>BSBM01000199.1:4492500-4927500 GCA_027924585.1 Larix kaempferi
TACTACCCCAATACGCAAGCCGTCAAACAACATTGGTGGCCGAGTGAAACCCCTGAACTGTTAGAAAGCTGCAGATACCTGGGGTCCATATCTATTTTCAGTTGAACTGTTGTCGATCACTGCTGCGCCATTTCAGATCCAGCCGTTCAGATCCATTCTGAAAGTCGTTCCAAATCCAGCCGTTTTCAATCCATTCGGCGTCGTTTCAGATTCCTCTTTTTCCGCTCACTTCCAGGCCGTTGCAGATCTATCTGTTTCAGATCCCTTCCGAGCCATAGCCGCTCCATTCTGTGAAAAAAACAAAAAAAACAAACAAGCAAACAGTTTTTTCCTCCATATCTCCCTTGTTTTCACTCCATTTCCCTTGAAACTTTCGACGAACCCCTGTAATTCCATTCTGCATATTTCATTCCTGAGGACCCTATCCCCAATTCCACTTCCCAAAGCCCAAAATCCCACATTTGTCTATTTTTAGGGTTTGCCATAACTTCCTCAGATTTCACCCAATCACCTTCAAATTTTACCACAGAGTTCCTTTCCGAATTCTGCTTCTTTGTCCCCCTCTACCAAATTTTCCCATTCTTTCACCCCGCTTCTGAAATCCTCATTTTTTGCTTTCTTGTCTATTCGATAGTGTCCAAAACCTAGTCAAACCCCAATTACCCTTCAGATTTTTTCCCAAATCTAGATTTTCCTTTACTGAAGCAGTTTTTGCTTTTGTTTTTCTACCCAGTCAACCAAAAAAAAAAACTCCTGGTTATGGTTGTCACCCGCACAGGAGCAAAAACCATGGAAGAAACACTTGCAGCCATCCAAGCCAAACTCCAGGATCTGGATGAAAAATTTCTCGGCCTCCATCTTGAACATTCAACTATGAACAAAAAACGGCAGTCCGAGTCTTCATCAGACAATGGGTTCTCTTCTTCCATCAATTTATGTGGTTCGAAGCTTGATTTTCCTCGCTTCAATGGTACTGATCCAACTGGATGGATTTATCGTGCAGAACAGTATTTCAGTCTACATAATACTTTTGATGTCAACAAAGTTCCGTTTGCATCCTTTCATTTGGAACAGGAAGCTCTTCAATGGTATCATTGGTACATCAAGGCTCATGAAGAGCCAAAATGGCCAGACTTTTTCCAGCTCCTTTTGCAACGATTTGGTCCTAGTGCTTTTGATGATTTCACAGGAGCCCTCACTAAACTTCGCCAAATTGGCACTGTGAGAGAGTATCAAACCGAATTTGAGAAACTAGCAAACCACACTGAAGGATTGTCTGATGACTTTTACCAGAGTTGTTTTATCAGTGGTCTAAAGGATGCCATCCGCTCTGAGGTCAAAATGTTCTGTCCCAACACAATGATGGAATCCCTAGGGTTGGCTAAGTTGGTAGAAGACAAGATTGCAGCCCAACAGCGCTCCAAGCCCACTTTTGTTCCCTTCCGAAATATGGGTTCTCAACAACCACCCATACCGCAGGCTCCTCGCCCAAGTCCTATCAAGCGTTTGTCTGAAACAGAGATGCAAGCACGCAGAGAAAAGGGGCTTTGCTATAATTGTGATGAGAAATTCACTCGAGGACATAGATGTGTTCAACAAAAGCTCTATCTCTTGGATGTGGATTCTCCGCCTGCCTCTGAAATTGGTGACGAAGATCCAGAAAAAATGGATGCTCAGGTCGACATTTAGGAACCGCCTATTGACCCTCCATCTCAGGATGACCAACCAGAGATATATCTCCATGCTTTAGCTGGAATCACCACCCACCAAACAATGCGGGTCAGGGGATACTTCAAGAAGCTTCCTCTTACAATACTCATTGATTCTGGTAGCACTCATAATTTCATTGACCCTCGGATCGCCAAACAAGCTGATTGTTTTATCCATCCTTGCTCCAACTTGGAAGTCATGGTTGCCAACGGGCGCACCTTACATTGCAAAGGGAAGTGTCGAAATGTGCGTATTTCTATGGGAGATTATACCTTGCGCTCTGACATGTTTGCCTTGACCTTAGGCGGATGTGATGTGGTTTTGGGCGCTCAATGGCTACGCACACTTGGCACTGTCTTATGGGATTTTGCTAAACTTTGGATGCAATTTTCCCTCAATGGACAAAAACACACATTGACAGGATTACAACCAAGGTCTCTCAGCGTCATCAATTCACATCGCATGAAAAAAATCCTCAAGAAGAATTCACATGGTGTCATCGCTCAGATTCATTCCATTCAGATGCAACCATCAGCGGTCTCCACTACTCTTTTGGATCTACAACAAATTCTGGATCAATATACAGGTGTTTTTGCTGAACCAATGGGATTGCCACCTTCAAGGCCAGAAGACCATCGTATTCAGCTCCTTCCTGGCAGCATTCCTCCCAACATCAGGCCCTATTGCTACCCATTTCACCAAAAAATGGAGATTGAAATTCTCGTTCGGGACTTATTGAAGCAAGGTATTATTCGCCCAAGCACTAGTTCCTTTTCTTCTCCAATTCTTCTTGTCCGCAAAAAAGATGGGTCATGGCGCCTCTGCATTGACTTCCAAGCACTTAATCACCTCACCATCAAGGATAAGTTTCCAATTCCTGTTGTTGATGAGCTTCTTGATGAGCTTCATGGGGCTCAATTTTTCTCCAAGTTGGATCTTCGTTCTGGGTATCATCAAATTCGGGTTCATACGGATGATATCCCTAAAACAGCTTTCCGCACACATGATGGCCATTATGAGTTTTTGGTCATGCCCTTTGGCCTCACTAATGCTCCTTCCACATTCCAGGCCTTAATGAATAAAATATTTCGGCCCTACTTGCGGAAATTCATTTTGGTATTCTTTGATGATATCCTCATCTACAGTAAAACATGGGATGAACATCTCGAGCATCTGGATCTTGTCATGCAACTTTTCTCTGACCATCATCTCCAGGCCAAGCAGTCTAAATGTGTTTTTGGATAGAAGGAAGTTGAGTATCTCGGGCACATTATCTCAGCACAAGGGGTTCGCATGGATCCTACCAAAATTGATTCCATGAACAATTGGCCGCATCCTCAGACACTCAAGAGCCTTCGTGGTTTTTTAGGGTTGACTGGCTACTACTGCAAGTTTGCCAATGATTATTGGAAGATTTCAGCTCCATTAACTGCTCTATTGAAAAAGGATGCTTTTACATGGACACATGCTACTCAGTGTGCATTTAACAAATTGAAACAAGCTATGTGTACTACACCTGTTCTAGCTATGCCCGATTTTTCCAAGCCCTTCACTATTAAGAGTGATGCTTGCAGCAATGGACTTGGTGCTATTCTCCTTCAAGATGAACACCCCATTGCGTTCACCAGCAAATCCCTTTCAGGTAAGAATTTAGCTGCCTCTACATATGAGAAGGAAATGATGGCTATTTTGCATGTAGTACAGAAGTGGTGACCATACCTATTAGGGAATCATTTCTGCATCAAGACTGATCACCAGAGTCTGAAATATTTCTTGGAATAGCATGTCTCCTCCCCAGCACAACAGAAATGGGTTAGCAAACTCATGGGTTATGACTATGAGATCACTTACAAGAAGGGTAAAGACAATATTGTGGCAGATGCTCTTTCTCGCACATTTGATGCCCAAGGTTCTCTTTCAGCTATTTCTATGCCTATTCCAAATTGGTTGCAATCTGTTCAATATGGTTATGTCAATGACTCTTCCTTATCTCAAATCATCCAACGCTTGACCAAAAACCCTTCTGTTGTACCACATTACTCTTGGGATGGTGCTTCTCTGAGATACAAGGGTCGTCTGGTGCTTCCCCAGAGCACAAATCTTCAATAGGTTGTCTTCTATGAACTCCATGCTTCTCCATCGGCAGGGCACTCTAGGTTCCTCAAAATGTATGAACGGGCACAACGTAACTTCTTTTGGCACGGCATGAAAAGGACAATTCAACAGATGGTGGCTGAATGTGATACCTGCCAACGCAATAAGGGTGAAACAACACTCCTTCCAGGATTGCTCGAACCCTTGCCCATACCTACACGGATTTGGACAGATATTTCTATGGATTTCATTGAAGGGCTCCCTAAATATGGCGGGAAGATAGTGATTCTCGTTGTGGTTGATCGCCTCTCCAAATATAGTCATTTTTGTGCTCTCAGCCATCCCTATACAGCCTCCTCAGTCGCTCAAATTTTCCTGGAATAGATCTTTCGTCTTCATGTCATCCCTTCTTCCATTGTCTCGGATCGTGATGCGACTTTCACCAATCATTTTTGGACAGAACTATTTCGCCACACTGGCACCAAACTGAAGATGAGTTCAGGGTATCACCCACAAAGAGATGGTCAGACTGAAATTATCAATAAATGCTTGGAAACTTATCTTCCTTGCTTCACCTCTGAACAACAACATCAGTGGGAAAAGTGGCTCCCTCTCATTGAATGGTGGTACAATACCTCTTACCACACTGCCTCTAAAATGACCGCATATGAAGTAGTCTATGGTCAGGAACCTCCAGTTCTTCTTCCATACACCCCCAACAGTTCACTAGTTCAAGAAGTTAACATGGTCCTTCGAAACCGCAATTAGATTCTTCGCATTTTGCGGGACAATCTTCACATGGAAAGAAATCGCATGAAGCAACAAGCTGATCAACATCGTTCTGAGAGCACTTTTCAAGCAGGCGATATGGTTTTTCTTCGTCTCCAGTTGTACAAGCCATCCTCCCTAAAAATCAAAGGGCATCATAAGCTCGCTCCAAAATTCTATGGGCCATATTGGATTCTTCAGAAGATTGGGTCCGTTGCTTATAAATTGGAACTTCCTCCTTCTTCCCGCATTCATCCAGTATTTCATGTCTCTTGTCTGAAGAAAGTTCTTGGCACCAACATCAGTGGACAAACTATTTTACTCGAACTGGATCATGAAGGATCCATCCTTTTGGAGCCGTAGGCCATCCTCAATCGGCACACTCATCAGATTCGTTCTCGCTCTATCACAGAGGTCATAATTCAGTGGCACGACATGCAACCAGAGGATGCTACATGGGAACCACTCCTTCAGATTCAACAACAATTTCCACATCTAAAGCTTTGAGGACAAAGCTTTTTTTAAGGGGGATGGGATGTTAGGAACCCATGTCTTTACTTTGTTAGTATATTGTTGTTGGACGCATGTGCTTTGTACGTCATCCCGTAGTATTTGTTGATCAATAGTTTGTGTTATTGTTGTTGGCGCATATGCATTGTAAGTCGCCCGTAGTATTGTTGATCCATATTTTGTAGTGGCCCATGGTTTTGACCCATAGTATTGGCGCCTAGACTTAGTATATAAGTGTGTGTTGAGGCCTATGAAGGCACCGTGAAGTTATTTGTATTGAGCTTTCTCAAAGGAGGTTGCCCCCTCGAAGTGGCCTGCAATCAATATAAAAGTGATTATGAGTTCTGTCATTTCTGCTATTTCGCATATTCTTATTAATTAATTGTTGCAGGTGCTTCACAAAATGGCGTGCTTGATCATGTACTACACGGGGCCAACGTTGAAATTTTTTAAATTTGTGCTTGCTTGGACTGAAATTTGGCATGCTTAGACTATACGCACGCATTGACAATGTGGGAGGGTTTCCATACTCAAACATGATTGACACTAATAATTTGAGCATAAAAAACCATACCTATGTTTTGTAAATCCACTATATTTTGTGTAAATCATAATGCATGTCTTGTGTTTAAAAATTATATATTAAACCATCTTGTATGTTTGGTTTTTGAAAATTAAATATTGAATTGGAAATTAATATTATTTTAATCCATGTACTATAAATTGATATCATTTGATGAATACATATGTTGAATTTGGCTTAAAGCCTTTTATACCAAATCTTGTCTTGAGCTCTATTTCTTAACAAAGTGGACTTAACATAGATAATATCTACTTAACAAAAAAATCTAGAAACATTAAAATGAGGTTGATCAACTTATATCTTTGAACATATTGGGCAAGGAGGGAAGTAGGACTACACGTGAGATCATTTAACATGCTTAAAGTTTAAAGTTTGTCTTGATTTTCCCATCAATTAATATAGACAACATTCCCAACATCTGATTCAACAATGATCGCTCTGAGGATCGATGCATATTTTTTCTTTTGCTTGTCATAATCTTTTAGAGGAGTATGATTATCTAAGTTGCAATTAAGTGCTTATAGTTACTTCACTTCTTGGCACAATATCAAGGTTCCTAATTGTTAATCCTGGAAAGCAAATATGCAAATGAAAATGCTACTTCAATTGGATTTAGGCATTGTCAACTTGTGAAAGTAGTAGTAAAATGCAGACGTGTAGTTTTTATGGATGAAGCTTCATAAATGTTTAAACTTGATAAACACATTCTCATCATGCAATTTTGTTTGAAATATATTTGAACCCAATAGAAATCAATGTATTCATATTTGATTGGATATCATTCCTTTGATAATGTATCCCAATACTTGATAAACACATTCACATTATGTAGTTCACATGAAATTTATTTCCATCTGAATAGAAATCAACATATTTATGGTTGATTGGATAACATTCCTTTGACAATGTATTCCAATTACTATATAGGATTGAAGTATTTTTTCAGCTTGGTAGTGACATTTTGTAGGAAATGGAGTGATTCATAGTGATTGTGAATTACATACAAATGTATTTTAGCAGTTTTCACTACATTCGTGGGCTTGACTTGGCTCTCTATGGCATTGATTCCTTGGATTTAGTTTTACCTTAAGATTGAAGTATTTTTCCCAAATGATACCCTTTATTGATAATTTAGTTAATATCTTAATTACTCATCTTGAATTGGTCACGCTCTAGTAGATGATTGATCTTCACCTCACAGTTGGAGTTTGAGAGAGGTTCTAAACTAATATGTCGCAACCAGTACATGATGTCACTCACATATCATTTGAGATTATAAGTCAACATGAAGAAATATTAGATAATGATGAGAATTAACATATATAGAGGATTATTATCTTTTGCATGGGAAAAATTATATATGATAATTGAATATGGATATCTTAGAGCTTATTGGAAGTTATTCTTTGGAAATATTGAGAATCGTTATGTAACTTATCATTATTAAGACACCAAGGAGTTGTGTTCCCCATCTATATTTGGTGTGTTCAATATTTATCATGTTGTTTTGGGATCAAGCAGAGCATTCTTAGACTTGCACCTTCAAGGTATACTTTTCAGTCTCCAAGACACAACCTTTTATAAGAAGATCCAAATCAATTGCCATTTGAATTTCTAGAAAGAAGACCTTTGGTACCATCTTTGGTTAAAATTTATGCCAAATTAGCGTGAATTCTAGGTGCTAGTGCTTGTACAAGTTAAGGTTTATAAAGTTAGTGCTAAAAACTTGCTAAAGATTGTAGGGTTTAGTTGTTTGAGCACATATCTTGATTCCCATATCCAAATTGAGTGCGAATTGATTTATTTGAAAAAAGACATCCAACATTTTTACAAGCTAAAATTTTAGAGTATATAGTGGCAAGTGCAATAATAACCTTCAAAAAAATTAATACAATTCGACTATGAAATTATATAACCTCAAGTACAACGGCAACTAATAAAGATTAAACTATGAAATTATATAACCTCAAGTACAACTGCAACTATTAAAGATTAAACTATATATGTTATGCATGTAACATTTAATAGGTTGGAAAAAATGGATGATTTTTTAAAATTATTAATATAAATATAATTTTTTTAAAAATGATTTAAAAAAATTATATTTCAAATTTTGTATAGAAGAAGAAATATGGATAAAGACCATTTTAGTGGTGGCTATTTTTTATTATTAAAAAAAATCAATATAATGATGTGTTTTTTTTATGTAAAAATATAGATTAATCTGTACCAATACGATGGATTAATATAATGATGTGTTTTTTTTAATGTAAAAATAGAGAGATTAATATAATGATGTTTTTTTTAATGTAAAAATAGAGATTAATCTGTACCTCGGATGTAGGCATAAAGCTGTACCTCGGATGTAGGCATAAAGCTGGCCATATCTAATCACGTGTGCTTAAATTAAATGCCCGTATCTTGCTCTAGGACATGATTAGATGGTGAAGGTTATGGTTATTTAAAAATGATCAAATTTCTAAAATATTTATTATGTTTTTGCCATCTAATCATGTTTATGTCAACATCATATATATTCTTTGCATATATATATATAAAGTTACTTAGGTCATCATCTCTTGGGTTTGATATTAGTGAGATACATTTTATTTTTTATATACATTTTTTTCCATAAGAAAATATAGCTTACTATTAATAACGCGAAATAGTAAATAAAACCAGTACATCATGACATCAGAACATGTATGAGTGTGAGTCATATCACAACACGAGCTCCCAAAGACAACATCACTAAACAAGTCAATGCCAAGACCCATCCATAAACCATAATGGATGTCTAAAAACGAACATCATATCCCTAAACAGCAGATATGACCAAAAATAACCATCTCCATGTATCATAGTATCAGAATGCCATAACGGACAAACATAAAGACATAATACAAATATATAAGTCCAAAACAGCCCAAGGCCTGGACACATATGACAATATAGCCGGAATGTCAATGAGCAAAAAGTATAGAGCCGAATAATCACACCAGATCAAAACATCCAACAAGTAGTTGGAGAAAGAACCTAAGAACCTGCAAGATATAAAGTCGCATAAAATCATATGAGAAATATATATAAACATAAATGCCGCTAAACAGAAAAGTAGATCATCACCAAAGCAAATCAACCGAGCCCCGGGAGATTAGGAAGTCCTCATGCCATTCCTCCCACATGATAATACCAGTCGCTGATACTAAAGCCCGCTTGGATAGAAAGTTAGCCTCCATATTTATCTCGCGATAAACATGAGCAAAGTGAATATGTTGAAACCCACCAATGAAGTTCCTGACAGCATCCAACCAATGTGTGAGGAGCATCACATTGAGGGGGGACAAACCCAGTGCCCATGATATTATAGAGGATGAGTCACCCATAACAACGAGCGACGAGACCCGTTTGAGCCGAGCAAAATATAAGAGGAGCCAGAGTGCACAGAGTTCACTGCGAGTGTTCGTTCCAAAGCCCAAATTCAAATGAATACGATAGGAGACAGATTTATTTAGATGTAGCACCACACCAGCCCCGCTATCACCTCTCCCCCCAGACGCAGCCCCATCAAAGAATCCGCAAGGATACACCAGAATTGGAGGAGCATTCCAGTATCCAGGTCGCCTTGCAGATGAGGCATCCCTTCCACCCACAGGAACAGATATGGAACTGAACTCTTTGAAATAGGCAATAATCCGGCCACATAACCAAACCAAATTAGGAACAATACCTTCGAACACACAGCTGTTGCGGGCCTTCCATAATTCCCATAGCATAAAACAGGGGAGTTCCAACCACTGACGGGCAAGAGAATCGTGAAACCACCTACCAAAAGAATCATTCAATGTGGTCGAATGCCAGGCTACAGGTAAACCAAGTGACTTAACAATGAGTGACCAGAGATCTTGCATGACCAAGCACGAAGAGAAAAGATGATCGACCGATTCCAAATGTGAGCAACATAATGGACACCGGCTAGGACCGCAGATACCACGTCGGTAGAGGTTATCCCAGGTAAGTATATTATTACCCAAAGCCATCCAAACAAAACATCGAATCCTCGGGGGAAGGGCAAGCTTCCAAATCGCAGAGTGCCACCAAACCATTCCTGGTCGACAATCAGCAAATAAAGAGTCGTATGCAAGCTTTGAGGTGACCATGCCTCAAGCAATATCCCAAGACCATACCAACCTGTCCGGGGAATCACAAAGACGGATATTTGCTTGACTGAGATACATAGTGTAATCCGACCATTCCTTCCCCATAACTCCCCCAATACCAAGTTGTCGAGCAGTGATCCATCCCCTACAGTTTAAGGAAGCCGCATGTGCAAGATAATAGAGCCCCCTGGCCCGTAGATGAGCAAGAAGTTTGGGTGATAAAAGATATGTGGGGGAACCCCCCAGAACAGGGTCCGAGCCGAGTCTTATGTCCCGGCCATTGCCCAGTTTCCAAGTGAGCCATTTTGCAACAACAGAAAACAAACCCATGAGTCCACGCCATATATTGGATGTCCCAGTAACAGTATGTCTACCAATCCGGAACCAGGACACAACTGGGATATGTTTAAGATATTTTTCCCGAATAATACAACCCCACAAAGAGTTGTTAAATAAAGCACGCCACAGACTCTTTGCATGCAAAGCCATCACAAAAAGCTCCAAATTCTTAACATTCCAGCCCCCAAGAGTGTATTGTTGGGCCAGAGTTTTCCAATTTATTAAGTGGAACTTATACTTCTCCCCCCCCCCAGAGCATATAAAGCGGAAATATTTCCCCCGGATAATGCGTAATATGGACACAGGAATCTTGTAGAGGGAGAACCAGTAAACTCCCAGGTTTTGAAGGACCGCCTTCGCCAATGTGAGCCGGCCACCCAGAGACAGATATCTCATGCTCCAATGACCAATGCGTACATCAAACCGTTTAGCAAGCCATATCCAATCATTGATCCTGTATTTTGCAGGTTTGACAAAATAGCCGAGATACTTTGAGCCGTCAGATAATTCCTTGAAATCCAAAGGAAAAGAATCCCTGATCCTGCGTTCCACATTCACCTCCAAAGAGTGCTTCAGGAAGAAAGATTTCAACATACTAATGAGCATACCTGTTACCAAACAAAAGAAAGCAATTATTTTCTTATACTGTAACCACTCAGCCAGTGTACCCATACCAAAAAGCATCACATCATCCACAAAAAGAGTGTGTGTTACCGATACACCAGCCGAGACCTTGATACCCACAATATTTCCTTCACCCTTCGCTTTGTGAATGGAGAGGCTCATCCCTTCAATGACTAGCAGAAACAGCAGGGGGGAGAGAGGGTATCCCTGACGAAGGCCTCTAGAAGCCTTGAAGTAATCAGTTGGCTGACCATTTATAAGAATAGAAAAGTTGACAGAGGTAACGCAGGCCATAATCCACTTCATAACCTTCCAAGGTAGGCCAATTTGGATAAGAATCAGTTTCAGAAAGGTCCAATTTACCCGGTCGTAGGCTTTCACCAAGTCAAGTTGGAGAATAAGTGCATCCATCTTCTTCTGATTTATGCTGTGGAAAACCTCCTGTGCCACGCCAACCGCATCGTGTATCTGCCTCCCCTCCAGAAAACCATATTGTTCCATAGAAATGTACGTAGACAGGATCGGTTTGATACGTTGTGCAATAATCTTGGATATGATCTTGTATACTAAATTGCACAAAGCAATAGGCCGGAAGTCACTGAAACTCTCAGGATGTGATGATTTTGGTATCAGTGCCAGATAGGTAGTATTCAGCGCCCTGGAAACCAGCCCCAAAGACCGAGATTCATCCACCGCATCCCTGAGGTCATCTCCCATAATTTCAAAAAAATGTGTGAATAGTTCTACCGTCCAGCCATCCGGACCGGGAGATTTATCCTTAGCAAAACCCCGCAGGGTATCCTGAACATCAGTGATAGTAATAGCCTCATAAATTTTGTCCCCCTCCCTATCATTGAACATCCTAGGATATTCTTTTATAAGCTTAAACTGTTCAGGCAGAGATGTACTCAACGGATCAGTAAAGTACTCAAGAAAGTGCCGCGATGCCTCAACCATCAAATCCTCATCCCCACGAATCCTTCTCCCATCATGATCATTTAAATCCCAAATGTTATTTTGAATCCTGCGAGAATCAGCATAGCGATGAAAAAACTTAGTATTTAAATCACCAACTTTTAGCCATATTTCCCGGCTCTTCAAACGCCAGGATTTTCCTGAATGATGAGGATTTTGAGTTTCCTTTCCTCCAAATTAGCAAGCTGAGCTCGTCTAGTTTGAGAAATCCCCATCCTCAAAGATTGATCCTTGAGATCCGCAATTTCCAATTCTAGCGCATTGAGTTCTGTAGACAGCTCAGCTTTTTTGGATCGCTCCCACCTTATAGTGTAGTATTTTAAGGAACATAATTTAGCAGCAAGTTTGTCCATTGCCGACCGCTCCCCCGAGACATCTACATTTTCCCAATGAGAACGTACGCCCACATCATATTCTGGATCGTTTAACCATACAGAATTGAAATTGAATGGATATACATGGTGTTTTGCTTCGGAGTCAAATTGTAAGATAATGGGAGAATGATCACTAATATGGGTCTGCTGTATCCATGTCCTGTATGTTTTAAAAGAGCTTAAGAGTGACTCAGAAATCAAGTAATGGTCAATACGCTTGGAGATCAAATTCTCATCTTGACGACCATTTGACCATGTGGGGGCCAAAGGTCGCGGTTCCACATCAATCAGGGAATATGTGGCGAAAAGATTCCTGAAGTAAGTCCCAAGAGGGTCCCTTCTGGCCGCACGCCCCCATATCTCCTCAGCCCCCCAAGAAAAATTCAAGTCACCTGCAAGTATCAAATTTTCCATTTCCAATAAATGTTCCGAGCATGCCATATTCCAAAATGCTTCCCTGTTGCAGTAAGGGCCATAGCAGTTTACAATATTTATATCTTTTTCCGAACCTCTATAATTGCAAGACAACAATATGCCCAGCGAAGTAATAAACGGATTTAACTTAAGAACCCCCGGGTTCCATGCAGCCAGTAAACCTCCAGAAAGACCAACTGCGTCAATAGATGACATACACCAACCCGGATTTATTTTGTTGAAAAAAGTACGGGCCTTCTCACCACAGACCATCGTTTCTTGTAGTAAGACCAGATCAGGATTAACAATTTGTAGGACTCTTTTGAGGGCTAGTTGTTTGGGCATACCCCCCACACCCCTGATGTTTAAACATATAAAAATCATTATGGACCCCGGGCTAGGGATTTGATTCCTCTAAGAGCCCTGGTATCAAGAGAGACGAGGGTAATCGGGTTGATTTTGTCATTAACCCCCAGGGTTTCGACCTTTTTATTTTTCCTAGCACTCCACATTTTTAATGGATAGAAATCAGTTGCCAGCCCGCCCTGTCGAGCCCCCTTCACAATGCAGTGATCTCCCAGCGTGTCCAATATTTCGCCCAAAGAGAGGTTATTTAAAACCTCTATTCCCTGGGCCAGTGCCTCAGGCTCTGAGGAATCGGCCTCAATTGTATTGCTTGGACCACAATCAACGACAACCCGATTTTTCAAATAGACCGGGAGAGGCGACTTTTTGACCATCTCAGAATAGGAATGGATGAGTAAAACTCGATCCCGGGCCACCGGTTTGCAGGGTGGTAGAGGGTGTAAAGGAATGTGGACGGACGGGGGATCCAAAACATTTTCACGCAGCATACCATTCCTAACATGAGCTGTTTCAGGTAAAAGTGCCTCACAATCCGAGGATAGGATGACAGTAGGGCTGTGTTTTCCATCCGAAGCGACAGGCAAAATGGGGATGGAGGATGAGGTACCAGGGGAGGTGGTAGACACAGGGAGAGGTATAACGACAGAGGGGGACGCCTCATTAGACGAGACATTTGGGTCACTTTCAAATTCAGAGGAATTAGACAGCTTTGGATACACACGACTGAGATAGTTTCCATTGTTACCATTATTAAGCTCCAATGCATTTATGAATTGAATGTCCAACTCATTCAAAGAATGATAAAGAGATGGGTCATTGGATTCTAACTTACCCAATAACCCCGCAGCCGAGTTAACCGGATTTGAAACCCTGTTGGAGAAGTCGTCAAGACCGCCAGTTGTATCCACAACCTTGTCGCTGCCATCGTCCGAAGACCAAAACGGGTCCGCCCCCACCGGACGAACAGAAGAGAAGCGTTGAGTGCATTTCCTCCAGAGATGTCCCACTTGTTTGCAATTTGAACAACGAAAGGGGATGCCCCAATAGTCTATAACCAAATCCAGCCGCCGGCCCCTCCAGTTGATATGGAGTACATCAATAAGCCCCAAAGAGATGTCAACCTCCGCCAAGAGCCACCCCATGTGCCGGTCAAAACCCGTGAGATGCTCATCCTCCACATGAAGAAAACGACCCAAGCTATTACCAATAGCTTCAAACGCCCCACGATTCCAGAGAGCAAGCGGCAAGCCTGGAATGAGAACCCATAAATGTCGCAGGCGAACAGTAGCTGAATCCGGATCAAAATTAGTATGCCATTTCTGTAGCATGAGGCTGCCAGCACCATGAAGCCATAACCGGTTTAAGATAGTCGTACAATGAATCTCCTTCTCAAACTTGAAACCATACCAACCACGAGCCAAAGCAAAAACCTGTGGGGTGTAACCCACAATGGGTTTCCATTTTTTAGTAACCCAACCCACAATGTCCTTTCGATCCATTGCAAAGTAGGAGAATTTCCCCACCAAAACGGTCACATTGAAGTCAGCAAGCTCTTCTAAACCCAGATCCCGGCCCATGGTAAGCCAGACCTCCCCAGGGCAGCAGCAGAATTTCTCACTTAGACGATGAGCGGCACGAGAGACATGCCGCGGTTTCTTTCCTTGCACACGGGACGGACAAGCCCTCACGCTGTCAACCGAAGGGTCAGAGCCCGAAGTCACCCCAGGAATCCCCAGCAAAGGCAGGTGGCCTTTTTTCGGCAAATGTTGATAATATTTTATATAATTAATTTTGATTTTATTTTAAAAAATTGTTATATTTCTAATATAATCATAATTTAATAAATACATTTTAACAACTTAATTATAATTACTTTTTTCCAAACTAATGTTATAAAAGAATTTTATTTTAAATCTAAACAAACCATTTATATAGAGATTATAATGTTATAAAAGAATTTTATTTTAAATCTAAACAAACCATTTATATAGAGATTATAATGTTATAAAAGAATTTTATTTTAAATCTAAACAAACCATTTATATAGAGATTATGGACTATTTTTTCAACCATTTATATAGAGATTATGGACTATTTTTTCATTTAGACCCTGTAATAAAACTACCCCATAGCATTAGAAATGGTTGAAATAGCTACAAAATTTATTATAAGAAGGATATTTACATTGGAGGAAATGACTTGTGGTAAAGCTCATACTATGCTTATATCAATCAATATTTTACGCTTGTATCAATCTTTTTTGGTTGTGATTGAAAGAG
Source organism: Larix kaempferi (assembly GCA_027924585.1). NCBI lineage: Eukaryota > Viridiplantae > Streptophyta > Pinopsida > Pinales > Pinaceae > Larix > Larix kaempferi. Next base: position 4,507,697 of record BSBM01000199.1, read on the forward strand.
TGAGCATTCTAAATCCATCTATTTAAACAATTCATTGGTGGAGAACCTTTTACATATCTATACACGAAAGAGCATTTGATCCAGAGGCGAGGGTTTCGCTCTGCAACCTAAGGAACTCGATGGAACACGGGGCCGAACGCTGTTGACATGCTAATTTCGGGGCTTTGGTGGTGGCGCGGCGTTGTAGCGGGTACTGGCCGACATGTGGTGTGGGTTCAAGGTTGCGGCCGTTACTATCTGTCTCCCGAATGGGCACGCTCTTGACCATACAGGTGCTGAAATGTTTTTTCATTTTGCTTAATTAGACCATCTTTGGGGTCTACCCAAATTTTGGGGATAGCGACTGCTGGCTGTTTTTGGGGGCTTTAATAATCATATTATGTTGGCTAAGTTTGTTCCGGCTGATACTATCGTCTTGGGGTTTCGGTTTTCCGGGCTAACTGCTCTCGGCTGATTGTGAAGTGTTTGTTTCCAGCCTCTTTAACGGGGGTTTGGTTCATTGTGGGCACGTTCCCCCTGTCAGGTGTTTTCAGCGTTTTTTGGGTTCCACTTTCTTGGCTGGTGGGACTGGGCCGGATCTTGTTGCTGTGATGTATATGTCCTACTGAATGTGCGGGGCGTCACACACTCTTGGAACTTTCTGGGTTCTTCGTTGTCCGGTCGGTTGGTCGGTTTGTGGCATTTTTTGGGTGGGTTTACAGGGTTCTCATCTGGGGATCTGGATTTCTTGAGAATCTTCCGTGATATTTGGCATCATTCCCTCTTGTATACTATCGGGATACTCTATCGGTGTGCCGTGAGCCGGTATACGTCTCTTTTTGCGGTGGTTTTTGCCTGGTTTTCGTCCCCATCGTCACATCCCTTTCGGTTGTCTGGAAGCTTCTTGTGGTTTTTTGTGTGAACGACACACACTTGGCAATGGGTGAACAGGTGGCGGAACCGCGGGCTATGCCGGAATACTCCATGACCGCCTCGGAATACCGGATGGAGGAGGCGGGCTGCTTCAAGCCAGAATCTTATTTCCGGGATAAGTTGCATGGCAAGCGTCATCATGCTTCGGGCAGCCGGCAGAAGGCGCCACGCGCCAGACACGGGGCTTTGAAAGGCAAGATGCCTTTGACTGGTGCTCCCGGGATGACTTCGGGATCTGACCCTTCCGTTGAGAGTATGCGGGCGTGTCCTTCACCGGCTCCGGTGAGGGGGTCGAGACATTCCACTCGTGCTGCCCATCGTTTAAGTGAAAAGTTTTGTTGCCGCCCCGGGGTGGTTTGGCTAACTGTGGGTCGTGACCTCAGCTTGGAAGAACTCATTGAGTTCAACATGACTGTTCTGGTTGGGAAATTTTCATATTTTTCTATGGACCGTAAGGATATCGTTGGCTGGGTTGCGGAGAAATGGAAGCCACTCGTGGGATATACTCCTCAGGTTTTCGCTATGGCTCGTGGATGGTTTGGCTTCAAGTTTAATCAGGAAGCTCACTGTAATACCATTTTAGCTCAGCTGTGGTTACATGGTGCGGGTAGTCTCATGCTACAGAAGTGGTACACTGATTTCGACCCGGATTCGGCCACTGTACGCATGCGACATTTGTGGGTGCTCATCCCTGGCTTACCCCTCGCTCTTTGGAATTGGGGTGCCTTTGAAGCTATCGGCAACAGTTTGGGACGCTTTCTCCATGTGGAGGAGGATCATCTTACCGGTTTTGACAGACGTATGGGTCGACTCTTGGTGGAGGTTGACATATCTTTGGGTCTCATTGATGTTCTACACATCAATTGGCGGGGTCGTCGGCTTGACTTGATCATTGATTATTGGGGTATCCCCTTCAGGTGCTCCAACTGCAAGCAAGTGGGCCACCTCTGGCGGCAATGCAGGCAGCGGTTTTCCTTGGGTCTTCCGGTGTGGGCGGATCCTTTTTGGACCTCGGATGATGGCAGTGACAAAGACGCAGATACGCATGGGGGACTCGATGGATACTCCAACAGGATATTGCCTCCAGCCGTGGGTTTAATGGGTAAGCTGAAATCCAACGACCCTTCCTTTTATCATTCCTTGAATGATTTAGACATTAAATTTATTAATGCCTTGGAGCTTAACAATGGAAACAATGGTAACTATATGGGTCGTTTATATCCAAAGCTATCTTCTGCCTCTGATTCTGAAATAGATCCTATTGCCTCGTCAGACATTGCTTCCCCCGTCTATGATGGTCCTATTCCTGTCTGTAATTCTCCCCTGGGAACCTCGCCGAACTTGCCCATATTGCCGGTGGCGTCGGCCTTATCTCACAGCCCTACTGTTGTCCTTTCCTCGGAATGTGAGGAGATTATGCCTGTTCCTGCACCTACGATGGTGGGGCCATTGTCACCGATACCCCCGGTCGTCACACATCCTTGTGACTCGAAGACACTGGACCGTATAATTCATATCCCTTCCTATTCTGAGATGGTCAAGAAAACTCCTATCCCTGTTTACTTAAATAACCGGGTTATTGTTGATGATGGACCTTGTAATACTACTGTGGCTGATCCCCCGGATGCTGCAACTTTGGCCCCTGATTTGGTGGGGAATAACATCCCACCTGCTGACGGTTTGAATACGTTGGGTGACCAATGTATTGCGAAGGGGGCACGGTTGGGTGGGTTGGCGACAAAATTTTCCCCTTTAAAAACAAGGAGTGCCAGGAAAAATAAAAATGTCAACACCCAAGGGGGTTCTGACAAAATCGTTTCGAATAACCCCATCTCTCCAGATACCAGGGCTCTTAGAGGAATCAAAGCCCTAGCCAGGGGTCGCTAATGATTTTTCTATCCCTTAACATCAGGGGTGTGGGGGGGATGCCCAAACAACTGGCCCTCAAAAGAGTCCTTCAAATTGTTAATCCTGATTTGGTATTTTTACAAGAAACCATGGTCTGTGGGGAGAAAGCTCGTATCTTCTTCAATAAAATTAAGCTTGGGTGGTGTATGTCATCAGTGGACGCGGTTGGTCTTTCTGGTGGGCTCCTGGCTGCTTGGAACCCGGGGGTCCTTAAGCTGGAGCCATTTATTACCTCGCTGGGCATTCTCCTGACTGGCATGTTTAGGGGATCTGGAAAAGTTATTAATATTGTAAATTGTTATGGGCCCTACTGCAACAAGGAGGCTTTCTGGGACCTAGCATGCTCGGGTCATCTATTGGCTTTGGACAATTTGATTCTTGCTGGTGATTTGAATTTTACATGGGGCGCTGAGGAGATCTGGGGTTGTGCGGCCAGGAGAGACCCTTTGGGGACTTATTTCAGGAACCTTTTTTCCTCATACTCTCTGGTTGATGTGGAGCCGAGACCATTGGCCCCAACTTGGTCAAATGGCCGGCTTGATGAGCATTTGATTTCCAAATGTCTTGACCGTTTTCTGATTTTTGAGACACTTTTAAGTTCGTTTCATACATATAGAACATGGAGTATGCAGACACATATAAGCGATCATAATCCCATTATACTGCAATTTGAAAATGATGTCAATCACCGCATATACCCCTTCAAATTCAATTATGTATGGTTACAAGATCCGGTTTTTGATGTGGGTGTTCGCTCTCTTTGGGCAGATTTGGATGTGTCGGGGGAGCGGTCGGCCATGGACAAGTTGGCGGTCAAATTGGGGTCCTTGAGGGACTTTACTTGTAAATGGGAACGGTCCAAAATAGCAGAACAGACCTCTGAACTAAACTCGCTGGATTTCGAGATTGGCGATCTTAGGGGCCAAGCCCTGAGATCGGGGATCTCTTCATCTGCCCGTGCCCGTCTTACAATGCTGGAGGAAAGAAAACTCAAGATCCTCCTTAATCAGGAAGAATCCTGGCGTCTAAAGAGCCGAGCTATTTGGCTCAAAGCTGGGGACTTAAATACGAAGTTTTTCCATAGATATGCTGATGGGCGCAGAATTCAAAATAACGTCTGGGATCTTAATGAACATGATGGTCGACGGATCCATGGTGATGGGGAATTGAAGTTTGAGGCTTCTCGTCATTTTCGTGATTATTATACTGATCCTGAAACTACTTCTCGGCCTGTTCAATTTAAACTTATTAAGGAATACCCCCGGATGTTCTCTGATGTGGAGGGTGACAAAATTTTTGAGACTATTTCATGCTTAGATGTACAGAACACTCTTCGGGATTTTGCTAAGGACAAATCTCCGGGGCCTGATGGGTGGACGGTGGAGTTATTCATTCACTTTTTTGATATCATGGGATCTGACCTCAGAGATGCTGTTGATGAATCCCGATCATTGGGTTTGGTCTCTGGGGCTTTAAATTCCACTTATCTGGCACTGATCCCAAAATCAACTCATCCTAAGTGTTTTAATGATTTCCGTCCGATTGCATTGTGCAATTTAGTATACAAGATCATTTCTAAGATAATTGCGCAACGTATCAAACCTATCTTGTCCTCATTCATTTCTATGGAACAATATGGTTTCTTGGAGGGTCGTCAGATTCATGACGTGGTTGGCGTGGCACAGGAGGTTTTCCATAGTATTAATTAGAAGAAAATGGAGGCACTCATCTTACAATTGGACTTGGTTAAAGCCTATGACCGTGTCAATTGGACTTTTCTCAAATTGATTCTTATACAAATTGGTCTCCCATGGAAAGTCATGAAGTGGATTATGGCATGTGTTTCTTCTGTTAACTATGTTGTTCTTATTAATGGTCAACCGACTGATTATTTCAAGGCGTCTCGGGGTCTCAGGCAGGGGTGCCCACTATCTCCCCTTTTGTTTCTGCTGATTATTGATGGGCTGAGCCTCTCTATTCACAAAGCTAAAAGCGAGGGCGCTATTGTGGGTATCAAGATCTTGGCTAGTGTTACAGCTACCCATTCGTTGTTTGTGGACGATGTGATGCTTTTTGGACTGGCTACTCTGGCTGAATGGCTTCAGTATAAGAGAATACTTGATTTCTTCTGTCTGGTTACTGGTATGCTCATTAGCATGGTGAAATCTTTCTTCCTTAAAAACTCTCTGGAGGAGACTGTGGAACATGACATCGGATGTATCCTTCCTTTGGAATTTAAGGAGTTGTCGGTTGGCTCAAAATATCTGGGCTATTTTATAAAACCTGCAAACTATCGTACCAATGACTGACTGTGGCTTGCTAAACGTTTCGATAAGTGCATTAGTCATTGGTCCCTGCGATATCTGTCACTGGGCGGCAGGATTAATTTGGAAAAGGATGTGCTCCAGAACTTGGGTGTATACTGGTTCTCCCTTTGTAAAATTTCGGCTTCAATTATTCATATTCTTCGGGGGAAAGTCGTCCGTTTCATTTGGACTGGTGGGGGTGAAATGAACAGGTATCATTTAATTAAGTGGCAACGTATGACATAGCCATATATTCTTGGTGGCTGGAATGTTAAGAATCTGGAGCTGTTTGTGTTGGCTCTCCATGCTAAGAGCCTGTGGCGTGTTCTATTCAATAATTCTATGTGGGGCTGTATCATTCGGGCAAAATACCTTAAACATGTTACGGTGGCGTCGTGGTTTCGGCTTGACAGGCATCCTGTAAATGTCTCCTCTAATATATGGCGCGGGCTTATGGGTTCCTTTTCTGTTGTGGCAAAATGGCTATCATGGATTCCTGGCAATGGTATAGATATCAGACTGGGAATGGATCCTGTTATGGGGGCATCACCCTCGTATTCTTTCACTCCTGAGCTACTTGCACACCTTCATGCTCGGGGGCTCTTTAATCTGTCGCATGCTGTTTCATTCAATGGGGGCTGGATCAATGCTCGTCAACTTGGCATATTTGGGGCGATGGGATTGGAATGGACAGAATACACGAAGCACCTCTGTCTTACAAACATCCGGTTATGTGACTCCCCGGAAAGGTTAGTTTGGTCATGGGATGTGGCCCGTGGAGGGGTCACCTCAAAACTTGCTGATGATTCACTGTTTGCCGATTATAAACCGATGGTGGAATGGTGGCACCCTATGATCTGGAAGCTTGCCCTCCCTCCAAGGATCAGATGTTTTGTTTGCTTGGCTATGGGCAACTATATTCTTACCTGGGATAACCTCTGTCGTCGTGGCTTCTTGGGTCCTGGCTGGTGTTCTTTATGCTGTTCGCACCTGGAATCGGTTGACCACCTCTTTTCCTCATGCCCTTATATTATTGAGCTATGGACGTTGATTGTAAACTCTGTTGGCATATCTGTGCCATGGCACTCGTCTACTTTAAAGGAAAGCTTTGGGCGGTGGCTCCGCGGCCCATGCTCCATTCGATGGTTGGAACTCCCGTGTTATATGATGTGGGAGTTATGGAAGGCCCGCAACCGCTTTGTTTTTGATGGTATGGCTATTAATCGGCAGTGGTTATGCAGTCGTATCATTGCTTTATTCTTGGAGAAGCATACCGACTCTGTTCATGCGGGTGGCAGGATTGCTTCACATTCTGGTTACCATAATACTCCTCCGGTAATGATGTATCCGTGCGGGTTCTTTGATGGGGCTGCGGTTGGGGGGGGTGGTAATTGTGGGGCTGGTGCGGTACTTCATATGAACTGCAACGTGTCCTATAGAATCCTTTTAAATTTGGGGGGAGGAACAAATACACGCAGTGAATTATGTGCCCTCTGGTTACTTTTACACTTTGCCCGGCGCTTACAGGTCTCTCCTCTTGTTGTTATGGGTGATTCTTCATCCATAATTTCATGGGCTCTGGGTTCTTCTTCACTTAATGTGCTGATCCTCACTAATTGGATGGTTGTTGTTCGGAATTACATCCATGACTTGCAACATATTCACTTTGCCCATGTTTATCGCGAGCATAATCGGGAGGCAGACATCCTTTCCAAGAGGGCTTTGGACTCTCCGACTGGTATTATCTTGTGGGAGGAATGGCATGAGGATCTACTTTTCTCTCAGGGCTCGGTTGATCTGCTTTGGACCCGACTCGTTTGGTATGGACTTGGTCTTTGTTTTTTGATTATTTCACTCATGATATATTCGGCTATATTTATGCAGGTACATAGTGTTTCTTCCTCCAACTACTTGTTGGATTTTTGACTTGGTTGTCTTATGCGGCTCTATACTTTATGTTATTTGACTCTTGTGTCTAGGCCATTGGATGTTTTGGACTTATATGGACTTATTATATATGTATTTATGTCATGGCGATTTGATACTATGCCATCTGGGGACTTGTTTGATTATTGGTATATGCAGCTGTTGGGACACTGTGTTTATGATTGGGTTTTGGGTGGGACCCTGGATTCTGTGATGTGATCATGGGGCTTTGCATGTGCCCGTTTATGTATTTCATTCATGCCTTCATGGTATGAGGACCTGATGTATGATTTCTATTTACTATTTTGCGGTATTAATAGTAAGATATATTTTTCTGTGAAAAAAAAAACAATTCATTAATAATAATTTTGATTCTTCAAGTTGGTAAGATTATATTATGCTTATACTATCGTGTGAGTATGTTTGTATCAACCATTGAAATTATTTATATATCATTTTGGAAAAATGGTACGTATTCATTATAATTAATATTTTTACTTATTTTAATATACATGTGTATAAAATTAGTTGGATTTAATTATAAGTCATTTAAACAAAAACAATATAATTTTTAGGTAGGGACTAGTTCTTTGTAGCTATTGTGCTTGTTCATTCATATTTAGCATTATAGTTTTTTTAGTATTATCATGAACACTGTCAATTGAGTGTAGGTCGGGTGGTTGAGAGGAATGTTGTTATCCTCCCCACCCAGGTTCAAATCTCGCTTTGTGACACTTGCTCCTTGGCTGCCAACTTTGACTATGTAATGATTGTAATTCTGGCCATACTTTGATTCTACAGAGTAACAACAAATGGTAAACCACCATTTAAAAAAAAAGTATCGCCATGAACACAAATGTCAAAGTTTTTAAATTTTAGTATTCAATTTCAAGAAAAATTTTTAAATTTTTAAATATTTTAATTTAAAAAGAACGTTATATATTTAACCATTGTGATCCAAAAGTAAAAACCTTCTTTCTTTTTTCCCCTTTGTTTTCTCTTTTGACATCTTAATTTCGATCCATTTCCCACCGGTATAATCACCAAAGTAAAATGTCTGGTACATTCATAATGCACCAATTAGACCACCCCAACCTCTGTGGGCCACACTAGTGGAACATATATAGAGAGGACCCTGTGCATCCAGAGCCCACCTTCGACCCCTATTTTTTTTAAATTAAGAAATTAATAAAGGGTAGTGTCTGACAGTTTTATCTCTCACTCACCGAAACCTACATTATGCCGCCCTTTGTCGAGTGTCATCTAAGCCACCTGCTATTGATTCATTCCCAGCAAACAATCTACCCAACATGAAGCCTGCCCCTGCCTTTTCCTTTAAACTTTTTTATATATTTTAATTTCAAACAAAAACTTGAAATTGTGATATACATTAATTCCAAAACAAACTTAAAATTTTAATATATTTTAATTTTCTAAAAACACTAATTTTTTTTTATATTTTTATATTTTCATTTATTACAATTTAAGAAAAACTTAAAATCGAATAATTGTTTTTATAAAATATTTAATTATTAGAGAGAAAATAATTATACCTCTAACAATTTGAAAGTATTTTTTTTGCTTTAATTACTTTCTAATAACATTTAACTTTAAATACATGAAACTAAATATTAAATAAATAACATTCAGATGTTTTATATAAATCTAACAAATTAAATTAATAATAGAATATCTCTATCATAATTTCACTATAGCCTTCTCGTCTTCCATTAACAAGTTCTCTATCAAAGTTTCTGGTAATAAGAGAAATAAAAGAACCAACCCCTAGTAATAAGAGAAATAGAAGAACTATAGCATTGAGAAAATGATTAATGGAGGGTGGAAAGGTTATTTTGGTCTTGAAAACAATTGTAAATCAACAAACCTTGTGATATGGAATAAAAATAATTTTTGTTTTCAAACAACTCTTAAACTGAGTACACAAACATACAAAGTGGATTGAAAATTCATGTCTACACAGAAAAGGGAATACACTTGAATGAAAATATATAATCCCTTGGAATGTACAACATTAATCATCACTCTACATTTATGAAAAGGGTAAAAAACATCACCCAGCACGCAATGATGCTCGTTTGAACATCCATAATCCTAGCATACTTCAAACATGGCAAGAAAATGTGGATTTCCAACCAGTGTTCTCACGTTATGTTGTTTTGAAATACATAGCCAAATATGCTTCCAAAGCAAAGGGAAAATTAGAGACCTACCATCATATGCTACGTAGAAACACAACTACATCATGTCCAAAATACCTAGCCTCATATGCCTATCGTCGGTTGCACTTATAAGCAATTGTTGACTAAGACATCAGTGCTCAAGAAACTTTCCATGTGTTGCAAAAATTACCCCTTGTCACATGCAGTCGGTTCTTCACCAAACTAAATGTTAGTCACCAAATATTCTGTAATATACCCAATTAAAAATTTAGGCTCATTAACTCCAACCTTCCAATAGAGAGTAAATTGATCCCTGATTCTATCCAAAGAATGGCTTTATTATGTTTACCAGAATATAATAATATGGTGCCACTACTACATTTGGGCGGAAAATCCGACGGCGGATTTCGACAATAGAGATAAAATCAGAAGAAAAAAAATGTCGGATTTTACTTCTTTTTTTTCAAACTGCGCGACATTCGTTGAATACCCGATGGCCATGCCATTTCGTCAAATAATTGACTATACGTCAGATATTAGACGAACCTAGAGCGCGTTGCATATTCGACGTACTTGTAGGTGAAATATTAATGGCGTGTGATTAATGGAGTTCGATGTTGTTGCTATACACACATATTTTATTTTGTTAAGTGCAATACAAATAGTTATACTGCAAGTTAATTTTTTAAGATACTCAATATCACTGCAAGTTTGGCAAAAAAGAATGTCAGATAACATTCATCTAGGTGGGAATCTAGGCGTGGAAGCTGCATTGGATGCAAAGGCTGGTGATGGAAAATGTTATTGCCCTTGTAATAGATGTAAGGGATATAATAGGAGGAGACTTTTAATAAACACAACTAAAAAACATTGTACAGAGCATGGACACTCTGAAGGGGGGAATGAATATCATCCCATGGTAAGTTATTCATTAAATATATTTATTTGGATATTGTTTTTGTAAATATTTATATGTTAAATGTAGAAGAAAAATAACGTATTCTTTTTCCTTAGGGATATAATAGGGGAGAAACACACAATAAGAATATTTTTTAGGATTAGTGAAAATTCCCCTCCCTCTTCCCCAAACTTACAAGGATACTATTAGGGCCCCATTCACACTAGTTCATGCACAATATCAATTGATTGTGCCACTTTCCTCATTAATGGACTCCAGTTGGTTGAGATGTCAACACGTGACTCCACATATCCTCAAAGGTAGTTCATTGAATTCCATACCCTAATATGGGAACTCCTAGATCACAATTATTTATTACTCTGAAACAACAAATAATTCATGATTAAACTCTAGACCAATATTTCTACTTCCTAATTAATGTGATCGACTCTTCTAGTAAGTCATGTAGGGATCTCATGTGCCCCTATTATGACAAAATATGTGACTAGATAGATGGGAACCGCTTTAAAATTAAGGAGCATATGAGGATACAAAATGAACCCCCCTAGCTTGACCACCTCCTACTTACCCTCAAGTAGATGTACACCATCATCATCAATGTTGATTCATAGTCAAAGAATTTCCCATACAATCATCGTCCCATAATTAATATGTGCATATTTATTGACACTAGATGGTGAAAAACAACATCCAATATACAAAATATTGTGGGCTATGTACTAGGGAACAATTATATTCTATCTATTGAGACATGTACCTATTTCTTGTTTGCCCTATCCTTGTAGTGGTAATTCCATTAATTTGGTTAGTGTCATGATTCCTCATAGAGTATACTTTGGGTTTATTTCTTGTCCATAAGAAGGTAAACCGTTCAAAAAATACACACCTTACACTGACAACTATAAATCTTGTGTAGGACCTAAAAGTACCCATTCAAATTCCACATTTAGATGATCTTGTCTAGGAATTGTAGGCTCAATCACATCAATGGAATTTAAAATACCTTCAGTAGACCACATGGGGACATTATTCCATATGAAAAGCATCCCTTTAGGTATGTTTCTTTAGGGTATCATGCACTCTCTCGCTCTAGTTCCACACTATCTACCTTGCATATTAGAATCCACATATTCTTATAATTGTATGGCCCCTAGTTTCAACAAAAACATAGGTGCATGCCTACTCAAACCTTATCCATGTAGGATTGTGTGGGTATTATTTCAATAGTTATGAAGTTGCATTGTGGATCGAAATACATGGGTCTTTTCCAGTTGAAAATCCCCCAAAAATTGGAAAAATGATGGATAAAATGAAAGATCAGATAGTGTGGAATAACGTAATGGAGATGAAATCTAAAAAGGATAGTTGAAACTCTTAGAAAAAGAAAACGAATGTTTAGAAATTATCATATTACTCCAAACTTGAATGTGCAAATTAAAAATCCACATTTTGGCCCATACAAGGGCATGTGAGGTGTATTTATCTCACTATTTCTACCATTGGTTTCAGGGTTTTGAGCACCGTCATGGCGTGGAATTTGTTTTATGTGTGTAGGATAATTGATTAGGATCCATTTTTTCATTAAATGCAAGTTGGGGGTTCTCCTTATGTATACTAAATACCCTAGAATATAGGTACAAACATTCGTTTTGAAAACGATTTGTTCATATGTTTTCCCACCATTTTTATTAATCATAAGTCCCCCCATCGAGGAAAGTTTCCTTACCAATTCAAGTTGATTTCTTGCACTTACTATATGGAAATACTCCACCTGACATGGCTTTCCTAGGATTGGCACACTTTTTATTTTGGCACCAATGTCATCCATACCCACTACAATCTAGGGGTTTAATGGCTTAGGGGGAATGGGGTTGGCGCAAGGTCACCCCAACCAGGTTCTTTATTAACAAATACACCCGACACAACCGCGTGTTCACATGAACTGGATGTAAATAGGATGCCAGAAATGGCTTCTATTACTTCAAATCAAATTGGTTATAATGCGAAATGCAAGGAATGTAAACAACTAAACTATGTCGGCCTCAACTTATTACAATATAGAAGTAAATGGTGTGTTCTCTCTGTGTGTCAACCTTCACCCTCTCACGGCCTCTGTTGAATGCAAGCGCTCGCTGAGCTATCGATATGATCTCTCCTCTACTCGGTTGATGTGTGACTGTTCTCTCCAATCTACTCATCCACTCCCGAGTGACAACTCCTGTCTCGATCCTCTGCTGATCGAACTCTCCTATTTTGTACTTGCTCACAAGTCTTCTACTATGTTGCTGTTGCGCATCCCGAGGTCCACTCCAACACCCGAGACACTCTTCCTCTGTCTGTCGAATCCTCCAGATCCTGCAGATCTACAATTTTCAGTGCCTCTTCCATGTTGCACAATCTCTGCATGTGTTGACATCTATCGCGATCCCAACCACATGCAATAACTGCTCATAACTTCCTTAGCAACCCTGAACGGTTACCAAGTACTCACCTCGACTTCTGAGCTTCACTGACATTGCTACAGTAGTCGTACCTACTTCTCGACCATACTGCCTTCCATCAGCTTCGACTTACTCGTCGGCTTCACTTCTTAGGATTTTCCAGTCCGCCCCTTCCTCCTCGCTTGGATCATGCCCAAACCTGTCGATGTCGTGGTTCGACAACATGTCGACCTACGACGCCTTCCGCTTCAACTTGTCGTCTGTCATCTTTCGACATGTCAACTCTCGACCTTTCGCATCTTCTTTTCGAGCGCATATCGACTGCTCCTGCTCGACTCATTGACTTCGACAATCAATCAAGATCCTTCGCACCAGTGGTCGTCGGCACTCCCCTTGGTCGACTTCTCATGAAGATCAACTTCGACTGATCTGCGTAGGTCCCGATGCTCTTGCATCAGACTTCCGAGGTGAAAAAGAACTTGACTTCTCTGTCAGTCTCCTGAACTCTTCTTCGGAAATCCATGTTGCCTCCTATAACTCATCATTTTTCCATCGCACCAAGTATTCCTTCCTTCTCGAACTGCGTGTCCTTCCGACCTCGCGTTCTTCTATTACTTCTGCTATTTCTTCTTTGTGTCGGTTTGGAATCTGCACTGTCCAGTCGATGTTCGACACTTCTGTGATTCCACTGCTTGAACCCTCTTCAAACTTGTACAAATCTGCGACATTGAACATTGGTGAAATGATCAAGTCCTTCGATAGCTCCAACATGTAAGCATTGTCTGAAATCTTCCTTAGAATCTTACATGTTCCAATCTTCTTCAGCTTCAGCTTGTTGTATGTTCCTGTCAGAAATCTCTCCTTCTGCAAATGTGCATAGATTAAGTCTCCCTCATGGAACGACTGTATCCTCTTCTTCCAGTCGTCTCTCAACTTAGATGTCGCATTACTCTTCTCAATGTGCTTCCACACATCTTCATGCACCTCTTTCATGTACTCTACGAATGATTCTGCATCCGTGATTTTCTTGATTTTTGTTGGTAACTCGACCAAATCTACCACTCCATGTGGGCTTCATCCATGAACAATTTGGAATGGGCTCAAACCTGTCGACTGATTCACAGAATTGTTGTATGCGAAATCTGCTTGTGCCAACACATTCTCCCACTGCTTGGGTCCGTCAGCCGTTAAACATCTCAGAAGTTTTCCCAAACTTTTGTTCCCACCTCGGTCTGTCCATCTGTCTACGGATGATATGCCGAGCTAAACTGCAACTTCGTGTCTAGTTTCTTCCATACGGTTCTCCAAAAATGCCCTGTAAACTTGGTATCTCTGTCCAACATGATACTCTTCGGCAACCCATGCAATCTAACTATCTCCTTGAAGAATAGAACATCAATGCTTGTGGTGTCACTTGTCTTCCGACATGGAATAAACTGTTCCATCTTCAAAAATCTATCGACTACAACAAAGATTGAGTCGCTTCCTTGTTGCGTCTTCAGCAATCCTAGCACAAAATTCATGCTTAGGTGCTCCCATTGGGTATTCGGTACCAGCAACGGTGTATACAACCCCTTATTTTGACTTCTCCCTTTTTGTGATAATTTGCAAGAGATCTAGCAACTATAACAACTCACAATCAAACTCTCAAGTATGTTGCAAAGAAGAAGATAAGAATGCACTCAATAATCACTCACAAACACAGAATAATAGACAATGTTTGTATCATACAATGGAATTATGAATGTAAAGAATGTGATACAATGAACTGCAAAGGAGCATGATATAGGATTTGAATTAGCCAAGTAGGGAATTCGAATCTGAGCTCAGAGTCTAGCTTGGATAACAATGGATACATCATCCAGTCAGTAGTATCAGTCATAAATGGTAATAGTCAGTCAAGTGTGTCTAACTGAGTCTAACAGAACCATCTAGGCATAAATTAGGGAAGGGAGACTCCAAGGGAGGTGCATGAGGCTATCATAGGGTCAAGTGGCACTCCAAAACTAGCTAACTAGGAGCTATAGGTAGTTAGGATGAGCAATCAGTGGAAGAACTGCTCATTCCATGCACTAATTGAGTGATAACTCCCGGTAGGTGAGAAAAGGCACCCTAACTGAGTGATAATTGGTGGTAGGTGAGTAAAGGTGCCCAAAATGGCTGTGGTAGGTGGGCAAAGGCACACTAGGAATGCAGAAACCCAAAGAAGGCACATTAGGTAGGTGGAAGGCCAACTAGGGGCTGTAGACAGGCTCTGGAGAGATAGGAATAAGCTCTAGGTGCTAGGAGGACCATCAAGGTGATGAATGGATGCATGCAATTGTATGCAGATGACTGGATGCATGCATACATGCAAAACTGAAAAATGATGGGGAGAATATTTCGACACCCCCCTCTCAAGCTATACTATGAGGAAATAACTCAAGAATAGGGCCCTAGTGACTAAGGCCAAAGGTCACCTTGTAAAATAGTAAGATAGGGCCCTGGTGACTAAGACCAAAGGTCACCCCATACAATCAATCTAAATAAACTAAGTGAGGAAAGAGGGAAAAACCAGTGGGAAGAAAGACCTCCCTCAAAATAGACTGAAGGATGCTAATGAAGCATATCATCTCTCACCCATGAAGGAGGTAGTGTCCTTCTTTCTCAAAGAAGGATTGATATATCTGAAATGGATCAGGAATTTCACAAGGATGAATCCTTACATGTGAAAAATTTGATCTGGCAAATCGGGGAACAGTGGTTTCCCATCGAAGAAGAGGATTAGTAAAGAAAGAAGGATGAAACCTCCCATGTTGAAACTCTGATCTGGCTGATCGGGGAGTAGTGGTTTCCCATCGAGGAAGAGGATCAGCCATGTGAGAAGGATGAAACCTTCCATGCTGAAAATCTAATCTGGTTGATCGGGGAGAAGTGGTTTCCCATCGAGGAAGAGGAGGAAAACCAGGTGATAGATCTTCAGGTTCTTTTGGATTTGAATCTCCCATTCACTCATCTTCATCATCAGTTGCTAGAACTTCAGGTTCTTGTGGATCTGGGTCTAGCATTCTCTCATCATCATCTCCATCTTCAGATTCTGAATCTGAAATATCATGTGAAGATGCATCATCGCATCCGAACTTTGAATCTGAAATCTCATGTGCAGAAGCAAGTAAAACTAGCTCATCATCAAATAAAAACTCTGAATCTGAAATCTCATGAGGAGAAGCAAGTAAAACTGGCTCATACTCATCATCAATCGAAGGAGGAACATATCCAAAAATGTTGATGTCATGAAACTGCTCCAGAATATGCATGTAGTCCTCATTTCAACCATCATGACTGTAATCAATATCAAAAGAACTAGAACTAGATGATGATGGATCTTCATTAAGATCAAAGGAGGATGCAGTAGTGGAGGTCCATTTTGAAATAGGAGTTGGACAAATAGGTGCTAGATCTTTAGGTTCTTGTGTATCTAGATCTAGCATTCTCACTTCTTCAAGAGTCCTCTTTTTCTCAATCTCTTTTGGTGTATCTTTTCCCTTTAGGAAACCTTTGAAGGTGCCATGAGCAAAATTGCCACTTAGAAGACCATCAACCACATTTCGAGCTAGCTTGTAGTTGAGATGAGATAGTCTACTCTCTTCATGAGTATGAGAGCGAAGAGAAGACTCCTTTGAGAGAGGTAAGAAGTGTGAAAACTCATAGAGTTTTGTCTCATGATTTGCAACTCTGTTTGCAATGATTTTCCATGAAACCATGTGGTGTACCTCGAATTCATATGGAGTAAAGATCACTCTTTTGGGCTCTCCAATATGAGTCATTTGATACACTGAAAGGACATTAGCTACAAGAGAAGGAACATAAATCACATCAGAAAAGTAACCATGATCAAGATCGATTCTTCCAATCCCTTGAGAGGAGACGTCTGAATCATTGACCAAACTGATGGAAGGGCCAATAGAGCTTTCGAAACTAGAGAAGAGATCTTTGGAGGAATCCATATGGATTGATGCTCCTGAATCTATGATGAAATAAGAATCAGTTGATGCACTTGCTATGAGAGCATGACATCTTTCTTTATCTTCGTACCTAGAAGATTCAGTATCAGGATCTTTCTTCCTTGCACATGATGGTACAGGAAGATTGTTCTTCTCAAGTAATTGAGCCATCAAATCTATGGTTTTCTTCATGCAAGAACTCTCAGGATGGAACCCTCTATGACAATAAGTGCACTTGGATTTTCCCTTCTGAGAATGCTTGGTCTTCCTTGAGTTCAAAGCCCCATCTGACTGGTATGGACTATCTGTAGGCCTTGTATCATTCGATCTCTTGTCATAAATATTTTACTTGCCTTTACCATTCGCTCTCTCTGTAGCTGTAAGAGCTGAATCCAATTTGGGTTTGATCATTCCCATGGAGATCAACTTCTCTTCCTCTTGAGTAAGATATTGGATGAAGTCATCAAGTGAGGGAAACTTCCATCTTGGAATGGACAACTTAGCTGACTGGAAAGTAGAGACAAATACTGAGAAGTTTTCCCCCAACTTTGAGAGAATGGCAAGTATAAGATACTTGTCTTATTTCACTATCTCATATATTTTCAACTGTGATATCAAGCTTTTGAACTTGGTGAGGAAGGCATTGATAGATTCGAAGCTGTCAGGACTCAAAGATATGAGTTCATTCTCCAATTTGTGTCCTTTCACATCATTTTTCTGTCCAAAAAGGGATTCGATCTTGTCCCAAACCTCTTTAGGAGATGTAAGATCGATGACATGGAAGTGAAGATCTTTAGAAATTGAGAGGAGGAGGCCAAATTCTTCATCAAGCCTATCCAAGTACTTGAACTTTTCAACTGCACTGAGAGGTTCTACCATCATTCCGTTGAGTATTCAAGTGAAGCTATTGGATCTCATGAAGAGAGCCATCTTGGCTTTCCACTCAACATAGTTGGAATATGTGAGCTTTAGATCCATCTGAACAGAGAAATTCAAATAGTTGAAGAAGATTTTGAATGGGTGAATAAAATTGCTAAACAAGAAGAGTTTTTGCTGATGGAGAATGCTACACTTCGACTGAACACTACCTTAAGAACACTTGGTACATAGACTAAGTCCTTCACACCTGACTAGACCTCACTAGATTTCTCCAATGAATTCAAGTAATAGCACTGGGATTTGTTGTGGAAACTCAGAGGCTTCTGGTGCACAAGTGAAAGATAGTTGCTCAAAGAAATGTTGCAACTGCTGCAATGGTTACAATTCGAATAGTTGCTTCCTGCTCTGATACCATGTGATAATCTGCAAGAGATCTAGCAACTGTAACAACTCACAATCAAACTCTCAAGTATGTTGCAGAGAAGAAGAGAAGAATGCATTCAATAATCACTCTTAAACACAGAATAATAGACAATGTCCTTATCATACAATGGAATTATGAATGTAAAGAATGTGATACAATGAACTACAAAGGAGCATGATATAGGATTCGAATTGTCCAAGTAGGGCATTCGAATCTAAGCTTAGATTCTAGCTTGGATAACAATGGAGACATCATCCAGTCAGTAGTATCAGCCATAAATGGTAATAGTCAGTCAATTGTGTCTAACTGAATCTAACATAACCATCTAGGCATAAATCAGGGAAGGGAGATTCCAAGGGAGGCGCGTGAGGTTGTCATAGGGTCAAGTGGCACTCCAAAACTAGCTAACTAGGAGCTACAGGTAGTTAGGATGAGAAATTAGTGGAAGAACTGCTCATTCCATGCACTAATTGAGTGATAATTCTCGGTAGGTGAGAAAAGGCGCCCTAGCTGAGTGATAATTGGTGGTAGGTGAGCAAAGGCACCCAAACTGGTTGTGGTAGGTGGGAAAAGGCACACTAGGCATGCAGAAACTCAAAGAAGGAGCATTAGGTAGGTGGGAGGCTAACTGGGGGCTGTAGACAAGCTATGGAGAGCTAGGAATAAGCTCTAGGTGTTGGGAGGACCATCAAGGTGATGACTGGATGCATGCAATTGCATGTAGATGACTAGATGCATGCAAAAATACATGCAAACATGCAAAAATGAAAAAATGATGGGGAGAATATTCCAACACTTTATCCAACTGGAAAACTTGACATTGTCGTACCCACTTACCGACATCTGTCGTCATTCTTGGCTAATGATACTTCTCTTCAACCAATGTCCTGGTCTTGTCGATGCCAAAATGACCCGGTAATCCTCCGCTATGCAGTTCTCGGATTAGGTTCTCCCTTACGGATACTCTGGGAATACACGACTGTTTTCCACTGAACATGTATCCCTCTTGGATGAAATAGTCCAAGCATGAATTTCTGTTGACACTCCATGGTTCACGACAAGCCTCCCATGCTTTCGTAAAATCCTTGTCGGTCTCATACTCTGTCTTCACCGACTCTATTCCTATTTCTGGAATTATCGTCATGTTCAACAATGCAACTCTTCGACTCAATGCATCAGAAACCTTGTTCGACTTGCCAAACTTATTTTGCAACATGAAGGTATATCTTTGCAGGAACTCGACCCATTTCATGTGCCACTGATTCAACTTCGACTGAGTACTCAAATACCTCAGTGCTTGGTGAACTGTGTACAACACAAATTCCTTGGGAAACAAATAATGCCTCCACTTCTTCAATGCTTGGACAACAACATAGAATTCCTGGTCATAGACCGAATATTTCCGCTTCGCATCATCCAACTTCTCACTGAAGAATGCAATTGGTCGTCCCTCCTAGATCAATGCTGCTCCAATTTCCATCCCACACACGTCGCAATTGAATTGGAAAACTTTGTCGAAATCTAGGAGAGCTAAGACTGGGCTCTCAGTGACCTTTTCCTTTAACTTGTCGAAACCTCTCTGGGAAGCTTTCATCCACTTAAACTCCACTTTCTCATGCACTCTGTCAAAGGTGCACAAATCCGACTGAATCTCTGGATGAAATTCCTGTAAAACTGGAAAGTACATGGAAACTTCGCACTTGTCAGTTCCGGCCAATCCAATATTGCCTTCACCTTCTCTGGGTCCATCACTAACCCTTTACCCTATATTACAAATCCCAAGTACACTAGTTCTTCCTTCATGAAGAAGCATTTCTGCAGGTTTACCATCAACTTCCCTTCCTGCAGCTTCCACAATACCTGTCGAATGTGCTCCTTGTGTTCTGTCTTGGTTCGACTATACATCAGAATGTCGTCTAGGTAGACTACGACAAACTTTCCCAAGAATGGTTTCAGTACCTCGTTCATCAGCCGCATGAACATACTGGGTGCATTAGTCAATCCAAATGGCATGCCTAACCGTTCGCGTACTAGCGACAGCTTCTTCTCCTTCATCGGTTTGTACCGACCGAATCAACAGTCTGTAGAAATATTCTGCGTACTCCTTCATGGACATCTATTTATGTCGAACGTTTTGCAACTTTCGGAACAAGGAAATCACATAGTCTCCTGGAAAGAACTTCCCTTTCAGCTTGGCAACCATCTTGTTCCAAGACTTGATTTTCTCCTTGCCTTTCTTCACTTTGTCAGCCTGTACATTGTCCCACCACAATGAGGTGTGACCCTTCAACATCAGACATGCAGTCTTAACCCTTATGGGATCCTCGATCTGCTCTATGTCGAAGTATTTGTCCATTTCTCTGAACCAGTCGATCAAGTCTTCTGGATCTAGACCTCCTGATTAGGTACGCACATCTATCTTTGTCCGACCTCTCATCTCCGTCGGAAGCTTGATGAATTTGTCTTATGGTTCCTCGACTGACTCTTCTTGTGCTTCCACCTCTTCGACATCCTCATCGGTGTGGCCTACTGCATCATGAATGCATCCACGTCTATGACTTTCCTTGATCGCTGCGACTTCATTTTTCAGACTTCGCATTGTTCGCACGCACTCATCGAACATCTGACGATCAACTGTGACTGTTGTTCCACGCGCTCTTCATCCTATACCTCGTACATTGATGCCTATGTGAGCCATTTTCAAAATCAGCTGAAAATCCCACTCGTCCAATCGCAACCAAACTTTCACAAGTCATACACAACTCTACCCAGCCGCAGTTGGAGCTGTTCAACACACTTGCAAGCTCTTCCGACTCAACGGACTCAATACTGGATTCACAACCAGCTCGACTGGATTCTGCTTCTAGATTTTGATACCACTTGATGCAAGTCAGGTTAGCATCACCACCTTTCCTTCTCACGGGATTATTCCGCTCCGATACCAACTGGCGCAAGGTCAACCCGACCAAGTTCTTGCTTAACAAATACACACAACACAACCATGCTTTCACATGAACTAGATGTAAATAGGATTCCATAAATGGCTTCTATTACTTCAAATCAAATCGGTTACAATGTGAAATGCAAGGAATGTAAACAACTAAACTATGTCATTCTCAGCCTATTACAATATAGAGGTAAATGGTGTGTTCTCTCTATGTGTCAACCTTCACCCTCTCACAACCTCTGTTGAATGCAAGCACTCGCTGAGCTATGGATCGGATCTCTCCTCTGCTCAGTTTATGTATGACTGTTCTATCCAATCTACTCATCCACTCCTGAGTGACAACTCCTGTCTCGATCGTCTGATGATCAAACTCTCCTTTTCTGTGCCTACACACAAGTCTTCTACTCTGTTGTTGTTGCGCATCCCTAGGTCCACTCCAACACCCGAAACTCTTCCTCTATTTATTGAATCCTCCAGATCTTGTACACTTGCAATTGTAAGCGCCTCTATCGTGCTGCACAATCTCTTCCTATGTTGACATCAGTCGCGATCCCAACCACCTACAATAACTGCTCATAACTTACTTAGCAACCCCAAACAGCTACCAAGTACTTGCCTCAACTTCTGAACTTCCCTGACACTGCTATAGTAGTCGGCCCTACGTCTCAACCATACTTCCTTCCGTCATCTTCGACTTACTCATCGACGTCACTTCTCAGGCTTCGCTAGTCCGCCCCTTCATCCTCGCTTGGATCATGCCCAAACCTGTCGGTGTCGTGGTTCAACAACATGTCGACCTACAATGCCTTCCACTACAACCTGTCGTCTATCATCTTTCGACATGTCGACTCTCGACCTTTCAAATCTTCCAAGTTCCTGTCGATCGCATATCGACTGCTCGACTCATTGAATTCGACAGTCAATCTTCCTTTGCATCAGTGGTCGTCGACACTCCCCCTGGTCGACTGCTCATGTCAATCAACTTCGACTGATCTTCCTAGGTCTCGATGTTCCTGCATCAGGGGTTAAGGTGTTAAGGATTAGGGGGATAGGGTCTAAGTAGTTAGGGGTTAGGGATTAAATGGTTAGAGGTTAACGGTATATAGGTTAGGGGGGGTTAAGGGTTAGGGATCAAAGGGATATATAAGCTCTCAACCCCTAAATGAAATTGTGGTCTCCAAGTTGTGGGAAAGTTTCCATTGAATTAAAATTCATGGTCACCAATTAAACTCATGAAAGAATATGACATAATGATGAAGGTGAAATAAGAATAGGTTGTTTTTGTTGGTTGTGAATATATATCTCATAAAATGTCTCTCTTTATACATTTCAAGAAAAGTAAAAAAAATTCCGATATTTTTTCAACATATTCATAAACATCTTGATAAATTGCACAAGCTTCATCATTGATTGGTTGTCTTTGTTTCTCCCTCTCACCTAAGTTGGCTGCTCCATATACAATGCCAACTCCTAAGTACCCTTAACCATTGGATGACCAATAACATGTTAACCCCTAATCCCTTAGACCTTGGCCGGCCTTTATAAACCCCCAAACTATTAATTACCCTTATCCCTTCACCCTTAATTACCCCTTAAACCTTAATACCTTAACCTATAACCCCTTACCTTTGGACCATTAATGCGTTAACCCATAATCCCTAAGCTCTCAACCCCTTATAAATTAAACTGTGGTCTCCAAATTGGTGGAAAATTTCCATTCACTTAAAACTCGTGGTATCCAAGTAAAATCAAGAAAGAATATGACATAATGATGAAGGCGAAATAAGAATAGGTTGTTTTTGCTGGTTGTGACTATATACCTGATAAATTCTCTCTCTCTTTCTACATGTCAAGAAAAGTAACAGTTTTCCGATATTTTTTCTACTTATTCATAAACATCTTGATAAATTGCACAAGATTCATCATTGATTTGTTGTATTTGATTCTTGCTCTCACCTCAACTAGATGCTCCATATACAATACCAACTCCTATGTACCACTAACCCTTGGACGACCAATAACCTGTTAAACACTAATCCCTTAGCCCATGATCCCTTATAAACCCATAAACCATTAAGTACCCTTAGGCCTTGACCCTTAATTACCCCTTAAACCTTAACCCCTTAACCTCTAAGCCCTAATCCCTTAGTCCTTGACCCCATATAAACCCCTAAACAATTAAGCACCCGTACACTTGACCCTTAATTACCCCTTAAATATTAACTCAACCTCTAATCAGAACTTATCAATAGAAGTAAACACCACCAATAAGAGAGTACACGATAGATATATCTGGAATGTTCAATATGTTACATTGATGCTGCCCAGAATACACAATCTGGGAGAATACAACAATATTCAAGTTTATTCAGCTCCAACTGAATGAGGAGAGATCCAACTCTCAAGTGCAAGACCCATCTTTAAGTTCTCGGCTCCAACTAAGATGTGAGGGAACGAACCCTCAAATGAGAGTCCCAGCTTATAAAAAGGATCCAACCTGTCAATGGAGAAGTGTACCAACTCACAATTTTCTTCTTCTCAACTCCTAGAAAAAATGACAAATTCTTTCTTGACTTTCTTTCTTTGCGTCACTAAGATCACAATTCAATGGCCCTCAACACAACAATTTTCTACTTCAAGATGTATACCTCATACTTCAATAGCTTTTTCCAACTGAGAGTTACAAGACTGTTCTCTTCAATTGATTTCTTAATAGCACAAACTTTGTCCTTAGGTCTGCAAAATTGTCTTGGTCACTAACAATATTCAACTCTTTCAAAATACTTCATTACCAGTAGGACACCTCAAACTAGGATGAACCCATGTATACTAGGTTTTCCTTCACAAATTGTTCATGGATGAAAGCTTTCAAACCTTGAAAGACTTCTGGTTATTCCTCATATTCATCCTCTTTGTCATACAAGATCAAGTACATCTACTACATTAATGTCTCCCATCACGAATCACTGCTGCAAACAAGATTTCTTCAATACTATAAGCCCGGGGATTTCAAACCTCTTCAACAAGTACCAAAGTGTACTTGTTCTCTTCGGATCAACCTACTAATCACCCTTGATCATTGTTGTTCATTACAAGTATTTTTTATCACATTTTTGTCCTTCTAGACTTCTTAGTCCTGCAACCTCGCACTTAAGACAATATCACATTCAAGAACAATGACACTTCAAGATGAACGTTTGTGTCTCTTTTTTATATGTCTTCTTACTCGATTAGGGCTGACCTAATTGTCTTTTGCTCACAATTGTTCATTAGGTCTGTTTTAGGATCGGCCTAATATAATCTTTCCATTATTTGGAATAGGTCTCTTTATATGGTTACATGAGGTCTTTGTTTTGTTCCATTTAGTTCAAGACAATGGCTGCTTCATTATCCATTTGGTCCCCTTCAATATGTTTCATAGGTTGACTGCTCATCCTTCGAATGTTGAATGCACAAGTGCTCTGTTTCTTCACTGCCTTCACAAAAAATGCATGCTCGATGCAAATGGAGTCATGCCAATGGTTCCAACAAGATTAATAGATATTATTTCATTATATTTCAACCTTTCCTTAACTTAGAATGCACACCATTTGCAGAAAAATGGCATCCAAATTCATAGAATGGTCTAATTTTGTGTTTGGAGGGCTAGTAGCAATATGTAGCACAATTATGCCCGTCAAGAGCTTAAAAATGCAAGCCAAGATCTCTAATCAATATCATTATAATTGTTTTACTCAAGTAATGTTATTCCAATTCCAAATTCCCGCTCTGGTCAAGAAAATGCACGTCGATTTCCTCAAATGGTCAAATTCTGCCTTTAAACAGTGACCTACAAGAAATGCATGCCTAGGTCACCAAAATGCACGCTAAATGCACATATTTGATTGGATTGGGATAGAAATTGAAACATGTATTACTTGGACCATAACACACACCACTATACTCAATTTTTCCTCAAATGAAGCTTCCTTAGGTAGCCTTAGGTCTTCCAAATTGATCTTTTTATAGTTCCATCCCTATGAACCAAAAATGCATGCCCAATGCAAATGGAGTCATGCCAATGGTTCCAACAAGATTCATAGATATTATTTAATTATATATCAACCTTTCCTTAACTCAAAAAGCATTCCATTTTCATAAAAATGGTATCCAAAGTCATAGAATGGTCTAATTCTGTGTTTGTAGGGTTAGTTCAGCAATATGTCTCACAATGTTGCACGCCAAGAGCTTAAGAATGCAATCCAAGAGCTCTAATCAATCTCAATAGAATTCTTTTTACTCAAGGAATTTTATTCCAATTCCAAATTCCCACTCTGTTCAATAAAATGCACGTCGATTTCCTCAAATGGTCAAATTCCACCTTTAGACAGTGACCTACATGAAATGCACGCCTAGGTCACCAAAATGCATGCTAAATGCACAAATTTGATTGTATTGGGATATAAATTGACACATGTATTACTTAGAACATAAAACACACCCATGTACTCAAGGTTTCCTCAACTGAAGCTTCCTTAGGTAGCCTTAGGTTTTCCAAATTGATCTTTTTCTAGTTGTAGCCTTGTGAACCAAACGTGCACCCTGATGCAAATGGAGTCATGCCAATGGTTCCAACAAGATTGATAGATATTATTTCATTATATGGCAACCTTTCCTTAACTCAGAATGCATGCCATTTTCATAAAAATGGCATCCAGATTCAAAGAATGGTCTAATTTTGTGTTTGTAGGGCTAGTAGCAATCTGTCTCACAATTATGACCACCAAAACATTAAGAATGCAAGGAAAGAGATCTAATAAATATCAATAGAATTTTTTAACTCAAGGAATGTTATTCTAATTCCAAATTCCCGCTATGGTCAATAAAATGCACGTCGATTTCCTCAAATAGTAAAATTCTACCTTTAGACAATGACCTACAGGAAATTCATTCGTAGGTCACCAAAATGCACGCTAAATGCACAGATTTGATTGGATTGGGATAGAAATTGACACATGTATTCCTTAGACCATAATGAACACCCATGTACTCAATTTTTCCTCAACTGAATCTTCCTTAGGTAGCCTTAGGTCTACCAAATTGATATTTTTCTAGTTCCATCCTTGTGAATGAAAAGTGCACTCCTGATGCAAATGGAGTCATTCCAATGGTTCCAACAAGATTGATAGATATTATTTCAATTTATGTCAAAATTTCCTTAACTCAGAATGCATGCCATTTGTAGAAAAATGGTAGCCAAAGTCATAGAATGGTCTAATTTTTTGTTTGTAGGGCTAGTAGCAATCCGTCTCACAACTATGCCTTCCAACAGCTTAAGAATGTAAGCCAAGACATAATTATAAGACATAAGTTCATAACTGAACACACACACACACACACACACATAATTAAGGAGTTGTGTTAGTCTTGTGTTCAGGATCAAGACCGACAAGGTTAATGCGGCGGTTTTGTTGGGCACCGATGAGTAACAAAAATATGTTTGAACACCTCGCTTGTGGGAGCTATCACAAACTCGACAAAGACCCAAGAAAAACAATACATAAGAAGGTTTCCAATGTAATTATGAACTCCATCCTAGACGAGGATTTCAAGAGAAAATGACTTTCCAAAGAAGGAACGGTTCCACGGATATACAGGATTCCTAAAGTGCACAAGAATGGTGTCCCTCTTCATCCGATCATAAACACCATTGGATCCCCCACGTACAAGTTATCCAAATACCTAGCGAACCTGCTCAAGCCTTTAGTTGGAAAAACAAACTCTTTTGTAAAAGACTCCATAAATTGGGTCCAATAGATTTGCAGTGAGAGACATGATGAAAATGACACACTTGTGAGCTTTGATGTGGTCTCTCTGTATACAAAAATTCCAGTTGCAGAAGCCATTGAGTACATTAAAGATTTGACCGATGAAAATAAAGCCAAACTTGTTGAAGTATGTTTAAAATACACATTCTTCACATTCCGGAAATAATTCTACGAACAAGTAGAAGGCATCGCGATGGGATCACCCCTCTCTCCAATCATGTCCAATATTTACATGGAAAGTTTCGAAAGACGTTCCCTAGACATATTCCCCCTCAAACCAAAAGATGGAAACGCTACATTGATGACACCGATGTGGTGTGGCCACACGGAAGAAACACCTTAAATCAATTTCTCAAACACCTTAATTGTTCGGATATCCACATCATATTTTTCAGGATCCTGCATGCAATTAGGGTTTGCATGCAAATTCTATGGTTTGCATGCACTTTGCATGCATCCCAGTCACCAGGTTGATGCCTCCAGCACCTTAGCCACCTTATTCTAGCACCCGGGAGCTTCTTACATCAGTTCTTTAGCCCTCCTAGTCATGAAGGTGCCCACTTCTCACCTACTGCCAGAGAAGGGCGCACTTCTTCACCTACCACTGCAGTTCCACTTCAGTTACACTCAGTTAGCTCCGATTCTCCCTGATTTGAGGCTAGTTTCACTCCGTTGGACCTCCATATTGACTAGATGACTTGTTCTGACTACAGTTAGCCTCCCATGCGCCCTCCACTGATCCCACTTCCCTATATCAGTGCTACACACTTCAGTTACACATGTTACACTCAGTTAGACTCAGATTGACACCTAGATGACTGGTTCTTATGCATTGATGACCACCACTGATTGATGATGAGGACTCCTAGTTGGAGTCAAGCTACTCCATTCAGTGATTCGAATGACCTCCTTAGGCAATTCGAATTGCTTAGTCATAGTTACTGTATTGTATTGTAATTATTCACCCTCATTGGGATATTGAGCACTGATGCATGTTTTGCACAGTTTTACACCATATTTTCTATGTTCATCTGTTGTGATTGATTTACTTGTTCATTAGATCTGTTGTGACTAATTTTACATGGTATCAGAGCCATTGCAGGGACAAGATCTCTTTTCTATAGGTGTTTCTACAAGAGGATTTGAGTGAATTTGCTCAAAAATTACAAAAAGTTTTGGCATGAAAGATCTCAAGGGCATTCGCTCCTGTGCATGCAAAGCTTGAAAATACTTCCAATACCACTCCAAAAGCTTGAGTTTCCACATAAATCCTGGATCTAATACATTGGACCTATTCAACATTGCTTGATCTCCAATTCCATGTGTGATGCAACTCTAAAAGGGTGGATTGTTCGACCTCATCGTTCTTGGTTTTATTGTGATTTGCAGGTTATTGTCTCCATCAATTGCATTCGCTACTCTGCCCTTGCAAGCATTTCTACATCAGTGTGCACGCGCTCCTAGCAATGGAATACTCTTATTCAAATCCTATCCTCACCCCATTCAATTATTTTGATTGGAAAGATGATATGGATATCATATTATGTTCAAAAGGTTACTACCGAGTCACTCTTGGTCTTGAATTGGAGCCAAACACCTTGTCAGATAGAACCAAACACTACAAAAAGCTTGATGAAGCTTATGGTCTTCTTTGTCTCTCCATCTCCAAATATCTTCACTTCCATCTCAGCGGATTGAAGACTCCAAAAGCTATATGGGAGCAACTTGAAACACTATTTGGCAAGCAGGACGAGCTTAGGGATTTTCAATTAGAGAATGAATTGATTGCCCTTAGTCCTGAGAATTTCGAGACCATTAATGAATTATTCACAAAATTCAAGAACTTGAACATGCAGTTGAAGAACAGTGGAGTTATCAAAGAGGATAAGCAATTGATCCTCTCCATTCTCAGCAAGCTTGGTAAATATTATTCGGTATTTGTCTCTACTTTCAATTCCGGTCGGCTAACTACCCCGAATTGGAAGATGCCTACCTTGAATGCCTTCATTGAGTCCGTCACAAAAGAGCATGATAAGTTGATTCAAATGGGGTCCATAAGCTCCAAAGATTCAGCCCTATATGTTCAAGGACCCAAGATCTCGAATGGTAACGGAAAGCAAAAGAAGGAGAAGCCCAAATTCGAACCTCACAAGCAAAGAGAGAAAGGCAAACAAACGGATGCACCATCCAGTTCGAAGTTCAAGCAAAAGGGCAAAGAAGGTAACCAAAAATCTAAATGTACTTATTGCAACCGTGGCTTTCATCCCGAAAGTTCATGTATGAAGAAGACTATAGATCAAATGGCCCTCCTTTTGGAAAAGAACAACATAACTCTTCCTGGTGGTGCAAGGAAGAAGGATAGGAATGATGATCATGAAAGAGGACAAGCACTCATGGCAACTGTTTCGAATCCCACTACTCTCTTGATAGATTCGGGTGCATCGAATCATATGGCTGCAAATATTGATTCTTTTTCTTCATTCGATCCAAACAGCTCCATCCCCATCCATTTGGGAGATGACTCAAAAATTTCTTCAAAGGGCAAATGTACGATTCATGTCGATCATGGAAGCTTTCAGAATGTTCTCTATGTGCCTTCCTTGGCTTCAAATCTTCTTTTTGTGTATCAAATGACACACACTGGTGAACCGAAGCAAGTTACATTCAGCCCTAATACAATTGAAATTTCTGATATCAAAAGTGGAAGACTTGTTGCAGTCGGAAAGGCGAACCACACTGCAAAATGCTATGAGTTTTCACACTTTATTTCGCTTGCAAAGCCCACTTCTCTTCGCACACATGGTAATGAGGTTAGTAGGCTTTGGCCTGAAATATTTGGACATCTTAATTATAAGTATTTTCTGCTGTTATCAAACAATTCCATGGTAGACGGTCTTCCACAACTCCGTTCCTCGAAGGGAATATGCATTGGTTGCATTATTGGGAAGCACCCCAAGCATAGATTCGACCGCGGCAAAGCTAGCAGAGCTTCTACAGTTTTGGGGTTGATACATTCTGATATCAGTGGTCTGCTGCCCCATACGTCATTAAATGGTTCAAGGTATGTTTTGATATTTATTGATGATTTTTCCCGCTTTACATGGGTATTTTTTCTCAAAAACAAGTCATAAGTGCTTGGAAAATTCAAGGATTTTAAGGCTTCTGTTGAGACCGCCACTGAGAGAAAGATCAAAGCTCTTAGATATGATAATGGTGGATAATATATTAAGGCCTATTTGCTGCAACTTGTGCCCAAGGCGGAATTCAGATCCAACATACAGTTCCCTACACACCCCAGCAGAACGGTGTAGCAGAAAGGAAAAATCGGTCACTGAAAGAGATGGATACATGCATGATTGAATCAAAAGGTTTGGCTGCAAATATTTGGGCTGAAGCAATCAATGTTGTTGCATACATACAAAACCGTGTTCTACATTCATCTGTGAAAGGTATGACTCCTTTCGAAGCATTCTTTGGTCACAAACCGAATGTGTCAAATTTGAGAGTTTTTGGCTCTACTGCATGGGCTATAATTCCTTCCAAGAAGAGACGAGCTTTGGATCCACAAAGTATTGAGTGCATAATGATAGGATATGGGGAAGAATCAAAAGCATATAAACTCATGGATATCAGATCTAAAAAGATATTCATAGAGCGCAGTGTGCAATTTGAAGAACCGCTTCAAGAATTGCAACTAGTTGAGGAAGAAATTGCCATTTCACCGCCTTCACCAGAAGAAGATCCGTGTAGCGATAATGAAGGTATGAGTTCTGATATTTCTGATATTTTAGAATCACATGATTATCATGACATATCATGTTCGTAATTTGACCATTATGATCTTCCTCAGTTACCAAAGTGGGCCCAAAGCACTCTTCAATCTGCTGGTTCGAACCTTGGAAATCCTGCTGATCCGAGACGAACAAGAGAAGACTTTCAAAGATAAGGTATGGTTCTTTCTATTTCTGATCCATTACTTTCTGAGATTTTTTATTTGATGACTGGTTCAAATCCCACATCATACTATTCTTCCCACCGAGATCCGAGATGGCAAAGTGCCATGGATGAAGAGTACAATTCTCTTCAAAAGAACAATACATGGGAGCTAGTTTATCTTCCACCTGGAAGAAAATTAGTGAAGTTTAAATGGGTATATCGCACGAAAGTTGATGATGATGGATCTATCCACAAATACAAAGCAATGTTGGTGGAAAAATGTTTCTCCCAAGTCCAAGGAGTGGACTACACTGAGACCTTTGCACCAGTTGCAAAGATGGATTCCATCCGCCTTGTTTTGGCTATTTCTGCATCCAAGCACTGGGAAGTGCACCACATGGATGTGAAAAGTGAATTTATACATGGAGACCTTGCTAAATAGGTATATATGCAGTAGCCATAGGGCTACACATCAGATCCATCATTAGTTTGCAGATTGAAGAAATCTTTGTATGGGTTAAAACAGGCCCCAAGAGCTTGGTACACAAAGATGGACTCCTTCCTTCTTTCTCAGAATTTCCAAAGATGAAAATCTGATCTGAATGTGTATCTTCAGCGAGTTAAAGGTAATTTGTTGGTTATTGTACTTTATGTTTATGATCTTCTCATTATTGGTAGCACTCTTACTTCAATAAACAAGCTAAAAACTGCCTTAAATCTAGCTTTTGACATGAGCGATTTGGGCTTGCTGAGTCACTTTTTGGGCTTGGAGATAGCTCAAAATTTTGATGGGATCACTATATCTTAGAAAAAATATGCTTCCAACCTGTTATTGAAGTTTAATATGCTTGAATGTAAGGCATCCCCATTCCCATTCCTCTCAAGAATCAGTCTTGAGGAGGGAGATTCTACACCGCTTGCAGATTGCAGTATGTATCGACAGTTGATTGGTTCACTACTTTATTTGACACACTCAAGGATTGATATTTCATATGCCGTGAGTGCCGTGTCAAGGTATATGCAGCAGCCCCATGAGCTTCATTGGCGAGTAGCCAAGCGGATCTTGCAGTATGTGCAAGGTACGAAACATTTTGGCATACATTATGCTGCAGATTCTGAGCTTGATTTCATTGGTTTTACTGATTCAGATTGGGCAGGTGATAGCATTGATCGGAAGTCCACTTCTGGTTATGTTTTCATGATTGGTCATGGTTCTATTTTATGGTTCAGCAAAAATCAGGCAGCCATTGCACTTTCTTCAGCAGAGGCAGAGTATCGAGGGGCAGTCAATGCCTGCATTCAGGCAGTTTGGTTGCAGGGTATTCTTTCCGAGTTTGGTTTTGGTGGCACTACTTCGACTGTCCTATTTTGTGACAATCAAAGTGCTATCAAGATCTCCACAGATCCAGTTCAGTGGAAGCGGACCAAACACATTGAGATTCATATGCATTACATTCGACAATTGGTGCATGATCGCACCATCATTCTGCAATATTTCCCTACTGATGAGCAAATTGCAGACATCTTCACCAAGAAGAAATTCTCTTACCTCCGTTCATTGTTGGGGGTGAGTTCCATCATGGTGGAGATAGATTGATCCATTATTATGCTTTAGCTTGAGGGAGGGATTTCTTCCCACTGGGTTTTCCCTCTTTCCTCACTTAGTTTATTTTCAACATTTTTTGGATTATTGTATTGGGGTGACCTTTGGTCTTAGTTACCAGGGCCCCACATTTTTTTTTTTGCACATCATAGTCTAGCTTGAGGGGGGGTGTTCGGATATCCACATCATCTTTTTCAGGATCTTGCATGCAAATTCTAGGGTTTGCATGCACTTTGCATGCATCCCAGTCACCAGGTTGATGCCTCCAGCACCTTAGCCACCTTATTCTAGCACCCGGGAGCTTCTTACATTAGTTCTTTAGCCCTCCTAGTCATGAAGGCGCCCACTTCTCACCTACTGCCAGAGAAGGGTGCACTTCTTCACCTACCAATGCAGTTCCACTTTAGTTACACTCAGTTAGCTCCGATTCTCCCTAATTTGAGGCTAGTTTCACTCCCGACTGACTGTTTCACTCCGTTGGACCTCCAGATTGACTAGATGACTTGTTCTAACTATAGTTAGCCTCCCATGCGCCCTCCACTGAGCCCACTTCCCTATATCAGTGCTACACACTTCAGTTACACATGTTACACTCAGTTAGACTCAGATTGACACCTGGATGACTGGTTCTTGTGCATTGATGACCACCACTGATTGATGATGAGGACTCCTAGTTGGATTCAAGCTACTCCATTCAGTGATTCGAATGACCTCCTTAGGCAATTCGAATTGCTCAGTCATAGTTACTGTATTGTATTGCAATTATTCACCCTCATTGGGATATTGAGCACTGATGCATGTTTTGCACAGTTTTACACCATATTTTATATGTTCATCTGTTGTGATTGATTTACTTGTTCATTAGATCTATTGTGACTAATTTTACATTAATAACCAAAACAATAACATTAAGTTTTCCATGGAGATCGAAGAAAACAAAATATTATCTTTTCTTGATGTCCTAGTCTCAAGAAAAGAAGATAGATCAATTTCCCACCAGGTGTTTAGAAAAAAGACTCACACCGACAGATATCTACATGCCAACTCACATCATTTCCCACCTCAAAAACTCGGTGTGATCAATACCTTGGTAACAAGGGCCCTTAGGATCTCAGACAAAGAACACATTAAAGAGGAAATTGATCATTTAAAAGAAGTGTTTGAGGAAAATGGATACAATGGTAAACAATTCAGGAAGATAGTTGCATCCTCCAAAATACCTAGAAGGAATAAGACAAAAGATAATGAAGAGAACACCAATAGAAACAAAATATTCCTCCCTTACATAAAAGGCACTACAGACAAGCTGGAAAAAACCCTAAAAAGAAACAAGATCCAAGTTTTCTTCACCCCTCCCAACACTATTAGAATTATGGTTGATTCCTTAAAAGACCTGGTTGAACCTAAAGCATACAAGGGTGTTTACTCTATCCCTTGTTCTTTTGGTAAGTTATACTTAGGCGAAACTGGGAGATCCATGGAAACAAGATTCAAGGAACACAACGCCGACCTGAGACATGACTCACACAAGAAGTCATCTCTTGCTGAACACACACACTTAACTAGTCACCAAATTTGTTTAGAAAATGCTAAATTCATAGCTAGAGAGGACAACCTAATTAAAAGAAAAATCAGAGAGAAAATCAAAATTAACCTGAACCAAAACTGCCTTAGTAGAGACGATGGCGCTAAGATCAGTGACTCTTGGAAACCACTTCTTCATTCCCTACAACCTAGAGGAAATTCGACGTTTAGAAACTAAAAAAATTAAAGAAATTTAAAAACCTAAAACTACTAAGAAAAATCACCATCCCTTGAAAATTATAAATATCATTATTATTATAATGATATCTACAATACCCACCTCCCTTAGATTATCTTCATTATAAAAGCCTTCATAATCATCCACTCCCCTTTACATGGCAATCATCATCATCATCATCATCAATAATAATAATAATACGTTGCCATAATATAGATTATAGCAATCATTATTATCTCAATGTTATTATTATAATAATAATATTTATAGTAATCTAATCCCTTAATTTATAATAATTAGTATAATCAATCCATCATTTTTCATTAGTTTCTATACTTTACTATAATAATAAAATTAATCCTTAATAATAATAAATATTAATAATCAACTCCTCTCTTAAATACTAATCATTATTATTATAGTTCCTTAGTATTATGAATTAATTTTTTTTTTTAATTTAAATTAAATAAAAACCTAAATTTGAAAACCTAAAAACATGAATGAAACCGACTCTCAAAATTAGAGAAAATGTCAGCATAAAGTCATATAAATAGGTTCACGGACATCTTATTCTCCCTTAGGCTTCAATTGTCTCTTGATGATGATCCCAGAGTAGGAATCGAAACGTCGAGTTTCAAACTAACTAACACAGCTCCTTCTTACTACTCAACTAATCTTGCGTATGGTTGTTTTCAAACATATATATATATATATATATATATATATATATATATATATATATATATATAATTATGTATTATATGCTCAATCTATTAGGTACGTACCAAGTTAAATATATGAATGTATATATTGAGCCTCTTATCAACTAGTTACTATATTTGTGGAGGGGAATCACTATGTATGATATCTCTAAACCATTAGATGATCCGAAAAGGGAATTTGAAATCCATGCAATGCTTCTATGGACAATTCACGATGCCCCAGGGATAACACCTTTATGTGGTATGCTATAATGTTACACTGCACTTTAATAGTGTTTAATTTTATGAAATTCATACCATGCATGTTTTTTAAATAATCCCTTCATTATACATACTTTAAATAATTGATATATAAATTCCTCCATCTCTTGGAGGTCTTCAAGTAAAGGGTAAATTTGCATGCCCAGTTTGTGGTCCTAATATGAAATCTCGTCGTTCGTGAAGTTTATGAAAGGAAGTGTTTGATGAGTATAAGCACTTCCTCTCTAAGAACTGTTATGGAAAAAATTTCACAAGTCCACTCTTCCACTTGGTAAGAGGCTAAGCCTTGTAGATTATTGCAAGGCCTCGGTCCTTGGATCCCCTTTTGTTTATGGTTTGATATTCCTCCAAGTGATCCTGCAAGAGAATTTTAGTGTTGTTCACATCCAAACATGAAAATATTGATAAAAATAAAATGAAAGAGATGGGGGGAGAATGCAAACGTCAACAACAACCGAAGATATGCCAAACCACTCTTGTATTGGCTAATGGAATAGTTGTACAACACCTACGAGGTGAAGGATTCAAGGGAAGTCAACAATCTCCCTTAGGGAAGCATTTCTTGTCCAAATTAAATGCTAAGTAGGTGGAAGAACAATGGAGAGAACACTTGCCTCTTGATGGTTGGTGGCAAGAAGGCTTGGGAATGCTCACAATGGTAGGAAATGGTGGGCTATGAGGAAGCTCCAACTTAAATCCAGTAACATAACCTTTCTCTAATTTATCTCTACAAAATGCATGCCAATGGCTTCCTTTTATAGGCCAAGAGGTGGCCATCAAAAAATAGATCCAAATGTGAACTCTCCTCCTTCATGAACTAGTTCCAAGGTACACAAGGGGTGTTGATTAATGCTCCCCAAGTGTGTGAGGAGACGAATTCTGATCCTTGGGGAGGATTGAGTCTTTAATTCACTGCTAGGATTGAGTGGTCCCGCCATTTTGACAGTAGCACGACTATCGAAGGAAAATCTACACAGGTGTAGTGTGAGCATTGTTTTGGTAACCTGCGCTATAGCGGGGGTTAACTGTGTAATACATGTGGTACCCCTTGTTTGGACTGTTTCTTGGCACTTATGGACTCATGTTGTGTTTTGGATCTGTTGAGGATGCTTGTGGTGAGATGATCTCTTTATGTTGATGACACTTTACTGGATGAATCGCCGAAATGTCACATGTGTACGATTAGGCATTAACAGATTCCCCCTGATGTATGAGGTTTATAGGGTACTTTTAGTGATTTCTTTGGGAAAATCACTAAAAATATCCTAAAAATTAGAACCCTAATGTCTCATGTTTTCTCACACTTGCTTGATGATCAAGCAACCTTTGAATTCTGAAAGTAGATGTGCCTTTTTCTAATTTGGGTCTTCATAATCATATTTGAATCTTGCAACGATGATTACCACTCATGTTCAATGCTTCATTTTTCTTCTCTTTTGCAGACATGATAGACAGGCATGTGAAAATAGTTGCAAGGTTGAAGTCTCTGGAAGAAATGGATGCACCATTGATTAGATTTCTACATAATCCATCTCTTGTTCAAGAGCTTAGTTCTGGTAAGCAATATAATATACAAATGTTGAATGAACGATACCGGGTATGTGGAATGTTGTCTATAGTTTTCTTCATTTATGTCTTGCATAGGCAAGGATTTCAAAACCAACCTATTTTGGAATTTCCCTTTTGCTCACGATGTTTGGAATTCTTCTTTGCAATTAATTCAGTGTGATTTTCAGTATACATGCATCACTTTTGAGATAGTTTGGCTTAGTTTGGATTCTACAGCTTTTAATACTTTTCCCACTTTCATAGCTTGGAATATTTGGAAGGGAAGAAACAAAAGGATTTTTGAAGACAAAATATATTCATTAGATTATGTTTCTATTATAGTTGTTTCTTTGTATAAGGAATATGGGCCTATGAGTCACAATGGTAGAAAAATGAATGTACAATTTCCAAAATTTAATGCTTCCTTTCATATTGGTTATTTTGATGGTGCAACTGTGGAGAACACCTGTGTTTGTGGTTTCTTATTTAAACTTATCTTCTACACATTTCTTTAGATGCTGGTTTGGTGGGGCCAGTGGGAATTATATAAGAGAAAATTTGTTAGCATGCTGGGGTTTGTTATATTTTTCTTATGTTCACGGTTGTGCAAAGATTCACATTTGTGGATATTCCAAATGTGTTGTGGACTGGCTTTTGGATCATTCACACTTACAGGTGGTAGACCTTTCTTACTGGATGCAGAATGTTAAAATACTAAGGGACTCTTTTTTATCTTTCTCTTGCCATCATGTGTTTCAGTAGTTCAACTGGGTAGCAGAAAGCTTAGCTAAGAAGGCGGTTGAAGATGATTTTGGACCTCGGGGATAATTTTAAGGACCCATACTTATTTAAAAGTGTATAAACCTTGGCAAATCTTACCAATTCTTAAAATGTCAACTATAAAATATTTGGCAATATTTTTCTAAAATTATTTCAATTTCTAAGGATTTTATATAGT
Source organism: Larix kaempferi (assembly GCA_027924585.1). Lineage (NCBI taxonomy): Eukaryota > Viridiplantae > Streptophyta > Pinopsida > Pinales > Pinaceae > Larix > Larix kaempferi. The sequence goes on from BSBM01000199.1 coordinate 4,545,119, forward strand.
TTATATAATAACTAGTAATTTTTAGAGTGAAAACAGTTTACCCCGTCAAAATTGGGCGAAATGGGGCTTCAAAAAATGCAAATTGGTGAATCTTTTTTTGGGAAAAAACATAGAAAAATAGCCCATGGGCTAAATTTCGCCCCTAAAATTATCCTTGAAATTTTTGGTGTCCTTAAGTTTGAATAATTTCAAGACAGATATTTACTAAGAAAGGGGACACTCCATCTCTTTTGAGGTGTCATACTTCAGTTATATTTTGTCTTATTTCTATATCTGTTATATGTTTGAGACTTTTTTATATTTGGAGGTTTTGTGAGCTTTATTTTCATCTAATTTTTACCAAGTTTTGTTACATTTTTTATCTTTTGGTCATTTGACTATGATGAGGACATGATGATACTATGATGTAAATATTGACTTTATCTTACAATATGCAAATTTCTACATCTAATAGAAACTGAATTTTCCTTTTGAAAAAACAACCATGTTGTGATATTTACATTGCCTCCTATATTTTTGACATTAATTAGAAAGCACAAAAAGTTCCAAACTTTGTTGAACAATCATGCTGATGAATATGTCTATGGTTGTCATTGATGACAACATTAATGACAAAGGTGAAGTGTGTGGATGGATTGAAGTGATACCCTAGACAAAGACACAGTGGACAAAGTGTTGGGATTTGTCACACCTAATGAGCCAAATGACCCATACTGTGGTCATTTGAAATTGGACCTAATACCCTAGACAAGAATGATAAGGACAAAGCATTGGAGACATCACACACATGGCTAAGATATAGCATTGGACAAAGGCAAGATGGACAAGATGGACAAGTTGACAAAGGAGGACATGGCTCAATGTTACACCCAAAGTGTACTCATCATAAGATTCAGAGTATACACCCCTGAATATACCTGGACTAAGTAATCATCCTGGGAGGATTTGTACCCCATTGTGCTAGGTTTTGAAGGGTCATCGAAGGTTGCACACTAGCAACATGCGACGTCGCACCTTGCTCCACTGCAGGGTGTGAGGAATTCAGTTAATGGGAAAAAATAACTTATTTGAGATCCTTCTCGAAACTTGCTCATTTAGGGGCTTATCCCTGACCTCTAGGGGAGTTGGTACTCGACTCCTAACTCTTTGGGAGGATCCCCTATCTCTCTCCTACCATCTCTCAACCTATCCTATCCATACACTATCCACTTAGTCCTACATAAGTGAAGCTCACTCCCATCCCAAAGGGAGGAAGACTATGGTATCTACATGCTGGTGAAATCTCTCTTAGAATATCTCCACTCACCTATTGGAGAACACATACTTCCTTGGAAGGATATGGAAATCGGCTTCATCGGAGAAGGGCTACAGCATTAAGCCTTGGTTGTGGTTCTATACCTCTATCATGTACTCCTCTATTTGCAGTAATACAAATGCTTTCCACCAATATTGTTCCTGTGTGTAATGATATTGAGTAGTTTAACTGCTTAACTGTTTACTTAGATCGCTTATTGTATAGATGTCTTTTACTGGTATCTCTTGTTTCTTGTCTTGACAGGTCTTGCATCTTGGCTCTGATGACCATGGGACGTGGAGCAGCATTCAGGAGAATGGATTGCATAGTAAAAAGGTAAGACATCTAGTACTCGATCCTTAAGTAGATCTAGGAAATGCACTTGTTGTTTGTTCTATTTGTTCTAGACTCACTTTGAGCTAGGGAGATTCGGCTCGCGTCCGCTCGAGTGGATTTTTCGATAACAAATCTGGCGACCATACCAGGGAGTATATAGAGTTTGGTCAGTAGTTGCTAATTTGAGAGTCATTTTAAGTTGATTGCTTGACACAAGCCTTTTATTTTTTGCCATTTACTTCTTAGGATTGATTTCACTGTCAGATCTTCACGCTGAAGATTCTGATCTACTTCCTCTGAGTTTATACAACTCATTCCCAAACCATTTCATGGTTCATTGTTGAAAGATCTGATTCATTTTTTAATCTAGAATTCGCCTGTCGCACCTGGGTAGTGGAAACAGAGAGACATTGTGTCATTATGAGTCTCTGTTATTTACCTGTTGGATACTCATCGCACCCCTTGCATTGACAGACTACGACATCGTCGCACTTCCCGTGTAAGCAAACCGCGACGTCACACTGTGTACAAGAACAGAGTGCATCGATTTGTCAAATTTTTTGCATACAAGCATCTATTCTGTGTTTGACAGTTTGGACTTTGGTTTGTTGTATGAACTCTCTCTGTGCTGCAAGATCCAGCCAGGGATCCCATTTATGATTTGTGTTTTGAGTGTTTGGTTCTGTTTGGATTGATTTTGGGTTCCATTTTGGACAAGTTTGAAGACTGGTAGTGGTGGATACTCTTGTCTCCTCCACCTTCATACGTTCACCCTTGTATTCCCTTCCTTCCATGCCTAATCTGATTATTACATTAGATCAGCTTCCATACCTCATTTACTTTTGTTTTGAGCTTTGCTTGCTGCTGCTTGATTTTGAGTTAAGTGTGTCTTTCAGCTTGGTTGAGTGCTTGTCTTTTCTTGATTTTTATGAATGTGCTAGTGCTGCAAGTAGTGTTTTTCTTTTCAGTCATTTAGATATGAAAGCTCAGTTGTTATCAAGCTTATTCTTTGATGCATCCATTGAAAATTTAAAAGTGCTTCTTTCCCATCATTGCTTGAATGTTATTGAAGAAAAGTTGTTGTGCATTGGAAAATTCTCGTTTATGTTTTGGAAACGTTGAATGAATGTATGATCTATTGTGTTTTTCTCGAATTATGAATCGCTCATTTTCTTGAAAGGCTCAAAGCATGCTTCGATTTTTGCAAAATTGATTCCATGCTAAGGAAAGATAGACGCATTTTTAATTTTTGTTGCTTTTAGATCATTGAAATTGAAATTGAAAAGCTTGCATATTTCATTTCAAAATCCTCTCTTTTCATCACTTAGGGTCATTTTACTTTGAAAAGGAAAAGAAAAGAAAAAAGTTGTTTTGATTTGGTTTAGTAGTGTTGTGCTTTTGCGTTTTGCATAAAAGGAAAAGAATACTTTTGTTGTCAAATTTGTTTGAATTGGGAATTGTGTTGCATTGAGTTTGTTTCGGCAATACTATTGGAAAAAAAATCTTTCTCCTTCCCATAGCTAGAATTCATTGAAAGAAAAGAATATTTTGTGCATGTAGCCAGGGCTTGCATTATGCTTCCGATTATGTACTCACCTCATGCATTCACCTAACCATCCAAGATAAAATTAACGGTAGAACTAGGTAAAAAATTTTAGCAACTTGTGTGTAAGTTAGAGACATGTTCCAGCGTCGTTAAGCGTGGCAGCTGTCGTTATTTTTCAGCACTATATCCCGGGGGTATTGTAGTCTTCCACGCACATCGATATATTGAGCTCCTTCATGTACCCACCAAGTACAATAATCCGTACTTGGAATATATCGAAGGGTGTATCATGTACTCGACACGTATATCGGAATGTCTCTTGCCGAACGGTTGTGCATTAGACAGCACCACTACGGATTTGAGCTCCCACGTACCTTGCGTATATCGGGAGACACCCTTAGGATTCCTGAAACCAATTGAGTTAAACATCTGGCCATCTTGGCAAAGAAATACACCGAGAATGGCACTCGGGGAGATTAGCACGCACGTACTGTCCAGGTAATCGGGTATGCAGGCAAGGGTACGGTCCCAATCCTCCTTGTCGCGTCATATTGTTGGACCCTGCAGTATATTGCGGTTTGCGATGCCTTGATAATCCCGTGAGGTTCCAGACTTTTGAATCCACTCTGTCACATAAGTTTGCTTGTTGCCTTAGTTTGAGTAGGTTTTTCTGGACTGCTTTTCTTTTAGCATACCCTTAGGAGAAACGTTGTTTCAGCCATCCTGGCTTATCATCCTGACACTCTGGTGGATTTTCCCTGGAGAAGGTCCCGTAGGATCTTAAACTTATCACCCGAATATCCCCTTAATCCGGAGGTTATTTCGGGGGTAAGAATGGATCAGTGTAACACGGTCATAGTTACTGAAGTGGAAAACCCCACTTTGAATGTTGGAGGACTTTTGTTTCCACAAACTCCTCCAGATTCACCTGCCTCTCATCCCCCGCCAGATGAAGGAGCACAAACCCTCACTTCACAGGACCTTTCTCCTGTCATCCCGGGAGAACCTAGATCGTTGGAATGGATTAACCGACCCCAGGACGACCCTACAACAGTTGTTGGTCCTTCAACAGCTTATTGGACATCTTCTACATGCCACCCAGTGGCTCATTTTTCCATCTCATCCCCACCTAATTGGATTACTCTAGAGTTCTATAGGCCTTATTATAGGCCTGACCCTGCCAAAATTTTCAGCCCCATCCATGAACATTTGGAACAGTTACATATTAGAGGTGATGAGCTTCGAAGACAAAGTCTCGAGCAACACTCTGAAGAGTTTCAAAATCGCCATTTCCAAATAAGATTTGACGATGAAAACATCCCAGTTCATCTGATATCTTTCGGATCACCTGAAGCACCCCACCACGAGACCACTAATAAGACTGGTCAACCCTCAGAAGAGTCCAGTCCTGCACCTCAAGTTAACCAACCGGTGGAAGGACAACAGTCCAACGCACCTGTCACTACCACAGTTACTTTACCAGTTCCTCCCCCACCTCAGAATTCAAGGGGAGGGTATTCCATTCCCACGGATTATCTTATTGGTAATGTTATTACTACGGTAGCTAGTCAACAACCTATGTTGGTTCAACCTTTGAATAGTGGTCAACCTGTTGTGGTTGGGGGGCAACCCCCGTTTCCTAACCAGAATATAGGCGGTGGAATCCCCAACGGACCTCCTGTTGGACCTTTCCAACCCGCTAGACCGTCCACCATGGGATTATCTCAGATTGGGGGGTCGTCCAATGTAACTCAACCCTCATGGATTCAAGCGTATTCAGGTTTTGTTAACCCTATGCCAGGGCAACCTAATCCCGGAAACGCACCATACGGGATACCTTATCCCGGGAATCCATACACTCTATGGGGGAAACAACCTGTGTTGCAACACGAACCCCAACCACTTCTCCCTCAGGTGCCACCACCCCCGACCGACCCTCCCCCACCTCCTGCTGGAGGCAGCAGGCCCCCACCTAACCCTGGTAGAGTCCCACCTCATTTTACCTACAACATCCCTCACCCTTCCGGCAGTGGCGGGAATGGTCCACCACCTTCTCCAGGCTGAGGCGGTGGGGGACCACCCTATCATGGTGGAGGAGGACATTTCCCTTCGGGTGGCGGCGGTGGTCCACCACCCCTTCCAAGCGAAGGCGATGGAGGACCTAATTACTATGGCAGTGGCGGTGGTGGTGGAGACCCTCATCCTTCCTGCAGCAGAGGTGGTGGGGGCCCCCATCCTTCTGGTGGTGGAAGTGGCCCACAACCCCCTCCAGGAGGAGGTGGTGGTGGGCCACCTCATTACAGTTATTGAACCCCACCTCCTCCCGGTGGTGGCAGTGGACCTCCACCCCCTCCAGGTGGTGGAGGTGGACCCCCACCTTATTGGAATGGACCACCTTATGGTGGCAGACCTCCTTACAGTCCGGGTGGCACACCACCCTATAGTCAGTTCCCTCCTGATACACCTTACGATCAGTTTGGTCCTTACACGCCTTATCTGTATTATCAATATGCGTAGCCTAATCCACAGTTGCCCTTCCTAGCTACTTTGGACCTGCCTGACCTATCCCGTTTGACCAACGATCCTATTTACCACAGATCTAACTGGCCACCGATTCCGATGAAAATTCTGTCTGATATCCCCAAGTTTGACGGCAAGCCGGGTGAAGACCCTAAAAACCACGTGATGACATACCACTTATGGTGTTCATCTAATTCCTTAATGGAAGATTCAATTCGTCTTAGATTTTTTCAAAGGACTCTCACCGTTTCGGCTACCAAGTGGTACATTGAGTTGCCACCCCACTCTTTTCCTGATTTCGGTTCTCTTGCTATGAACTTTTTGATGCACTTCCAGCTACCCATACGGTATGAGACTGGTACTGAGCTTTTAACCTTGCTCCGTCAGAATACCACCACACATATTTCGGATCTTATCCATGAGTGGTGAAGGAGACGACGTCTCATTAAAGCTCCCATTCCAGATCTGCTCCTCGCAGACTGTTTCACAAAATCCCTCATCCCTACCATAGCAAGAGATGTTGCTATGCGAGGTGTTGTCACTGAAGAACAAGCCATCACGAGTGCCCACGTGCTAGACCTAGTGTACACTCAATCCAGCACTTTGTTTGATATTCTGCCTGACGCACCCCGTGACGTTAATGACCCTGTGAAACCACATAAGGGACTCCAAACTGATGGAATCATTGGTTCCCTTAACACCCAACCTGCTGATAACACTGTTGGATCATCCAACTCGACTCTGGTTGGCCATAGCACTACCAAGTCCACCGCTCCTGATGTAACTGAAGAGGAATTTTGTCCAATCCGCTTCATCTCAGAAGCCTGGCGGTAAAAAGAAGAACAAGGGGAAACCCAAAAAGTCTTCCGCCCAGCAGGAACCAAAGAGCACTCCTGACGATACCAAGCCGAAACAAAAACTAAAGTATCCTTGTTTACTGTGTGGAGATGACCATTTCTCCAAAGAGTGCCCCCATAGAGACGAAGTACAAAATTTTCTTAGGGGTAAACCAACTCCCGCAGTCCTCAATGATCTGTTTCCTACTCAAAACTAGCAGATGATTGCTCAACCCCCCCCAGCCCAGGGGGAACCATCCAATACCGCGCATGTTCTCATTCTGTGTAACGAGACGATCAATTTGAACACTCGCTTGCGATCTTACGAACCGGTCTCTTCGAAGGAATCCACTGGAAGTAATGCTGAAAAATATTCCGACTCCTTAACTGATGTCACTATACCATCAAATTCTCTCACCATTGAGAATCCCTCCTTAGAATCGATATTGCGACCTCCCAAGAGCACGATTCGAAAAGTTGTTTTCAATCCCAATGCTCGGGTGGCACAAAATTACAATATCGTAGAGGACTTGGCACAAGCTCCTTGTGCCATGTCCACCTTGGAAGTTTTGCAGAATTGTCCTAATCAACGCAAAACTCTCCTTGCAGCCATCGGTGCAGTCGACTCGGATTCCTCAAATACCATCATGTTCCGACTTGACAACTTTAAGCCGAAGCTCTCACACCAGATCGCATTCCAAGTTTCTGTGAACATTGCTAGGAAGATTGTCCATCGTACCCTTTTGGACGAAGGTGAATCCACTTCTATCATGTCGATCGCCTGTTGGAGAGCCATTGGCTCCCCCGAATTGAATCATTCTCCTACCACATTGAAAGCATTCGACGGGTGTGGCTTTCAACCTCATGGGATCTTACAAGCTCTTGCAGTTGAGTTGGGAAGAAAGACCGTAACCATTAACGTGGAAGTGGTCTTGGCCCCGTTAGATTATAATCTCTTGCTTGGTCGCAATTGGTTTTACACCATGTAGGCGGTAGCCTCTTCAGTCTTTCGCATAGTACAATTCCCCCACCAAGGATGAACTGTTACTATCGACCAATTAGATTTTTGCACACCAGACGCTACTACTCATCCTTGTGACCATATTCCTTCCATTGGACAGATGTCAAAATAGTATGAGAGTGTAGGGGTTGGCCTTTTGAAAGATTGATCTCTCATGGGCGTTTTTCCATCCGCGGACCCCCCTAACCATGTTTCTACGGTGAACATGATCTCCACAGAGATTTTATCTCACTCTACCGATGCTTGGCTTGTACCGGATGAAGCCACAACACACCTACTTGGAGATATAATGCCTCTTTGACCCGCTGAACGTATTTACGAGGCTATCCAAAAAATGTCGGAGGACCATTTAACTGTGGCCTCTCCATCCTGTTCTCTACGATGGACGTCATCTCTACCTGATCTCTTACTTCGGACTTTTCATTCATACGAGTCCATCATGGAAGTAATGAATATTGACGACAGTCCGTGGGATGATTTCCACCATAGGTCATCTTTTCTTCCTCCTTTGGAGTACATAGAGGACAACATTCACACCCTCTTTTCACCAGATATCTACCCATCCCCTCATTCCCCCATCCTTACATGTCTTACGGACACGAAGGGAAACTTGGCCAACATTGAGCCAACCACCCCGATAGACATCTCGGTGAAACCTGGTATAGGAACACATTCGCATAGGCCAGAAGTGTTCCCCTGAAGAAATCGCTGTTAGCACAGCCTTGTTCAAGCAATTTCGAGACATATTTGATTGGTCCTGTGAGGAGATGCCTGGGATAGACCCCGCAATTATTTCTCATGAAATAAAAACCTATCCCGACATCAAACCTGTACGCCAAAAGTTGCGACCGGTACACCCCTGGAAGACTGCGGAAATTAAGGCAGAAATTGAAAAGCTCTTAAAGGTTGGTTTTATCTATCCTGTCCCATTGACAGATTGGGTCTCAAACGTCGTCCTTATGAACAAAAAGCAGGGCATCATTCGTGTCTGTGTTGATTATCAGGACCTTAACCGAGCTTGTCCAAAACACAACTACCCGACCCCCTTCATCGACCAAATCATTGACAATTGTGTTGGAAGAGTCATCTTCTCATTTATGGATGGCTTTTTTGGTTACAACCAGATTGAGATCAACCCAGCCGACCAACATAAGACGACTTTCATCTGCCCGTGGGGAACGTTTGCATACCGCAAAATCCCGTTTGGCCTTAAAAATGTTGGCGCCACGTTTCAGCGGGCTATGTCGTATGCCTTCCATGACATTAAGGAATTTGTGGAACCTTACCTGGACGATCTCCCTGCTCATTCAAAGCAATGCGAGTTCCACATTGATCATCTAACAGCCATTTCCCTCAGATGCAGACGGTACAATATCCGTCTGAATCCTCATAAGTGTATCTTTTGCGTTGATTCTGGATGCCTCTTAGGATTTATCATTTCGAAGGATGGGATCCTCCTTGATCCCTTAAAGGTGGAGGCCATCATCAACCTACCACCCTCGACTAATGTGACAAAACTTCAAAGTCTCCAAGGGAAGGCGACTTATTTAAGACGTTTTGTTTGCAATTTCGCGGAGAAGACTCAGGGGTATATGAGACTGCTCAACAAGGACGTCCCCTTCATTTGGGATGACCAAGCTCAAAAATCCTTCGACAATATCAAACATGCCATTATGCATGCCCCCGTACTCCAACCGCCTAATTATTATCAAGATTACATCTTATATCTCGCCGCTTCTGCTACCACTATCGCCATGGTTTTGGTACAGGAGGATCAAAATGCCCAGGAACATGTAATATACTATGCAAGTAAGGGTCTGGCTAACGCTGAAACTAGATATTCACATGTCGAAAAACTCGCATTCACGGCAGTTATCGCCGTCCAGAAGTTTCGGCACTATATCTTGCTCCGCACCACCACTATCATAGCCGACTCGAACCCCATGTACCACGTACTGACATGTCAGGTGCTTGGGGGAAAGTATTCACGATGGATCGTGATACTACAAGAATTTGATCTTCTTTTCGAAAAAGCCAAGTCTAAGAAGTCTTTGGTGTTTGCCGAGCTGATTTGCGACCTTCCCCATCCTGATGCAGAAGTCGAGCACAATGACTCCTTTCCGGACGAATCATTGTTTCTCATCAGTACGACTGATCCGTGGTATGGAGATATCTCGTTATATCTTCAAACCCAATGCTTCAACCCTCAACTTTCTCACGACGATTGTCTTAAGATACGTCACCATGCAAAGTATTATTTGATCATCAATGATACTTTGTATCGCCGTGGAATTGATTCAATTCTTCGACATTGTCTCACTCATGATGAGGCTGAACGCGTTCTGAATGACTATCATGCTGGGGCATGTGGAGGTCACCTCTCTAGGATGGCTACAGCCCAGAATATTTTGCGCGCAGGATATTTCTAACCTACCATCTTCAAAGGTTGTATTGAGGCTGTAAAAAAATGTCCTCCTTGCCAACACTTCCATGCAAAGAAGGGCACTCACCCTGCCCCGTTACATCCAGTTATTGTCGTTGGCTCATTCTCAAAATGGGGCATTGACTTTATGCATTGTAATCCTACCTCGACGGGGGGCATAGTTACATCATTGTAGCTGTGGATTACTTCACAAAGTGGGACGAAGCTATGCCTACATACCAGAACGACGGCAAAACTGCCGCACTCTTCATGTTCAATCATGTAATAGCGCGGTTCAAAGTTCCTCAGGCAATTGTTACCAATCATGGTTCTCATTTTCAGAACCATATAGTTCATGAATTGAGCGACGGGTTGGGTTTTCGCCATGAAAATTCAACACCCTACTACCTGCAATCAAATGGACAGGTCGAGGCCATTAACAAGGTCTTGAAAACTATGGTCCAAAGGATGGTAGGGACACATAAGTCCAATTGGCTCAACATGCTCTTCTCAGCATTATGGGCCTACCGAACTTCCGTCAAAATTGCCACAGGCTTCACTCCTTTTAAATTGGTATATGGATTGGAGGTTGTCCTACCTATAGAGTGTGAAATTTCATCTTTACAACTCACTGTCGAACTTCTTCCTAACTCTACTGTCAAGGAAGAACGTCTCTTGCACTTAACAAAACGTGATGAGTCCCGCCGAGATGCCGCTCTTGCTAATGAAGCACATAAGAAATGCATCAAAGCCCAATATGACAAGTCAGTTGAACCTCGTATCTTTAACGAGGTTGACCTGGTCCTCACTTATGAACAGAAGCATGATAAACTAGGAGCAGGAAAGTTCGAATCCATGTGGCATGGACCTTACATTGTCAAACGTGTTTTGGAGAAGGGAGCTTACGAGCTTGAAGACTACGACGGAATCTCTTTGGGTGAACCCCGCAATGGGATTTACCTAAAGAGATACTACACTTAAATTCATCATGCTTAGACTTTCTTGTATATGCTGTACATGGCGTGTTTTTTGTGTGTGTTGTGACGCTTTTGTTTTTTAGTGTCTTTAGATCTTGTTTCCGCTTCTTATACCATGTTCTGTTTGCATGTGCAGATGGCACGGTGCTATGGATTCACGGACGGCGCCAGCCGGCATACCCGTAACCTTGCTTCGGCAGCCTGGGTACTATATTCCCCAACAGGTGAGCTCATTAGCTCAGGAGGAAGTTTCCTAGGGTTTGCGACCAACAATGCCGCAGAGTATCAGGTAGTAATCGGAACCCTAACTAACTCCATTTCCTTGGGTATGAACCACATTGTCATCCACATGGATTCTTAATTTGTGGTTTCCCATATCAACCGGGTTTACGCCATCCGTGATCCCACCTTACTCCGTCTCTTTAGACGAGTATGTCTCCTGGAAAGGTCATTTGAATTCGTTCAATACCTGCACATTCCACGAGAGTTAAACACAGTTGCTGACTCGATGGCCAACTTCATTTTGGATTGGTACATCACACACACATAATATCCATAATATGTAAAAGCATTCACAACATGTAAATAATGTAATGTATAAAAGAAAACATGTAAACAAGATCAAATCACTAATCATTTTAAAAACACATAATGTATAAATCACCGATAATGTTTGTGTATATATATATCGCTCAAAAGTAGTGCTGCTACAAAATCTGAAGCATCATAGCTTTCAATAGTACAAAATCTGAGGCCTCTAAGCTCTCAGTACAAGTATAGAAGTGTCATCAGGCCTGACGCCTGACCCGTACACCACCCCTAGCACGGACGACACGTTGTCGCTGGGTGAGGAAGCAGTCTACACTCCGAGCCACCTTGCGGAGTAAGGCGTTGAAGCGCACGGACGCTCCAACCCCAAATCTCTACACGGGCCTCGATAAGTCATCAATAGCTGGCTCCGGTACCTCCACGGTCAGCTGGGATAGGTTCCTATACACCTCCTCCATCTCCTCAATGGCAGCATCAGCACCTGCAGGAACGACTGCCTCCCCGCATCTGTCTCTCCTCACCAAAAGGGAGAGACCCACCGGTCGTATGGGGTCCACATCTGCACACACATATTACGTACTTGTCAGCACTACATCAAAAAAATGATATAATATACAAAACTAAAAATAAAAGGGTAGTTTTGTTCTCACCTATGTCACCCCATGCTACACCCTCCGGCAGTACCAAGTTGGGATCCTCTCGGAAGTCCATGCCGTTGTATGGAAATTCCTCGGCCATGAGTAACTGGCCTTCCAACCAGCTGAAAAACTCGGGACCAAAGCTAATGATGGGCCTGCCACCATGACGGGTCATGACCTCAGCCCATCTGAGCATATGGGGATCCTTGGGCTCCCTGTCATCAAGTAGCAACTGTGGACGTAGAAGAGGAATCCACTCTAAGAGGAACGATACCACGATCCACCCATAACCAAACTACTTAAGCTCTCCCCGCCGACACTTGGTCAACTGAGATCGAAGGTTTGCAAGGAGACCCTCGCACCAGTTGAAAACCATAGGGGACATACAGTCCTCTGCATAAAGCATCTGGGTCCGAGTAGCCATGTGTGGGGCTTGGCCACCCGCCGCTCTAGTAATAGTAAGCAATATAGTACGCAGTGGGCGGCTCACCACATCTCTGATGAGTATCTTCCCACTGGAAGGTCAAGAGGTAGCAATACAATGTTGCGATATCATGTCATCAACTATATGGTCACTAGCCCGTGTTCCAGTAAGATGCACAGTGTCCCCTCTTCGGGACAAACCGGTAAGAAAGTAGATATCCTCAATGTCTATCGTAAGGATATGCTCACAATTCACAAAGTATTGTTGGGCTGCATCCCAACTCTGGAGAATGTGTGTCAATAGTGGGATCTGGGATCTCATCCCCTGGATCTCAAAGAACTTCAATAACCCACAGTTTCTCAAAGCATCCACGCATTGTGGATTGTTCGCAGCTTGTTCATCTTCTAGTTCATGTTCTCTCTCTCGCCACTCCAATACCATATTGGCTAGCTAGTAACCTACCAAGAAGGATATTTAAACACTGTTAGGTCCTGCTTCAACCTCCACAAGTCCATTTTTTGGATTATTTTTTATGTTTGGGATTTGTAACTCCGTCGTCGCACTGTACGTTTGCGTACAGTCCGATGTCGTCACACTTCTCCCATTCGAGGATTGCGACGACTCGGTCTCATCTCAGGTCCCGAAAGGGCCAACTACGATGAAGCGAGAGCGTAGTAGCCCTCCATGAACTCATCAAAAAACCCAAAAAATGGACCTAAAATCAAAAACTAATCCACTCGAAAGTTGCTGGATGAAGTTTAGGCCTACCTGATCCGGACAGTTGGTGAAATGGCGGATTGTAGCTCCCAGAATCGGCAAAGGAAGTTTTGGCTCCAAATTGGTACTTCTCCACCCAAATTGGCAATTGAAACAATGTTTTCTATTTTTGGCCCATATTTCTATTTATAGATAGAATGGAATATTCATTTTCAAATATTTTGATGCTCTTGGGCCATTTATCATAGGTTTTGACCATTTTTGTCATATTTGAGGCTATTTGACACATTCTCTAGTGTGCAAGAGTTATAAGTGGTCTTTTGTGTTGTTTCTCATATCATAACGGTCATCACAGGTATGAACACTCCCTTGAACGTTTTGTCGTTATTTTTGCAACGGTTAGTCTGTAATTATTGTGTGATGATGAGTTTACTCTTCGTTTGTTCTCGTACTCACGGAACTATGAGAACAATTACCGAGTTATGATTTATCACTTTTCCGGGCTCATTAAACTTCCATGGAAAAGGACACCCCCTGGAGTCTACCATTAAGCTCTTTTCAGGCTCCCGAAAAACGAAAAGATTGCCAAGCGAACTTGTCGCGTTCATGCTGGTTAAAGTATTTGAATGGTTGTCTTCCTGGTGATAGTTTACCCATTTTTCGGACCAGGAGGCACTAATTACGAAAAAGGTATACTCCATCCAATCATGACTGGAAGAGTCCTCTCCCACGTTGTTTTACCCTTTTTCGGACGATGAGGCTAACTTTACGAAAAAGGATCATTGGAGTCTTCTTTAGTTCTTTTCAAACTCTCTAAACATGAAATGACGACCGAGTTTACCTTCTATGGACTCGTTAAAATTTTCACATTGAAGGGCCCGTCATGGGATGAACCCCTCCTATCCCAGGTTCGGAAAATATTTGGGATTGGACTCATCTATGAGATGAACTATACCGAGCATCTGGTTACCCTCATCAAGCTCGTAAAAAACACATGAGGCACTCATCATTCATGATGGGGAAAAAGGAAAGTGTTTGTGTTACATACCTTAGTGGCAGTATATAGTCGTTCTTGAACATGGCTCTCATCTGCATTTGCATACAATACTTGGGTCATCCGTTTGTCTATGATTCCCCGCTTACTTTCTGAGTCCTATTACTCCTTTGAGTCATTCAAAGAAATCTCCCATCATCGGTTGCATTAGAATTTTGCGTCATACTCATTGCGTCAATACTACCAAGTCATGCCATGCCCATGTTCAGGAACACGTCTATCATTTGTCACCTGCAGTCAAGTGTACCCGTCACCATATTAGTTTACTATGAGTCAGTCTTACATGTTACTGTACCATCCGATCCACTCTACACATCTTTGTCATGTTTCGTGTCGATTGATGGGGGATTCATTATGTCCTTCCTTCAACGGATTCATCCTTTTCGACTTCAACACATCATCCAAGGATTGAATCTAGAAACCAATCAAGTACCTTGGCCCTGCATGTCTCAATGGCAGGTTACCTCGCTTTCATCATGAGTTTACATCATTGACTCTTGATTGAAAGATTTCATCTTGCGTTCAACTTCAACTCATTTATTCACGCTTGATGATATGTATTGTGATACCTTGGTAATCATTGACATCAATGGTGATCTCTCTCGCACTTGTTAACGGTTTACATCAATGACCAGTAATCAAGTGGTTTCTACCATGTTCGACGTCAAGACATTTGTAATCACATGGATAGATTTGTATCATTGCAGGTTCAGCTTGAAGACCCTGGGGAGTCATGTTTTACCCAGGTTGCGATGGATTTTGTATTTGATTTATATTACACGGATCCACTCTTGTATTGGTTGTGGTTGTGTTATCATCTCATCATGGATCTACGCTTGTGTCTAGTAGCCATGATTGTGTTCAGTCGGTCATTACTACCATGGATCTGCAATGTATTGGTCGGCAGCCATGTTGTACTTCATATGAGATTTTCAGTTCAGAGTCAGTTGTACGGCAGCAGTGTCCTTCATCTGATGAGTCTATTTCCATTACTTCTATCAAAGCAATTCACCTATCTATCTTCAATAGCTTCATGCTTTGGGGGGAATTTTGTTACACCCAAAATCTACTCATCATAAGATTCAGTGTATACACCCATGAATATACCTGGACTAAGTAATCATCCTGGGAGGATTTGTACCCCATTGTGCTAGGTTTTGAAGGGTCGTCGCAGGTTGCACACTAGCAACATGCGACGTCGCACCTTGCTCCACTGCAGGGTGCGACGAAGTCAGTTAATGGGAAAAAATAACTTATTCGAGATCCTTCTCGAAACTTGCTCATTTAGGGGCTTATCCCTGACCTCTAAGGGAGATGGTACTCGACTCCTAATTCTTTGGGAGGATCCCCTATCTCTCTCCTACCATCTCTCAACCTATCCTATCCATACCCTATCCACTTAGTCCTATATAAGTGAATCTCACTCCCATCCCAAAGGGAGGAAGACTATGGTATCTACATGTTGGTGAAATCTCTCTTAGAATATCTCCACTCACCTATTGGAGAACTCATACTTCCATGGAAGGATATGGCAATCGGCTTCGTCGGAGAAGGGCTACAGCGTTAAGCCTTGGTTGTGGTTCTATACCTCTATCATGTACTCCTTTATTTGCAGTAATACAAATGCTTTCCACCAATATTGTTCCTGCGTGTAATGATATTGAGTAGTTTACCTGCTTAACTGTTTACTTAGATCGCTTATTGTATAGATTTCTTTTACTGGTGTCTCTTGTTTCTTGTCTTGACAGATCTTGCAGCTTGGATCTGATAACCGTGGGACGTGGAGTAGCATTCAGGAGAAAGGATTGCGTAGTAAAAAGGTAAGACATCTAGTACTCAATCCTTAAGTAGATCTAGGAAATGCACTTGTAGTCTGTTCTATTTGTTCTAGACTCACTTTGAACTAGGGATATCCGGCTCGCATCTGCTCGAGTGGATTGTCCGATAACACTCAGCAACAACATGACTTATGAAGAATAAGAAAAGATGACATGGCAATATGCCAAGCAAGCATAAGCTTGCGGGCATGAAAATGACAAGTGGACATTGGAGTGGCCAGCAGGCATCATTTAGCACTTATTGCGGGCATCTTCTAAGGTTGTATGCGGGCATGTAGAGGGCATCTGAAAGGCATGCATGCGGGCATCCTTGATGACCATTACGGGGCATGATTAAAGTGCACAAAAAGACCAAATGTGGGCACTTGTTGAAAGAAAACGCGGGCATCACAGTGGCATTATTTGATGGCCCATTCGAGCATAAACCAAAGACCTCCGAGGGCATTTGTTGATGGATCTTGTTGGCATTGATGGAGTCCCATGAGGGCATGTGGATGATTTGGAAAAGAGACAAGTAAAACATGCAACAAAAACCATCATCTAATGTTGAAGTCGGCCTCCACGAAAACAGAAAATGAAATGGATTAAAAATTATTATTTGTTTGTTTGAGTTGGACAAGTCGGCCCCTAAATCATGGACAAATCAACTATAAATATAGATGAACACGTTGGATGAAAGGTGTATTTTTTGGTGTAGATCTTTGGGCGTGGAACAACTCTTAAAAATTCGGTGGTAGACAATTCGTGGAATTTGGTGGAGGCCGTAGCTCTGAACTCTGTGGGTAAGACAGATCTGAATTTCGTGGTCAGGCTCAGCTCTGATTTTTTGAGTAGTAAAGACATCTCTAAGCTTTTTCGGTGGCAGCGGATTCGTAATGAAACACAGCTTTGAGATTTCGGGTCTAATCGTTTCAGTGGTGTAGCATCTTGGACAGTTCGGTGGTTGAAGAAGCAGGAGCATCATCTTTTGTTTAGAATCTTATCTTTTGGCTTTTACTGATACAATGAAGACATGATGGACAAAAATTGATGAAGGTGGACAGTATGAAATCTAGGGCTGCTAATTGATATGTTAGGAAAAATATTGAGAAGATAATCATACTGAAGACATTGTGATGATGCTTTTTTTTCTAGGTTGATTGTGGCAACACATGATGGACATAATCTAGGGTAGCATGATCTAAGACATGATGATGCTGGACAACTGATGATTACGCTGGATATTAGTTAGAGATGTTCAGGAAGGCATGATGTTAGCAGGATGAAGGACAGAATAAATTCTTTTGTCATTAACTCCTGGGTTGAACTAATGTTGGGCTACAGTATGCTGAATAATCTTGAGATGATGAACAACATGTTGAATACTAGTGATTGATGGTGAAGATATTGATACTAAAGTTTTTAAGACGAAATGTTGATGAGACTATGGACTAATTTGTAGAAAACTCAATGAACAGAATGCTTGCTTAAGACAATAATGATGGTGCTAGGGTTACACAATTCATGAGATGAAGACAAATGTTGATATGACTGTAATGACAAAATTGTGAAGACAAATGTGATGTAATTATGATGTAGATGTACATGCAGTACAAGTGGGGTCTTGTTATGAATTGTACTTGAATACAAGCAGGGTCTTGTATCTCTTTCTTAATAGGATCTAAGAAAATCTAGGTTGGGTCCTAGATGATGAGTTGGTGCTCATTGTATCAGTTGGTGCTGAATTTTCTCGTGGTTGCATCCGTTGAATCAAATACAAAAACATTACAATTATATCGTTCCTCTCTTGTGCAATGTGTTGTTGATGATCTGTTTTATTTGATGAATGACATATGGATTGATAGTTAGTTTATTGATGAATATGAAATGTTGATATAAGAGTTGGTAATTGAAGTTGAAATTGAATAAAGTATAGGCTCACTGATTCACCCCCCCTCTCAGTGAGCATTGTGTCTAACAATTGGTATCAAAGCAAGCCTTTTGCAGAAGCCTAACAAGCTTGAAGGAAATCAGAAGACACAATGGAAGAAAAGGGTTCAGATGTTAATGATGGTAAGAATGTTACTGATCTCAGTAATCTTTGTTATGATAACTTTGAAGATGCTCGTGAAGACGCTAAGAAGAATCCTCTAGCAAAAATTTTTAAGGTGCAAGATATCAAGCATGATCGAATGCTTAAAAAGAAGATAGAGAAGCTCATTGAAGAGTATCATGAGAATTCAATGGAGCTGTCTTGTAAACTCATGGATGATATGATAAGACTTCAAGACTCAGATGAAACTATGAAGATCCAGCTAGAAGAAAAAGAGAAGACCATGGACCTACTCAAGACAAGCTTACAAGGTGAGCCAAATGATCAAAATCTCAAGGAGATTTGTGAAGATCCTAACGAGCATTAAGAGACAAGAATAAATAATATTGGCTTGGAGCCTCAACTAGAAGAAGCTAAGAAGATAGAAGAAGTATTGAAAAATCACTTGGATGAAAAGGAGAAGGAAATTCAAAATATTGAAATGGAGGTAGTTGATTTGAGAAGGAAAAATAAAAATTTTGATGCATATGGCAAGTTCCAACACAACTCAGCTATCCTAGATGAAATATTAGATTGTCAAAGGTCCTAATTTGACAAATCGGGCCTAGGGTACAAGACTGGTTTGGGATTCAACAAGGAAGTGAAGAATCATGAAGATGTCATTGAGATTTCCAAGAAATTAGAAGCAAGCTCATCTTCCTGCAAAATTGAAAATCAAGGTGCTCTCCATACACCTACACATAATAAAAAAAATCTTGGAAGCTCAAGTGTGCATCAAGAAGTTATTTCTAAACCTCAAAACAAAATCAGAGAAGAAAAAACACCAAAATGGAACCAAAGTCCCAGGTATGAAAATAAATTTAATGGTTACTGTTTTGCTTGTTCTAATTTTGGTCATAAAGCTGTTGATTGTAGAAAAAGTGTTGGAAGTCCACATAAAAAATAAGATGTTGGACATGTGACCGAATTGGACATTTGGCTGCCAATTGTCACACATTGAGATGCTTTAATTGTGGTGGTATTGGCCGTAAATCCCAAGCATGCACAAGTCCTAGAAGTCAACTATTGAAGAGCCCATCATATACTTCAGCAAAGAGATCCAATGAAGCTTGGAAGAAGAACGACACCAGCGGAATTGAAGATCAGAAGACAAGTTCACCCAACCAAGGAAATTCTAAGATGTGGGTGAAGAAAAAAAATTTGATAGATCTAAATGAAGTAGATCATAAATGCACAAGTGATGGTGGCTGCCATAGGGTAAGCCAAATTTGAGGTCCTCTAAAAGATCTTGGACAGACCATGAGTTCATCATTGGAGAATGGACTCAAATGGTAAAGAATGGCTCTCCAAGAAGTAACAGGTCCTAGGATCGGATTGAAGACATTAATAATTGGTGTTGGTATGAAGTCTGGTAAATCAGGAGTATGTATGCTGGAGTATTTCTCCTAGTTCTCGGTGATCCAAAATTCAAGCTCAAGTCTTGAAATGTTTGGCTAAGACTGGTGAGCAAAAGTAAGAACAAAAAAAAGGAATAATATATATATATATCAGACAGAAATCAGTAATTATACTCAAAGGAGGAGACAATCAGCCAGAATAAAGCAATAGATTAAGCTGAAAATGTCAATGATATTTGATTATTGACATTGAAAATTGGTATAAGGTTGAAGTATGTATACAGCGCATGATATAGCAGATGAAACAGTTTCAAACCTCATGATGATGTCTTTTCACACACAACATAGGTTGATGATTGATTGATGACAAGTGACATTTCCATTAACAATGTCATGAATGAAGAGGCATGTTGATAGGGGGAGCATCTAGAAGTTTGGTAAATCAGATTCAGTGACAAATTGGTTTACAAAGAAAGGCATATCGTGGAGCTTCTACAGCAAAAGACATTCTTGGGTTAAAATTCTAAGGAGACTGACAGCCACAAGCACTTATTGAAGATCCAAAATTTAGACACTCAAAATATTTGTCTTCCAGGGCATCCAAATTTAGTGCAGCATCATACATAGACTCAAACTTTGGATTAGTGACTGAGGAGTTTCAAACTTAGGGTAGATGAAGTGTTAAATGAGTACATTAATATGAATGGTGACAAAATGACAAGAGTATGGACAGTGTGTATGAATATATGATTAAGTTGAGGACCATTCCTGAAAACTGGACCAAGTATCATGACTTGACATCCAGGACAAGTCTGGGAAATCAAAGTTGACAAACAAAAATTGCATGACAGTTTGAAAAGAAGTGACATGGAGCTTAGTGAAGGCTACAGGATTGGAAAATCTTCAGCAGTTGGTTGTCCTGACAGAATTCATAAGTTACATAATATCCAAAAGGGGTCATATCAATTGTGGGTAAGGCTAAAATGGAAAAGCTCGGGCTTGTTACTCTTGGCAAAAGGAACATTCGGTAGCAATATACTAGAGACTGTTGAAGAAAATGTATTTCTGCCTAATTTGACAAGAAGTTTGATTGGAAATAGTATGACTGAAAAGGGGAGTATGATTAGAAAATGAAGTGAAGCAACATTGATGCATGCTTACCTTTTATGAACTTACTATAGTTGGACAGATTGGAGGATAGAGTCAGGTGGAACAAACTTTATTTCTATGGTCTGACAACATAAGAAGTATGATGTGATACAAAATTCCCTTAGGCATCTTGGCAGCCAGAAAGGGGGAGTATATACACAAATTGAAGATGGAAAATGATCAAACTCAGCATATCACTAAGGAGGGAGCAACTTGGTATGAAATACAGCAACAAATTTTGTACCAGACGTGAAGAGAAAAGTTCATCTCGGCCTGCTATTATTGAAGTAGACAAATTGAAGAATTCTTCAAGGAGAGTATTTATATATATCTTATGAAAAATTTGCAGATGGAAACTGATGGAAGATTCATAGATACAATTTTTTGGGGGCATTGTGAATCCTTTGATGGCTACTCAACCCTTTGTCATTAATGTCAAAGGGGGATAAGAAGAAGTTGGTTGATTGCCATCAATGAAAAAGGGGGAGATTGATGAATATGTCTATGGTTGTCATTGATGACAACATTAATGACAAAGGTGAAGTGTGTGGATGGATTGAAGTGATACCCTAGACAAAGACACAGTGGACAAAGTGCTGGCCTTTGGCACACCTAATGAGCCAAATTACTCATACTGTGGTCATTTGGAATTGGGCCTAATACCCTAGACAAGGATGATGAGGAAAAAGCATTGGAGACATCACACACATGGCTAAGATATAGCATTGGACAAAGGAAAGATGGACAAGTTGACAAAGGAGGACATGGCTCAACAACAACATGACTTATGAAGAATAAGCAAAGATGACATGGCAATATGCCAAGCAAGCATAAGCTTGTGGGCATGAAAATGACAAGTGAACATTGGAGTAGCCAGCAGGCATCATTTAGCACTTATTGCGGGCATCTTCTAAGGTTGTATGCGGGCATGTAGAGGGCATATTAAAGGCATGCATGCGGGCATGCTTGATGACCATTACGGGGCATGATTAAAGTGCACAAAAAGACCAAATGTGGGCACTTGTTGAAAGTAAATGCAGGCATCACAGTGGCATTATTTGATGGCCCATTCAAGCATAAAACAAAGACCCCCGAGCGAATTTGCTGATGGATCTTGTTGGCATTGATGGAGTCCCATGAGGGCATGTGGATGATGTGGCAAAGATACAAGTAAAATGTGGAACAAAAACCATCATCTAATGTTGAAGTTGGCCTCCACGAAATCACGAAATGAAATGGATTAAAAATTATTATTTGTTTGTTTGAGTTGGACAAGTCGGCCCCTAAATCATGGACAAATCAACTATAAATATAGATGAACTCGTTGGATAAAAGGTGTAGTTTTTTTGTGGAGATATTTGGGCATGAAACAACCCTGAAAACTTCATTGGTAGACAGCTCGTGGACTTTGGTGGAGGTAGCTCTGAACTCTGTGGGTTAGATAACTCTGAATTTCGTGGTCAAACTCAGCTCTGATTTTTCAAGTAGTAAAGACAGCTCTAAGCTTTTTCAGTGGCAATAGATTGGTAATGAAACACAGCTCTGATATTTTCGGGTAGCTCTAAGATTTCGGGTCTGATCTTTTCGATGGTTTAGCAGCTTGGACAGTTTGTTGGTTGAAGAAGCAGGAGCAGCATCTTTTGTTTAGAATCTTATCTTTTGGATTTTACTGATATAATGAAGACATGATGGACTGAAATTGATGAAGGTGGACAATATGAAATCTAGGGATGCTAATTGATATGTTAGGAAAAATACTGAGAAGATAATCATACTGAAGACGTTGTGATGATACTTGTTTTTCTGGGTTGACTGTGGCAACACATGATGGACAGAATCTAGGGTAGCATGATCTGAGACATGATGATGCTGGACAACTGATGATTACGCTGGATATTAGTTAGAGATGTTCAGGAAGACATGATACTAGTAGGATGAAGGACAGAATAAATTCTTTTGTCATTAATTCTTGAGTTGAACTAATGTTGGGCTACAATATGCTGAAGAATCCTGAGATGATGAACAACATGTTGAATACTGGTGATTGATGGTGAAGATATTGATACTAAATTTTGTAAGACGAAATGTTGATGAGACTGTGGACTAATTTGTAGAAAACTCGATGAACATAATGATTGCTTAAGACAATTATGATGGTGCTAGGGTTACAAAATTCATGAGATGAAGACAAGTGTTGATATGATTGTAATGACAAAATTGTGAAGACAAATGTGATGTAATTATGATGTAGATGTACATGCAGTACAAGCAGGGTCTTGTTATGAATTGTACTTGAATACAAGCAAGGTCTTGTATTTGTTTCTTTGTAGGATCTAAGAAAACCTAGGTTGGGTCCTAGATGATGAGTTGGTGCTCATTGTATCAGTTGGTGTTGTATTGCCTCATGGTTGTAGCCGTTGAATCAAATACAAAAACATTACAATTATATCGTGCCTCTCTTGTGCAATGTGTTGTTGATGATCTATTTTATTTGATGAATGACATATGGATTGATAGTTAGTTTATTGATGAATATGAAATGCTGATATAAGAGTTGGTAACTGATGTTGAAATTGAATAAAGTATATGCTCACTGATTTACCCCCCCTCTCAGTCAGCATTGTGTCTAACACATGCCGATGAGCTTGTCTTGTAGTCCTTTCAATGGAAATTTATTAAGAATTGGACTGCAATCCATTGCAATGAAAAGTAATATATGATTATGATCCATTGATCAATGCAAATATTCATGCCTATTGAACTACACACTAACGATTATATTTTTTTAATAGTACAGACTATCGTCATTTACCGACGAACACATTTGAAGGATTCATAGTATCCTCACTGTATATATGACTCTAAATCTGACGATAAAACACACCATATGAATATCATCCTCGTTGGATATTCTAGAGAACACCGATGAAAAGTTGGAGCTGAATCCGATGAAACTCTGGAGTTAACTCCGACGATGTATCGTCGAGAGTCTCCGATAGATATGTGTCAATTTTCACAATTTTTTTAGCACTCTTATTGCCATCATGTAACCGACATTGAGTCATATGATATTTGATGGATACAGGTTCTTCGGTTAAACCAATGAAATCCCATTGACAACCAAATAATTCCGAGTTCGCCGAAGAGCCGACAAAATTGTGTCGAATAACCGATGAAACATCGTTGGATTTTCTGCCCAAATGTAATAGTGTGCAGCCCAAAGTATACTGTAAAACCAATATAAGGTGCCCAATTAGATATAATATAAAGCCACTATAATATTACCAATCTAAAACCATATCTCTCAACCCCAATGCAACCCCACAGAATCACTGGATTCAAAATTAGGAGCACTAGTTCAATTGTGACCACAAAGAACACTAAGTTTCCAACTCTTCCCAAACAGCCCCTAACTCACTCGAATTTGACGCAAAAAAAAATTGAGGGACCCAAACACATATAATGTTACTATTAATAGACATCAAATAAATTTATGGAAGCTTTAAACATACAAACTTAAGACTACATTGAAATTTCTAACTGGGGTGCGCAAGCATGAATGTACAAATTAACCAACCGATAAAATGATCATAACTCGGGCATACAAAAACCTTTTTGAATGAAATAAAAAGTGTTTCCTACTGGAAATGACACTCCCGAAACAATGGAATAGTTATCACAACCTATAAACACCAAAATATGGTCAAACCAAAAGATGAATTTCGACCCATTTCACACCAGCACAAGATTAACAACACCCACAACTATCGAGCTTCCAAACCAAACCCAAATACTTCCAAACACACTTGAATAAAGCCTAATGGATTAATAACAAACAAAAGGGACTCATATGAAGGTTTCAAATTAAAACATTAAGTTTACACAACCACATTCAAACATATCTGCTCATAGATAACCATTATTCATAGATCAACCTCGTGCTTGAATATGGAGCAAC
Source organism: Larix kaempferi (assembly GCA_027924585.1). NCBI lineage: Eukaryota > Viridiplantae > Streptophyta > Pinopsida > Pinales > Pinaceae > Larix > Larix kaempferi. The sequence goes on from BSBM01000199.1 coordinate 4,569,827, forward strand.
ATAGGAGGAAAACCATTGTGATTTTTTATTATAAATGGGACATTTTCAGAGAGTAAATCAATGGATACTACAAAATATCTAAATACATGAGATATATACTACAAAATGGATAGAAATGGCTGCTATATAACCATAGATAAAAGAGAGGGGAAAACATTGTTCCAATGAGAAATCTACTTCATTGTTGCACCCTCCAAATGCAATATTTTGACACCAAATTAGAGATCTGACTTCTCTAGTGTGCCCTCCATCAAATATCAATGATACTCAGCCATTCAAAAATCCTTCATGGAGTTCGGATAGCCACAGGTGCGCCCTCCTCAAGCAGAAACCACCACAAACATTGCATTCCTGGAAACACCACAAATCCACACTTCTATTGAATGGAACTCAAACACACCAACTAGAGATCGAACTAGATACTAAACATGGACATAAACATATGCAATAAAATTTGTATAGAAATCTGAAGGTGAATTCTCCTCTCAATAATCAGCTACAATGAAGCTTCGTGAAGAGATAAGGTGATCTCCTCCTGTCTACTAGCTAGGGTGGGAACTTTCACCACCGAAACTAGTTTATAATTGCAAGGGGAATGTCTCCCAAGCTTGAAAATCAACAAGATATATCTATTAAAAATTGAAATTTCCAAAAAACCCTTTTGCAAGAGGCCTTCATCCTTTTTATAGACTCCATTGAGCCCTTTCCCCTCATTCTAGAATTCTCTCACAAAATATTAATAAAATATTAATTAATGATATTTTCATGATAGAATGATTATTTGGGACCTTAAATCACTCTCTAATGTTATTTTTACCAAATAATACTTAAAATTCCATGGAAAATCGAATTAGAGAGGTTTGACTTGATTTGAGGGAGTTACAACTCATGTGGTCCCACCTACCACCTCATGCGCCCTCCTTGGGGAGTTACACTTATCTAAAGCGCCTTCCTTATATATTTTAAGGACCTGCTACTTGTCATAAGTTTTCATAAGTTGTCATAGATCCCTTTTTCCTTGATTCTAAGAGACTCTCCCTCATTTGGTGGGAGTTATACTTAAATTGACTTCATCCACCACTAAGGTGCCCCTCCTGGCTATTTTTACCCTAGCTCCTCATTCATGAGATTCCTTGGGAGTTACTACTCCACTAGTGCTCCCTTCTTTTCCACATTGGTCTAATGACACATTATTTACAAATTTGGATATCATACTTCATACATTTATGGCCCACATCACCCCCCCTTAATAATTTTTCATGAACCGTACAAGGTGGCTTAGCCATTGCTAGGATATTCCTATACTCCATCCTAGTCCCACCAGTATTTTGATCATTTACATTTTCAGTCATGCATGCACTTTTAGGGTTTGCATGCATCATTTAGGGTTTGCATGCATTCTAGTCATCAGTCCAGCACCTAGCCCTCAGTTAGCCAGCCCCCGAGAGCTTCTCTCAGATCAGTTTTAGCCCTCCTATAGCTTAGTGTGCCCTTCCTCCTTGATTTAAGGAAGCCACTCATCCTTTCTCAACTACCAGTCCAGTTTACTTCAGTTAGCCACCAGTCTTTCCTTGATTTGAGGCCAGACTGACTCTTCACTATTGTTATCACTCTGATTGACCTCCGATGAGACATGACTACATGTTTTGACTCTAGTTAGATCCTCATGCACCCTCCACTGAGCCTCCTTCATTCACTTAGTGTCTCCATGTGCCAGTTACATTCAGTTACACCTACCACACTTAGTTAGACTCAGTTTGACTGACGGTTGATAGTTACTTGTGCATTTATGACTCCACCGATGATGAGATAGACTACTAGTTGTGATCCGATGACACTCTAGTGATCTCTTGATCACTCCATGAAGGCTAATTCGAATTGCCACCTTAGACATTCGAATCCTCATGCATTCTACTATTTATTTGTCCATATTGTGATTAATTAATTAGTGTGTGTGAAGTATTTTTGCTTCTATCCGAGTTCTACTGTATTATTATTATGTTGCTCATTATACTGCATTGACCACTCTTCTTCTATTCTCCTGCTTAATCATAATTACTCTTGTGAGGTATACATCATCTCTTAGATCTGTTGTGAGGATTTTCACATGGTATCAGAGCATGTTGAGAGTATTTTTTATCTCCATTCCTGAGAGTTTTTTGCAGGTTATTACCAAGATTTCGAGTGCAGCAGTTGTAGCAGTTTCTGCATTTTTGCAGTAGTAGCAGTTGCAGATATTCTCTATTGTTTTTGCAGGTCTTCTACAGCTTCTATGTATTCATTAGGAATTACTCCTCTTTCTCCATTCAACTATGATGAATGGAAACCTAGAATGATAGCATACTTGAAGAGCCATGATCTCTTTGATTGTCATTTTGAAAGAGATTTCGAATCCTCTAAAGAGAAGATTGATTGGTTAAATAAAGGTGATGGATCCTTTGGAGCAATGATGCTTTCTTTGCCTGAATACATGATATTCCAATACCAATACCTTGATGTTGTTGAAACTCCAAACGAGTTATGGGCTCACCTGGATGAAAGATTCGGCAGACAGAATGAAGGAATTGGTCCAAACCCATTCGAGAGAAAGCAAAGTGATGAATTCACCCTCCTTGATGGTCTCTCAGATCATGAACCAGTATCATCTCATATTGAAGTTGTCCACAAAGAACTTGCAGATTCTACACTCATGCTCCAACTTTCTTCTCTTTTTGAGCCAGCTCACACTCTAGATATTGCAGAAGGTCCTAAATCCTCTCTTGCACCAGAGTTTGTTGGTTTGCATCATGATCACATGATTATTTCGGAGGAAAAGTCAGCTATTGGAGGTAATGCATTCGCCCTCCTCAAGCAATCACCTCTTATTTACTACTATATGATCATTATTCCATGCTTTCAGAAGGTTATTGAATAATATGGCCATTTCCACCCGCTTGATAATTTCTCATGCACATTATGGTTTTGATCTCACCCCTGTTGGTTCAAAGGAGATCTCAAGAAACCATTTCCATTCGCTTGGGATAATCTCTCATGCATTTACTAGTTTTGATCTCACCTCTTATGGTTCGAAGGAGATCTCAAGAAACCATGATTCAAGTCTTGGATCTAATTTGGATCCCAAGCAATTACTACTTGGGATAATTTCTCATGCATATGATAGTTTTGATCTCACCCTTGTTGGTTCAAAGGAGATCTCAAGAAACTATTCATCAAGTCTTAAATCTGATTTGGATTTCAAGCAATTATTATTATTTGATGGTTCTTTTTGGCATAATCTCACCCATGATGGTTCGAAGGTGAAGACAAAAGACTATCTGCATATTCATGTTTTTGATCCTACCTCAACTTATTCGAATCACATGTTCAAGGATCATCCTCATACTTTTGGATTTGTTCTCATCACATTCGATTTGAAGAGCAAGTACAAGCACGTGCTTTTTGAGCATGATCCACTTCTTCCCAAGAAGAAGATACCTCCAGACATATGACCAAGCATCACACCTACTTGAGTTTGGAGCATTTATTTTTTTATGTGTGTGCCTTACAATCTGTTTTGAGGGGGGGGTATTTTTCCCATGAAATTTTCCCCACTTCCTTGGTTTATTAACTATTATTATTCATTGTATTGGGTGACCTTTGGTCTTAGTTACTAGGGCCCAGGATGGATTAAGGGGGGGTGTTAGGATATTCCTATACTCCATCCTAGTTCCACCAGTATTTTGATCATTTACATTTTCAGTCATGCATGCACTTTTAGGGTTTGCATGCATTCCAGTCATCAGTCCAGCACTTATCCCTCAGTTATCCAACCCCCGAGAGCTTCTCTAGGATTAGTTGTATCCCTCCTATAGCTTAGTGTGCCCTTCCTCCTTGATTTAAGGAAGCCACTCATCCTTTCTCACCTACCAGTCCAGTTTACTTCAGTTAGCCACCAATCTTTCCTTGATTTGAGGCTAGAATGACTCCTCACTACTGTTATCACTCTGATTGACCTCCGATGAGACATGACTACCTGTTTTGACTCCAGTTAGCTCCTCATGCACCCTCCACTGAGCCTCCTTCATTCAGTTAGTGTCTCCATGTGCCAATTACATTCAGTTACACCTACCACACTCAGTTAGACTCAATTTGACTGACGGTTGACAGTTACTTGTGCATTTATGACTCCACCGATGATGAGATAGACTACTAGTTGTGCTCCGATGACACTCCGGTGATCTCTTAATCACTCCATGAAGGCTAATTCGAATTGCCACCTTAGGCATTCGAATCCTCATGCATTGTACTATTTATTTGTCCATATTGTGATTAATTAATTAGTGTGTGTGAAGTATTTTTGCTTCTATCTGAGTTCTACTGTATTATTATTCTATTGCTCATTATACTGCATTGACCACTCTTCTTCTATTTTCCTGCTTAATCATAATTACTCTTGTGAGGTATACATCATCTCTTAGATTTGCTGTGAGTATTTTCATAGCCATTGCCTCCCCTAGTCTAATGGAGTGGTCCATAGAAAACTATTTAGGGACATTATATTCCTTCCCACCCAATATTGCTTGTCCTCAAGCAATTTAAATTTGGGGGTGAAACATTTTCTCCTTCCCCAAACCTTTATGCACAATTAATTTTCTCACCTCTTTCCTTAGTGATGGCTGCATTATAATGTTGTAATTTTAAATGGACCAAGTCATCAAATTTATACTCCACCACATGAACCATACTAAGGATAAAAATGATGTCATGGTTCCAACCCAATCGAAAAGAGGTGAAGTATCCTCTGCTCAATGCATAGTCCTGCAAAGTACTGACATAGGAAGCAATCTGACTACTGCCAATAAAAAGAGTGACTCTACACTACAATACTCAATCAACTCCCCAATCAACCGATATACTAAGAATCTCATCATATAAAATCCAAAACTCCGACGATCACCTCCAGATATGCTACTGAAAAATTTGGTCTAGTATTGTAACTCCAAGATCCCTAGCTAATCTCAGAAAGGGACCACCATGCTACCGCTACACCACTCTTATCAGAACCATCCCACTATCAGACTATGTCTGCATCCTTCTCTCTTGGATCTCCAGACTAAAAAATCTGTAAAACTAAATCCACCATCATAGATAATGGCCTACATAGGCATCCATGTGAAGGCTACTATCCTGCTGCCATACTCTATTTTGAATATAGGAAAAGGAAGTTTGTCTTGATCACTAGTCGTGACTCTAGGATGCTCATGAAATCCAATCATCCCCTTAAGATATAGCTCCATATCCCCTACTATCCTATCACCAACCCAGCTGAAACAATTGAGTCCAAGAGTGATCCCAGGGTCCCAAATGAACCTAAGAAATGCAAAGTGTCTACTGCATCCATCTTTTCACTGCATAGTCTCAACATAAGGAGCCTCATAAAGTATCCCAAACCACCAAGTAGGAAAAAAGTGTATCCATCCCTCATATGATATCCCACTTAGAAGATCAACCCAATTCTCTACATGGCTAGGTTCTTAAAAGTAATGGATGGCTCTGTCTCCTATGTCAGTTGCTAAATTGTTGAACCAAGCAAAGCACGGATCCCACTATCTATGTTGTATCCTCCCAATAAAAACTATCATCATAAACCATCCAACACTCTGAATGATTCCAAGAACCCACCACCAAATTGGAATTTCATCACTCTCGATACTTACTGGATACTCTATGAACCTACACTAAAGAACATGAAACTCCTCTTGTGAAACTTGCACACTAGACCCATGACTCACATCAATGTCATTGGTCCCATCCGATTGACTCAGGTGAAACTCCCATGTCCTGCTATGTATAATGAGGGCATCTTATAACAACCATAGATGCCTCTACTTCTGCTCACAAGACTAGACAATGACTGGTGTGTCATTCATCCCCCTACCGATGCAGACATAACTCAAATCCCCTTGTGTCTCCATATCTATTATGAATATATACATCAAATCCATGGATGTGTATGATCCTTTGTAGGTCGTCTACATAGAATATGCTCATATACCTCCTCCATGTCTAAACCTCTCTCCCATAGAGGCAGCTCGTGACCTTCTTGATGCCAAACAAGTGCTTGGCCAACAACATCCATGCAAACTATATCCTCAAGCACATATAAATTTGAATGCTCCTCATTCGAAACCTTCTGTAATATCCCTAGATCATATTTCAAATGATATTATCTCACAATTAAAATTCAGAACATAAATTATCTCATACAAAACTAGCCAACAAACTAGTTGCAGAAAATCTAGTCTTTGACACTAGTAGATTCCCCCCCAGGGTAGGAGTTTGAAATATTTGAGATATGAAAGATCTGAAATTGGATGTACAGCAGCAAAGATATCATATTCAAGGAAAAATTCACAATCCTATCCACAATTTATTGGGGCCATTTATGTTTCAACAACAGTTGTCGCTGAGGTCTATTCCAAGGCTTCTTGAGCACATCAACATATGCATACTAGACCATCCGCTTACACTCGACAGTAACCAAATAGTGGATATCAGTCATTAACCCCAAAATTTGATGATGGATATGATTTTCTGAGAATTAGGGTGGCATTGGATGAGTTTGGAAGCAAAAGGAAGAAGTGCACTAGGATGGACAACTCAGCTTGTCAAGTTCCAGACTCTCCCAGACAGGCTGAGAGGCCTACGAATTCTCGGGAAAAATTACTTGGAAGGTATTTAGAAGGGTCTTAATAATATAACATAACTGATGGAACAAAAATTTAACACTCAGAATGATCTTTATAACAGCTATTGCAAAACTAGTCAGTAAACAATGTCCAAAGAGCTAGTCTTGACAAAAATGACTTCAAACAACCTCTAAGGCTTTCGAATTCCTCTTTTGAAATACAGTATGGTTCATCCTTGAACATATTAACAGAAGAAAACCAAAATAAATATTAATGAGCAGCAATTATAAGCATTTTAACCTCAAACTTCTCAGAGAGCCTCAAATACATAAGATTCTTCCAATACTAAATGTAGAAGACTGCTAAGAAGAGTGGAAGTGAGGAATTCTTCACTGGATGTGCAATAATAATGAATATAGAGAATATGGATTCTCATGGATGGTGCACCAAGACTTAGGATCTGCTCATGGGCGCATTCACCAAACTAGATATAAAAGCAAGGGTGCGTTCTTCACAGTTGGAAACCCTAGATCAAATAAAATGGCCATAACTTGCTCATCCGGACACCTTTTTTTATGAAAAAAAAGGTGTTTCCTACTAGAAATGATGATATGGATGCAATGAGATAGGTATCAAAGTCCATAAATTCTTATAAAAGTAGAAACCAGAACCTACATTTCGTCCCTCCAATATTGTTCCTACTTAATGAAGGAGTTGAACCACACAATGAGAACACCAAGGATCAGACTTCAGGACCTTCAATAAACTCAATGATGAATATTGGATGTCATCATCCTCTCAGAAGAATCAAGGGCACATCTCCTAGCTTGGACTAGGGTCACATCTCCCAAGTCAAAGATGCAACATTCCACTCAGTTCAATTCTCAAACTGTCAAAAGATGGACAAGTGGTGCACACTCCTTCTTTAGTAGACTTGAGGTGAATTTTGGAGAAAGTCAACTAGAATAAGGATTTCTTGCTTTCTGATTTTTCTTTTAATTTTTCATTATGCTTTGCTTTTGCTTTATCCTACTTGTTCTTTTCTATCTTTCTTTTTCTTGCTTTTCTACCTTATCCTTCTTTTTCCTGCTTTTATGCCTTATCCTGTTTTATGCTTTTATCTGTTTTTTGAAGTTTACTCTTCTTTTCCTGAGCTTTAATGCTTTTCTTCCTTGTGTCAAATTTTCCTTTTTTGCCGCTTTCTTAGCTTCAACTCCTTTCATCTTTTATTCTTTTACAATCCATCTCTTAGTAGTCAAAGCTTATCCTCTAATGCGCCCTTGTGAATCATTATCCATTTTATTCATTAAAAATAAATATTCATTAATGATAAATATCTTCCACTAAGTGCATTTCAAACTTAAGAAAATAAATTTAGCATCTCCTAATTAATCAATTCCTTAAAACTTAACCCCTCATTAATTAATTAATTCTAAACTATCACTAGGATCCATGGGGTTTGAAGTGACATTGTCTACTTCATGGTGCTGACAAAAATGGGAACATGACAGTCCTCCCCTCCCAAGTTTGCTTGTCCTCAAGCAAGAAACCAACTCCAACCATCTATGAAGCCAACCAGTGACTTCACTCCTCAAAATATGTTGCAAGTTGTCTAGAATTGGAATCCTCAATTCCAAGCAAAATACCAAAGGCTCACCTTGACATTTCACATCCTAAAAAAGTCAAAACATTCAACATAATAACAAATGTACTTATATACTAAAAATAGTATTTTTTAGCAAAACTAAATATAGTACCATGAAAAAAGGAATTTGGAGATTGCACAAGCCATTTCAGTTTGTGCGTTTGCTTTTCCAACTCTACTGGAGGGTGAAGCAAGTCAATGTCATTGGAAGATACATGCAAACACCAGAGATAATTCAAAATATAAACAAACAGTAGTTCATTATATATCAAACCATAAAATATTTTGCACCAAGACTACATAAATGAAACATTTTGGCATTATATGATCAACATTGACCAAACAAACAATGGGATGCCAAAAACAACTAAACGTGAGCAGAACTTGTGGCATCTAGGTATAGCAATCATGCCTCTCTATCAAACTGGTTCACAGACATGAATTGGTTTGAAACCCACCTTGGAGCATTTGACCTCATATGTTAAATCAAAGGGTATTCCTGCCTTATACGATAGAGTGATAAATATTGAAACCAAAGTAAAATAAAACACCCAGTTTCCGCCTATGAGAAAAAGAGTATGTAAAGGAAAACATAAATATCACTCAAACCTTAAAACACCTAACATTTCAACTTTGGTGTACAAAAGCAACATTTAAAAAAAAATGAAATGTTTATTGAGCCCTGAAATGGAAGATATCTCTATAAATAGAACATAGAACCACAATTTATAGAAACACTTAAAGGCACATATATTTAAATTTACAGCTTATCACATACCTTTTTATGTAGAATCCTAGCGTCTGCTTCTCAACAATTGAAACCCCACTCTTTCTTTAGAGCAATTTCATTACGGTAAAAGAAAGCCTTCAAACACACAAAACACACCTCAACCCATGGACAACCAAGCACAAAGCACTAAAGTTAGGAAATTGATGCTATTGGCAATGAAAGGTAGAACAAACTGGAAAACAACAAAGCAAAACACAACAAAACATTGGGAAAAATATAGTTCTAAATGAAAATTTGTGAATAACAAATATCGCCATAATTATAATTAAATTCTGATTTGTTAGCCTACATACATCTTATACATGACAATGCCTCTGGTTCATTCACATTAATAAATCTAATAAATGTAGAAGCAGAGAAACTCTCGTAACTCATTCCTTCCAAGAATTTGGGATATATGGATTGCACAACGTTGCGATAGATGGATTGTGACCTTGTATTATTAACTTATATATTGATCTTTGAATCATTGTATACATATATTTATTGTACATGAGAAAATTTAACTACGCTTACTATTTAAATAAATAAAAATAATCTTGCTAGAAAACTGTGGAACGGTGTCAGTGCTAATAATCTGGTAAGGTTACAATGAAAATAGTATCGGTTTGTGGATTAAATATCAGTTAGTGTTTAAAACAAGAAGAATAGGTTGAGAATTAATAAGATATTATTTTAAATAATAATATCAATATGGACATTGAAAGCTAAGTGGTTAAGCTGATTTAAGAAAATAATTAAAAAAAACTTGGCTAACTCTCATACTTGTCAGCACGGTATTTGTCAGTTGGTATTTAACCAACGTGATATTTTTCCTTTTCCAATGAACAGAGCAGAGAAATGATGCGTGGAAGTCACTTGATGAGCTGATCTTACTTAAGTTGTGTCTCCTCGATTAGGAAGCTCATGGCCCATGGGTTAAGATACATATTCACTTAAGAAGAAAGGGAATCTCTTTCTCACATATTTCTACTAAGTTATTTGTATGGAGTTTGGTAACTATGCTAGTATCTACATAGTAGTATGGTAGTTTGGTAACTATGTTAGTATCTATATAGTATTCTTTCACTTGGATTTTTTTTTTCAGTAGAAAAATAAGTAACTTGTTATTTTCATTAGAAAATCAAAGTTACAAATATATACTCAAATAGTGATCATATGATTCTAGTAATCAGTCTAATAGATAGTGATTAACATCCCTCATTATTACATTAAAAAAAACATATCACTGTAGATCCTCCATACAACCAATAGTAAGACAAATAAATCTCTAGACTTGAAGTTCAGTATGTATAAGAAAAAAACATAATAGAAAAATAGAACTAAATGGAAATAAGGTTGCCATTGTCTACTAAGTTTCCACCAACCCATTCTTCGAAAGAGATAGATCCATCAAATGGACCAATCATTTATTTTGATAGGCTATCAGCTTAGTATTATACTCCCTGTAAATATGCTGAAAAGTGATCTCCACAAAGGACTTGATGAGAGTCGAAGTTTGATTTAGCCAAGGTAGCAAATGTATAGCATGTATATCATGTTTTCCTGCAGCCCAATCAATTATAAATTTGGAGTCACCGAAGATGTTCATGCTGAAAATACATCTCTTGGAGGTAAACCAAAGTAAACCTCATAGAGCTAAGAGATCTGCTTTCATATTTGTGCCCAAACCAACACCCATTTTCATGTGAATTTTGTGGTATAAACGTTTAAAAAATATTTTAGAAGTGGGTTAAAATCCCAAATTTTAGTTTTTGGTAGCAACAATCTAAATGAAACAATTCCACCAGAAATTGGATCAGTTGCAAAGTTGCAGATTCAACTCAATCTCAGCTGCAATTCTCTAGAGGGGGAAATCCCAAGTTCTCTTTCCAGGTTGAGCATGTTATAAATTTTGGATATTTCCAACAATAAATTGACAGGAAAAGTTCCTAGTTCTTTGACAGCTATGTTCATTCTTACACTGTTGAACGTGTCAAACAATAGATTAACATGCATCCTTCCAAATTTTCAAAATTTCACAAAAGGGTTGATGATTATTGATACAGGAAAACCCTGCTCTCTGTACTATTATGCAATGTAGTTCTGCCAATTTACCCAAGTCTAGACAGAAAGGAGTCTTGGAAACGTTGTTCATAGAAGTTACCGTTTCAATTGTTGTTTTCACTTGTGGGGCAGTGTATTGTTGAGTTTGTATCATTATTGAGTGTTTTTTTTGTCAGAACTTATCCGAAAACTCTAAGCCAATATACCAAAGTGGATCTTAGTGGAATTTAAGAATTGTCGTCGTCATCAGCATCGTAATATAGTTTTGAGAGTTAGGTAAAGTGATCATGACCTAATATAGTTTTGAGAGTTAGGTCAAATGATCATGAGTTGACTCTTATTTGATATATCTTAACTAAAAGTCCACTACATAGGAAGAAAACCATAGAACAAGGAAAGCATTAAACACTTAAATTAGTTGGTAATTTAACTCAATGATTTGCTAAACAATTGTTCAAAATAGCTAAAAAAGTTCAAATTGAACATAAAATTTAAACATCCTATTAAATTTTTAAATTTCTTGGTAAAGTTTGTTTAAATATTTGTTAAAAATTAATATTTTTACTAAACATTTTCACAAATATTGAACCATAAGAATACAAGACATTGTGAAAAACTCACATTGTATTGAGTTAATTTTCTCTAATCTTCAATAAAGTACAATGAGGTCTCTTATGTAAGAATAGGTTTCCATAACAACCATATCATAATATGAATATTTATTCAATCATATGCATAACTATTAGGACCCTACCCTAACCCCCTTAATTTAGGAGCTAGTCAAGTAATGTATACAATCATCTCTTTTGAATAAGGCCGATCGACCATCCTGTTGATATACACGCACCTAGTACCTTGGTTGTCGGTTTGTATGACTAAGGGCATGATTGAGCCTCCTTAGTTAGAGCCTTAAGGGATTAGGTCAAGTACTAATGTTGGACCCTACACATATATTAGAGAGATATAGAACCTAACAATCCCATGTCCTCAGAACCCTAGAAACCATCATATTCGTAACCTACTAGTGAAATTCCTATCTCTTTGCATTTATAAGGAATTTAGACATGTTGTCAGTGTAGTAATATTTAACAAGGATTAATACTCCTCTCAAAGTAAAAAGAGTCTAAGGGTCCATCGACACCCTTGTTGGAGACCTACCTCAAAAGAATCCTTGCATCGTGCTAATCGTTTCGGTATATATCTCTAACAACCCTTTTTGGGTGGAGCAATGGCACCCTTATTGCAAACCTACCTCAACATAATCTTTTCAATGTCACATTGATCGTATTTATTTACATCTCTCACAACCCTCTTTGTGTGGACTTTCCAATTATCCATTTGAGTGTTAATACTTTTTAGCTCCAATGGTGCACACCTGCAATTAGAGAAACATGGAGGAAACCAACTGGTATCAACCCCAAGATAATAAATAATGGGCATTAGTGGTCATGTCCTTGAAGCAATCATTTCATCAACAAATCACCCCCTTGTGACACTTAGTTGACCAACTCAAACTTATTGTGGCTAAAAACAACAACACTCTGACTAACCATCAACATGTGATGAATAATTTTGCTCAACATGTGGGTTTCGCTCTGAAATTCGATGATCCAACTAATGAAGCAATTGTCATTGAATACTAGGGCTCTCACACTCTCTTCCCAAAACCCAACCTCACTCCTTTGAAGATAAAAATTCATGGCATTGCTTCTCAAAGATTGACATGTGCAAATTTGATGGATCTGACCCCTCATGTTGGGTTACTAGAACGGCCATGACATTAAGGATGATATTCATAAATTAAAAATTGGGTTTTTATATTTATACTAAGAACATTGGAATTGGTGGAAATGGTACCATAAATCTTATTGTCATTATGTCCCTTGGAGCCAATTTGTATTGAATATCCTTCATGATCATTTTGGCTGTGGAACTCACTACCTAGTCCGAATTACCAAATTATGCAAAAGTGACACAATTATGGACTATGTTACATCGTTTGAGTAATTGTCAATCCATACAGAGGGCCTCTTTGATTCTTTTTTTGAGGAATGCTTCATTAGTGACCTCAAGGAGGCAACTTGAGCCCATGGAATTATTCGGCGACCCTCCACTTGGTAGGAGGCTTGTGATAGTGCTACAGAAGTTGAAATGGTGATCAATTCCCAAACTAAATTCCCTTCCTATCCCACCCACGCAATGTCTTCCTTATCTACTACCATGGAAAATTTTAGGGGCTATTTTTTAAAAAATTTATGGGCTATTTTTTTTTTAAACACCCGTTAGGTATGTGTTGTTGCTACAACCTTGTCCGCAAATTTTTCTTAAAATTGTAGGGCCCCTCCTTCTATTTTTTATTTACTTAGAGTTTTGTTCATCTTGATAAGTTTACTTTTGTCACTTAGAATTTTTCTTGAAAAACAAGTGAAAAGGACAAGTTTCTGAATCGATGCAACTTGAGATTTTCTGCCAAAAGGGTCGGAGCAACTCCCCAAGTCACGCCGAAACGGTTGGAGCAATTTTTTATAAGGTTTGTGTTTTGGAGCAACTTGATATTCTATGTTGAAACAGTCGGAACACTAGAAGTTGTACACCAAAACACTTAAAGTTTTTTGTTACGTTTGGTGTTTCAAAGAAGGATCTTAAGTCACACCGTCATAGTGGAGGCAAGAGAAAACCAGTGATTTGGAGGAATGAGCGAACTAAATGAATCAACGTGAAATAAAAAAACGCGCTGAAACACATATATGTGAAATAAAAAATCCTTCGATAAGGAAATTGGAGCAAGATGAAAGAATGCTATGAAATGGAATCAACGCCACACTTTAATGAAGATATCGATGAACATATTCAAGTCATCCCGAAACATACCGACGACAAATTCCAAGTCACATTGAAACGCTTCGGCGGAAAACTGGAAAGTGGCACCGACACATGTCGTTGCAAAAAGCGAAAGAGTGTCGAAACACTTCGGCATGAAAGACAATTCACTGGGAAACCTAAGACGGAATAGTTTTAAAAAAATGCCCGAAACGGCCTTGATCAAATGGTGGGCCCCGTTAGCATGTGCACCTTATGCATTTATTATTAGGGTTATGGTGGTTATATAAAGGGTAAAAAAATGGTCTATTGTAACATTTGTAACGTCGTTTACAATCTGAGCCTTCATTGGACGCTAGACACACTCAACGTCATTGAGCATTGTTTTTTCGACCAGTCTCCAACCGCCAGGTAGGTATTCCTTTTACCATGTTTTCAAGGTTTGAAACGGTGTTTTTTTTAACCATTGATAAAAGGAAAACCGCAACCGATTATTGGCACCCTACCCATGTTTAAAACGTGATTTTGCCGTCAGGTTGTGAATGCGCATTTGTTTTTTTATTTTGAAAAACCTGAGGTAAACCAATGTTTTTATTCCAGTTGGGCATAGATTAAAGTTTGTCCATAACATTCTAGTGGTGTTATAAGTAGTGGTTCTCGGCCAAAATGTGCTAGAATTTTTCCCGTTCGAATGACTTCCTTGGGCCATACTTATCATCTGGTGATATCCATCCCCAATTGTTTGTATTGCACCTTCAAGTTAGCTTAACTATGTGGGGTGTGTATACCACGGTTAGTAAAATAAGTGCCTACCCTCCACGGCCTACTATGGATGATGTTCCCTCTAAATATGGGACTTCCCTCACAAATCCATACTTACTTATGTCCCAAATATTATTGATTCAGGCACGAATCTTAGCAGATATGGCATTTTTGCTATTAGTTCGACAAAGCGTTTCCCGGAACACGCTTCAGTCATTCTTACAAACCGCATTATTAGGAATTGAGAACTTGTTTTCAGATTGCAGAACAATAAGAAGTGTATCAAGAGTAGTTTGAATTCAAGTTTAGCACCCAGGAATAGAATTTTCAAGAAGTACATAACAGCCCATTGCTCTATTTTGTCTGGGAAAACCTAAAGGGGATTTTAATGAGATTTTGTGCTTTCCAAGCCATTTAAAAGAGTGAAACATTCGATTCTTTTAAAGAAAAAATCCAGTTTCTGTGCTTATTTGGCTATTTTTGTTTTACATAAAACAATTTGTCTGCGATAAAACCTTGGTTACAACGTTTCCTGAACAGAAATATGATTGGGGTGATGACACTACGTTTGTTTCTGTAATATTTTTTTGAAGTCATTTTGGTGACCTTTTCTGGTGGTACATTAGAATATCTAGAGGATCCCACAGGAAAATCCAATTACACATTGGCTATTGCACACAAGTGTACATTTTCTTTACCAAGTGATAATGTTGTGATAAAACATAGCCAACATACACTCAAAACCATGGAAGTAATGAATTTTCTAACTTTGTTTTCTTGTAAATAATACTGATAGGGCCTATCTATGTGCTGCTTAATCCCCCTGATTTAAGGTTAAAATTCACTTACACATTAATTTGATGTTTCATTAGGACTCATAAATGCAAAAGAGGGCCTCCAAGCAGAAGCTTAGGATAGCTGAATCGGACTTCGATGTAGAAATTGTTGTAGACACTCCAATGGAGACTATATTTGAAGACACCAAAGCAGCGACAAGAATCATCCCATAATACAAGTGGGGTGAACTATATCATCTCATCAGATATCAAAATGTACCCGATGCATCCATCAAGGAGATGATGGTGTGTCAAAACATCAAGAGATCAGGTCTCCATAAAGTTGCTACCCGACTAGATATTTTCCCATGCTCTGAATTCATTGGTTGGATTCTACCTCATATAGACGTTGGCACAAGGATCATCACCAACACAAGCGGGGAAGGATTTGCTTCATTCCAGCCAGGTCACATCGTTGCACCATATAAATTTCCATTGCCTAAAGTCATGATGACGGAGGACTGGATCAAAGGAGTAAATATATATCACTTTGAATACACAAAAAACATGATGATCCCAGGAAAACAACTAAGGCAAAGAGAAAGTGGAGAACACGGCAACCAGAACCTGAGGACACCATTCATAATCATAGCTTTGATGTTGAGCATAGTTTTTGGCAGGGAAAATGGAAACATATACAAGCTCAACTGGGTACCACTGATGTATTGTATAGCCTTCCATGGCACCATTTTCAATTGGGAAGATATTATAATCGAAAGAAGGGCATCAACAATAGTTGCATCCCAATGAGGAATGACCCAAAACAAAGCATAATTTTTCATGTCCTCATATCTTATTGATTGCATGCTGGTCAGACATCCATTCCCTAAGTTGGGGTGTTTATGGAATCAAGCTGAGGCCCCATTGTATATCGCATATCAGATCACGTGGGCCCACAAGTATGCGAGCTACTATAAGCTCATTTGTGAAGAACTAATCATCCCGGTGTATTGGTTAATTTTTATCACATAACCAAATTGCTTGTCGGATAACGCTATGGCGGTTATTAGTGGATATGGAGACTATTATTTTTCTTCGAAGAGTACTTATATCAGGATGTATGGGGGCACCAAAGCCCCATCTCTAATGCCGAAGTATGTGACCGATTACGTGGTGCACAAAGAAGCAGTCGGGCAAGTTTTCATTAATGGGGTAGGTCATTTTTTGAATGAACATAAGAAGGCCTCTTACCCACCCTTGCCATTTGTTGTTGGGGCATACAAATTCCCTAAAGTGAAAGGAGCAGAAACTTTTGTAAAAGACTTAGAAGCGTATCATTTTGGGGAAAAGATCTTTGTAAGGAACGATAAACTACAGAAGGCCTCCCAACACTGTGCTTCATGCAAAATTCACTTTGAATACACCGACCACTTCCTCAAGGATGAGGAAGTATACCGAAGAGTAAATAACATGATAGAATTGAACAAACGCTTCGTTCAAAAGAGTGGCGTAGGGCCCAGTCACATTGTAGACAACGCAAAAGAAGCACAAGCACATAGGTTAAGGGAATTAGCCGAAATATTGCAGGCAGCAAAAGCAGAAAAGCAGCAAAGAGCAGAAGCAAAAAGGGTACTAGCTGAAGAAACATAGAGGCAGCAATTGAAGGAAGCATAAAGACAGAGACAGGAAGAAGAAGATAAAAGGAAAGAAGAGGAGGAAGCAGAGGAGAAAGCTGCAGAACTGGAAAGACAAAGAGAAGGATAAAATATGCTCAAGAAATCTGTGGAAGAGGAAGAATCGTAAAACGGAGGTGCAAACCTCCAAGATATGTATATAGACCCACCAGGAGTATCAGGAATCACACTTATAGGGGGACATCTCCCATTTTCAGAACTAGGACTCACCCCATTTACTCCATCAAGACAACATTCAGTGGCGAATCTAGATACTATAATCTTCGATTAAAAAAGGAAGACCATAAACCAGGAGGTCAAAAAAATATTGAATATGGGAACGCAACCCGATGTGGTAACTGTCCAAGAAAGCACTATCATGGAAGGCACTCAAAAGACCTCAAGTTCACAACATCAGTGGGCATAGCAGCTGCACAAGCAAGTGTCGATAATGTTGATAAGTTGATAAATGACCTTGAGCGCAACAAAGAAAAGATGTTGAAACTAAAAGATAACCTGGTGAAGGCACGAGGTGAGGGGATAGAATTAAAAAGGAAACCCGATGATGTGGTTGTTGAAAATAATAGATTGTTGGCTAATTATCAGAATATGGAAACTGAAAAGTATGCGTTGAATGTACAACTGGTGATCATGGAGGGCGAAAGAAGTGATTTGTATTCCCGCATAAATCAATTGGAAGGAAAAGAGTTAACAAAAAATCAGTAGGTAGAAGATTTGAAATTTCATATGGAAGAGTTGGTTAAGGAGAAAGAGTCTCTGTTGGAACAGGTCAAGTTGGAAAACAATAAGAAATAGGACATGAGTCCTTTTCATGAGCAATCATGTAAAATACAAGAAAAGATCTTCCATTCACGGGAATTTTAACTGAATAAATCTATAAGATGAAACAAATGATAGTGAGAATGAAAGAGATTTCTGAAAAATCTGTGTTGATAAGACAAAAATTGGTCGACGTCTTCAAAAGGATAAAAAAGCAGATGGCTTGGAAGGAAGGACATCCAGACTTCCCTAATCACCTACAAAACAAGACGGCTGTGGATCATAAATTGGATATAGTGCTCCTTGAATTTTGCAAGAAATCCTCTAGGCGGATATATGTAGAAATACCTAATTCTATTTAAAAGTGTGAGGATTTATATAAAAGGATTCATCAGATGCATGAGAAATTCCGCCTTGCACTGACTCCAAATATGGATGAGCTCCCCACAAAAGATCAACGTTTAATGGAGCTGAAGGAGACAGAGAGAAGACCTCGAGTATATTAGAAAAATGGATGTGTTGAATGAAGAAGATCTCCATCAGTGTATTGGACAGGCATCTATCAATGCATTTTTTTAGAAGAAAGCTACAAAGTTGTTGCTGAAGGAGTGATCAGTGTAGAAAAGGAATTAAACGTCCATGAAGTGTCTTTGAAAATATTAGAACATGTTGAATGTAATATCATATTTGAAGAGACATATTTATGGGATATTTACATTTCCATCTTGGAGGAACCAGGGGAAAATTAATTTTCGGTTGTAATTAATTGTATTTTTGAGCAAACACAAAAAGGCAAATTTTGGGAAGTCCAAAGGTTGGGGGTAGTTGAATCGAAAAGTCATGTAGAGATAATCTCTATTGTAATATAAATATAGTGGAGGGATATTGGTAAAAGGACTTTTTTGCTAGCATAATAGAAGTTGGACACATTTTGTAAGAGAACTATTTTTCTGCTAATGAGAAGGACCTATGTGCTAGGAAAAGCTTGCACATAAATGTTTTGCATGGAATGACAAATTTGGAATTATTTCCTCTTTCATTCGTAACTCATACTGTGAGATTGTTCTAACTTTCTTTAAATACTTCAAATGGTGATGAATGATTTCCTTATCTATGAAAATGTTTTTGTGTTAACAGAGTAATAAATTGTTTAAATTACATCAAAGTTATCTTTGGTATTTTTTCTGTTGTGAATGTGAACACTTTATGTGAAAAACTATATGTTGTGTTTGTATGAACATTTTCATATTATTACTCTTACTTAAAACTTGCTCCTTGCCAGGATAGGTTAGTTAGATTAGAATCGAATTAACGAATTGACTAGGTAGAAGTGGTAAGACGGGAAGTAAGAACCTATGCATCACATTGGGAGGCTTCTGCTTGTCAGTTCTAGGTTGAATGCATTATTTAGATTTAAAGCACTTGCATATTCATACTTTAAACCTAAAATTACATAAATGGTGTTAACACCTAAAAAGTGCTCACTAGCTCATTCCCTTATTCACATGACCCATTTGTCCACTTTTCCACCATCTGAGCCTCTGAAACCAACAAAAGGTCACCAAAAGACCTTAGTACACCCCTTTTTCCATTAAAAAAGATTATTTTTCCTGAAAAACATAAAAAACCCTCAAAAAGGGTCCAAATTCCCAAAAATATTAAAAAGGGAATTAAAATATTAATTTTATTCAAAAAAAGAAAAAGGAGGGAAAAGTACCTAAACCATGTTGGTCAATACCATTTGGTTTCCACAAAACCACAAATGGTATTCCCCACCACCAAAACCTACAAAAAGGTGGTAGGGGCTCCTCATTTCACATCCATCCATTATCTCATCCTTATGCTGCTGAAATCTCCCTTGATCATTTTAGCCATTGAAGCAACCTTGGAGAAGGAGACCTCTTGGAGCTTGGAGCTACTCATCTTGGGAGTTGCTCAACATCAACCTTCACCATTGAAGGTATTATCGCAAGCACTTGCTTGCCCCCCATTTTTCAATACAAATTCATTCTTTAATATTTTCTTGTTCTTTTTTTTTAAATGTTTACATTATTTGCTTAGATTCTTGCATAGATCCATGATTAGTTTTGTTTAGATTAGTTTCTTGTTTTAATTCTATTGAAACTGCTGCTACTAGTTAGCAGGTGCCCATAGCACTAAGCCTGGTTGCAAAACCGGGCCAACAAATGGTGGTTCGGGCCGTAACCAGTAAAGAAACCAAACAAACACACTTAGGGTAGCCAAACCATTAACCAGACGGATTCCCTATACCAAATGGTGAGTGATCTAATTGGGGTCATTCATTGGAGATAATCCCTAATGTCGATGCCAGGATTTTCTGGAAATCAACAGTTTTGGCGCTAGAAGGAGGGTCGTCAATGCATGGATGGAAGAGGAAATTCGTTTCCACGAGGGAATTTCTCTAGATCTTCATTTGAAAATACCCAACCAGAAGAGTTGATTTCTGAATCTAATTTGGATTCTGAAACTGAGAAGATCGAACGCTTATATTTTGTTCCTCACACAAAGGTAGATAACTTTAGGAGACATACAAGATCTTATGTGAGGAAACTCGGTGGATTAACAGTAGTACAGATCTTACCTAGAAGGAAATCTCCTAGAAAACAAGTGATGAAAACTAGGGATTTTGTGCTTGTGGAATCATTGGAAGAGTTAGTTGATTTATCATTATAAGATATACCAGATCCCATTAATCAATTGAGGCCTGAGTCTCCTGATTCAATCTCTTCTCCTCACCCATAGACTCACACACCACCTCACACACCACCTCATACTCCACCTCATTCCCCAAGACGTATTATGGCTCACAATACCAACCAACCACCCACATGAAGAGACAGAAGACCACTCAACTTGGCTTCTCCTTTACATGATTTACCAAAGCATCCAGAAAGAGTGCTACCCAAGTTTGACCCTAGTAAAGGTATCTCTACAAAATATCACCTAAAGAGTTTTCATTTGGCTCTAAATCTATTAAATTTGGAACATGAATATGTAGTATGCAGGTTTTTTCCTTACACTTTTGAGCCTAGAGCTTCATCATGGTATTTTAGTCTGTAGGCTAATTCTATAGCAGATTGGGACAGTTTCGAAAAGGTTTTTTTGAACAATTTTGGTAACCAAAATACTATTGCTACACTTATGAAGGAATTATTGTCTATGAGGATGGAAAAGAAAGAAAAAATACAAGAATTCAACCAAAGATTTACCACAATCTTAAACAGTTTCAGTGTTGCAACTAAACCTGTTGAAGAATCATTGGTGGAATATTACACTACAACACTTTTTCCACCCATAGCCATGTTTGTTAAGAGAGCTTTTAAAGCCACTTTAATAGAAAACTATGAAGAAGCAAATAAAGTAGATGCATACTTGGATAATATCATGAAACATACAATGGATTTGGAAGTAAAACCAACGACAAACAAGTTTGATACTAACTAGACCTAAAGAAGAGCCTTCAAATGAATTAGAGAATGTGGTCAAAATGGTCCAAAAGTTGTCTAATAAGATAGTAGATTTGGAAAAGGAAAAGGGTGCTAGTTCTTCAAGCAAACCATTTAATCCTTTTTATAATAAAAGGGAAGAAAGCGCACAACTGCAACCACCATTGAATAATTCTGCTATTTTAAATATGAATGAAGTTGGTATGGGTCATTTTTGCACATTTCATCAAGAACATCATTCTAAGAAAAGTTGCCCACAATGGATTAACTCAATGACCCTGGTAATGAATCAATTACTGGATACTCAATTGATAGACCAAGAAGAACATGAACATGGTTAATCTAATGAACAAGAACATCAAAATGAAGAAACTACAATGGTATTATGGGATTGGGCACCAACTTTGGGATTAAATGAAGAAGAAAATGTGGACGAAATTCAAGTATCATCGGTAAATTATGTTACCAAGAGTAAAGGTTCGGTGGGAGACCAAAGTATAACATTGCCCAAAATGAGAACAAAAAAAGAAAACACAAAAGGAAACAATGGCATAAATCAGCCACAATCGAAAGTTAATTCTGGAATTATGAAAGAAACAAACCCATTGATCAATAAGCAAGTGAAACCGGTAGGTAACAAATATGATATCGGTGAAAAAAGTGGGGGAGATCATAATATGGGATATGACATTGCGGATAACATTAAGAAAACCAACGCAAACATATCTTTGTTCAAACTATGTACTCTCCTACAACAGAGGAAAAATTTGCTAGAATATTTTGATCCACAACCTAGCGTCACAATGGAAACAGTATCAAACGGTGGAAAATCACAATCTCGGACTCTTTCTTTCCTTTTAACTTTTGAAATCTTTAATTATAATTTACATAATTGCTTGGTGGATTCTGGGGTCTCATCTAACATTATGCCATTGTCTATTTGTAAAAATATTTTAATGGGAAACCCACAGTATCCCCTTCTCAGATTATACAACTAGACAGATCTGTTGTTAAAGTTATAGGGGAGATGAAAAATGTTTTGATCATATTAGTTGCAGACCAAAGAGTATGTCAATTTATTGATATTCTGGTAGTAGATATACCTGAAGCTTATGGTCTAATATTAAGTAGAGATTGGTTTACGAAACTGAGTGGTTATTTTGCGATAGATTGGTCTCATTTGTGGCTACCATATCATAATAAAAAGAATCAAATTAAGGTTTTGAAAGGACCTCACATGAAACAGAATGTGACTCAATTGGAAGAAAAGAATGAACCCGTGAATTTCTCATCTTCGGTTTTGGGGAATTATTTTTTAGAAATTGAGTTGGGGAATTACCAAGTGGATAATTTTGGTCATGATTCAGACAACTAGTCCAATCTCCTTCAATTCTCACAAAGTGATGATCTTGATTGTAATATAGTAGATTTAGTTACTAACTTAGGAGATAATGCTAACATAGTTGAATTAGATAATAGATTTTGGATTTTATACTTTGATGGCTCTAAGACACAAGAAGGAGCAGGAGTTGGTTGTGTCCTTGTTGATCCTCAAGGAAACAGACATTTTCTCTCCTGTAGATTAGAATTTGAAAGTACAAATAACACAGATGAATATGAAGCTCTAGTCCAAGGGTTGACGAAATCCATTGAGTCGAATGTTAAGAATCTAAAAGTTTTTGGTGACTCGGAAATAGTTGTTAGAAAGATAAGAAACACCATTCATTGTTTGTCCCCTCACTTGAAAGGGTATCAGTATGAGGTATGGGACTTAATATCAAAATTTGATGCTTTTAATATAAATTCCATTCCTAGGCTGCAAAACGTTGTTGTTGACTTATTAGTTGTTTCTACTTCCCGACTAGTACCAACTAATAACAAATATTCTATTGAACTTCTTTTCAGGCCATCTGTACCTAATAACATTACGAATTTGAGAGTGTTCGATAGCGATGAGCAGAATATCAGTTTTTTGACAAATGAAGATACTTTTAAAGAATCCATTATTAAAGAAGACAAACACCAAACAGAGTTACAGAACAATAACATCAACAAGGGAAATTTTGTGCCAAAAGGAGTAAGAACTCTTGAAGGATTATTTGATTTACAACATAAGTATAGGAAACCGGTGAACGTCAAAACAAATAGCTCCTCGATGCAATATGAGTTGGTAAACTTAGGGACAGAACAGGAACCCAAATATGTCAATTTGGGAAAATGTTGCTCACCCGGTGAAAGATGTAAATTTGTTAAGCTTTTTCAGCAATACAAGGATATTTTTGCGTGGATGTATGAAGATTTGAAAACTTATGATACAGGCATCATCAAGCATGTGATACCCATTAAACAAGGAGTAAATCCATTTCAGTAGCAACTTCGAAAGATGCATTCCACGCTAGAACCATTAATACAAAAGAAATTAAAGAAGCTGCTGGATGCTAAAATTATCTTCAAGGTTAGACATTCAGAATGGGTAGAAAATTTGGTGCTTGTAAGGAAAAAATCAAGGGAAATTAGATTGCTTGTTGATTTTCGAAATTTGAATAGGGCATCAGATAAAGATAACTATCTGGTCCCACCCATGGAGCAGATTTTACAAATGATATCAGGATCATAAATGTTCTCCCTATTGGATGGATTTTCAAGTTATAATCAAGTATTAGTGGTTGAGAAGGATCAACTGAAGACTACTTTTCGCACAAAATGGGAAACATTCGCTTATAGAAGAATGCTATTTGGCCTGATGAATGTTGGAGCCACATTTCAAAGGGCTATGGATATCGCATTCCGAGGTTTGGTCGGCCACTGTGTTGCTATCAATTCAGATGATGTGACAATTGTTTCTAAAAGGATAAAGGATCATGCTTTCCATTTGAAACAAATTTTTGAAAGATGTAGAGAGTATAGAATATCTTTAAACCCCAAGAAAAGCATATTTGTTATTTTGGAAGGAAAATTGTTGGGACACGTCATTTCTAAAAAGGGAATATCTATAGATCCAAAATAAATTCAAGCTATAAATCAGATTCCCATGCCCCATAATAAGAAGGCTATACAATCATTTATGGGCACAATAAATTTTGTACAAAGGTTTGTACCAGATTTTGCACAAATCGTAAAACCTTTGCAACAAATGGTGAAGCAAAATGTACAATTTAAATGGACTGACATGGGAAGGGATGATTTTAAGGATATTTAAAATGCCATCACTCATGCACCTTCATTGAGCAGTCTAGATTTTGCTAAGGATTTCATTTTATATACATTTTCTTCCGATCATTATCTTTTAGTAGTGCTCACACAGAAAGGAGATCAAGGAGATGAATACCCATTATCTTTTATGAGCACTAGATTACAAGGAACCGAAATGAACTACACAGTTGTAGATAAGCAAGCATATGCAGTATTTAAGGTTGTAAAACAGTTCAGACCTTATATTTTAAGGAATAGAACAAAGTTCATAATACCTCACCCAATTGTCAGATCTTTATTCATTCAAAAGGAGTTGGGAGAAAGAAGAGGAAATTGGATGACTGCACTACAAGAATACGACCTAGAATTTAAACCAGCCATTATCATCAAAGGTCAAGGATTATGCAAATTGATTACTAAAAATCCCACTGATGAAGATCATGGATGGGAAAACGAATCAGAAATGAATTTAATTGAAGTCTGTTCCAGTTTCACCCCTCCAGACTCTCTTGGTCCAGAGATCTAATTCATTATCTTCAACATGGGTATTTTTCAGAACATCAGAATTCGAAACAAAGAAGAGCTCTCTGACTAAAGTCAGCATCGTATCAAATAATAAATGTACTATTGTTCAGAAAAAATTATGACGGAGTATTTCTCAGGTGTCTTGAGAATGATGATGCAGAGAGACTAGTTAAGGAGTTACACGATGGCCTTGCATGGGGACATTCTTCCGGAGACATGACTGCTCAATATAAAATATTAAGAGTGGGATATTATTGGCCTACTATTTTCAAGGATGCTCATGCTTATGCGAGGAAGTGTGATGTATGTCAGAGATGTGCGGGCAGATTACCAAAGTCGGCAGGACCACTACAACCAGTCATCATTTTAGAACCATTCGAGTAGTGGGTTTGGAAATTATCAGGGAGATTAATCCTAATTCTTCGATGCAACACCGATATATTCTCACCACCACTGATTATTTTAAAAGATGGCCTAAAGCCACTCCGTTGCGCAAAGTGAATGAAGATGCGGTCATCCAATTCTTATAAGAGAATATCATAACCAAGTTTGGGGTTCCAATTTCGTTAGTTTTTTATAATGCATCTTATTTTTCTTCTTTCAAGTTGAGTACATTTTCTATTGAAAAGGGAATCAAATTTCATTATTCAACTAACTAATATCCTCAAGGAAATGGGTTAGCATAATCCACTAATAAAAATATTATACGAATTCTAAATAAAATAATTGTTGAAAATCAAAGAAATTGGCATGTAGCCCTCCCAAATGCCTTATGGGTAGATAGGGTAACTCCAAAATATTTTTTAGGAGTTTCTCCTTATACTTTAGTCTATGGGAAAGAGAATTTTCTTCCCCAAAACCTACTACTCCCTTATTTACAGTTAGATCAGGCATCTCAGGGATCTAATAGTGAAATCCTACAATCACAAATCAATACTTTGCCAAAACTTGAGGAGTCTCAGGAAAAGGCCAAAGATAAATTCAACCACTGCCAGGATATTGTGAAAAGATGGTTTAACAAACAAAAGTCGCGAAAGAAATTTTTTGAGATAGGAGACCTAGTTCTAAAGTGGGACCATATTCATGAAGAGAAGGGAAAACATACAAAATTTCAACTGTTATGGCTTGGTCCTTATCAGATTGCAGAGAAGCTTGGCCCAACAATGTATAAGTTACAAGATCTACGAGGGGAGGAAGAAAATCTCCCTGTTAATGGCCTAGCAATCAAACACTACTTTACATAGGTTTAGGAACACCTGTATACATAAATAAAGTTTGTTGTTTCTTAAATTTCCCTAGTTTGTTTATTTTTTCTTTTTAGTTCAGTTAGGATCAACCTTATTTTTGTTGTTGGTTTGATTTGCTTTGTTTTATTGATTTTGTTTGAATAAATATCATCTCAACTTTCAGAGTGATATGCAGAAATACAAGAATCTGAACAATTTCATGGGAAACATGTTAATCACTAGAAGATTAGAATTGGCTTCATGGAGATGGAATTCTCTTTGTAAAACATTGTCATTAGTGATTTTAATTGTTGTTTTGTTTTTCCCCCGGGGTGTAGACCAGTTGGAAACCGTGCGCTTGTTAAGGCGTACGGGCTGTTAAGCACGTCTCTAGTTCAAACCTCGTTGCAGACTTGAGGGTGCGCAATGGGGCATGCGTACTCTCCTAGGGGTATAGTGGTAGCAAGATTGGATCCCTGGACCCCGTGTCACGCGAGTACCAGCCCAACTCCAGTTGCCGATTCCCCTAGATACAAAAAAAAATAAAAATTGTTGTTCTGTTTTAAAAGGGGAAACCCGCTTCGTGTTTTATGTTGCATCATTATAAACCCCGTAAAATTACTAAGAACCATGAATTCTAAATTACTATCTTGGGTTTCCACTCACTCACACATAAATAACCATCTCAGGCAGCCTACTACAACGAACCCATGGAAAGGAATCAAGTCTTCCAGATGTATGGCAATTAAAATGATCCCATGCTATAAAATCAAAGCCAAAAGGCTTATAATGAAGAGTCGTAATTCTGAAAAGTTTCATCTCCATCAAAGAAATGCTTTTGAAAATAAATACACCCCGTCAAGAATATTGCCAAGATGATAAGTCTATAAAGGTTCTTCTTCGTCCGTGAGTATGAAAAAATAAGAAAACTCATCACTCACACAAAAGGACATTATGGATGGAAGAACCCACGTCAAGTATTGAATACTGAAGGAGGCTATTAATGAAAGACTCAGAGAATAAAACTTGTCAAAAGAAAGCATCTAAAGAAATGCTTATAGCATGGGAATGAAGAATAAACGAATACATCTACTTGATTTTGTTATGATCATGTGGAGTCATATTTAGAGGTAACCGAAAGATGGGACTAAAAATGAACTCCATATTACGGCCTCAGGAGAGTAGTCAAGAAATCCAGTCCAGGTTACCCTATTTCCCGAAATGAATGAGCAATATGATTCAAGAAAGCTCATATCCCTGTATAAAACTTTGGCCTTTAAAATCCTGGAAAATTGATGAAGGCATAGTCTTACAATTAGAATTAATAACATAAAAGCAATTTTGATCTTCAAGGAGAATTGTTCAGAGATCTGTGTTCACCAGCTAATAGCCAATTGTAGTTGTTGCAACCTTTTCCCCAAAATTTTCTTAAAATTGTAGGGCCCCTCCTTCTATTTTTTATTTAATTAGAGTTTTGTTCATCTTGATAAGTTTACTTTTGTCACTTGGAATTTTGCTTGAAAACCAAGTGAAAAGGGCAAGTTTATGATCCGATGCAACTTGAGATTTTCGGTCGAAATGGTCGGAGCAACTCCCCAAGTCACATCGAAATGGTTAGATCAATTTTTTATAAGGTTTGTGTTTCGAGGCAACTTGATCTTCTACGCCGAAACGGTCAGAACGCTAGAAGTTGTACGCCAAAACACTAAAAGTTTTTTGTTACATTTGGCATTTCGGAGAAGGATCTTAAGTCATGCCGACATAGTGGAGGCAAGAGAAAACCAGTGATTTGGAGGAATGAGCGAACTAAATGAATCGGCGTGAAATGAAAAAAAACACGCCGAAACACATCGGCGTGAAATAAAAAGTCCTCCGCTAAGGGAATTGTAAAATCTATGTCACGGTAGGATCTAGCTACCATGGATTCCTCACAGCTGAAAGATTAAATTCATTAAGAAAGAGACAAGTGCAAACTATTACAGAATGAACAAATGATCAAAACTCAACACAAATGATCAAAATTCCAGAAATGCACAAATGCTCAAATATGAGATATTATTAACTGTCCAATATTACAATGAGTTTGGATCATCCTTATATAGAAATAGTAAGGAAAAATATCCACTTGGAGTGTCCACACTTAGCTAACTTAGATTCATCCCAATCCCCCCTAGGTTAACCAAATGGTTTCCAAAATAACCCAAACGGGTTCAAACTGTGCATGCGAACACTGGGTAAGCATGGGGAACCAAGATGGAGCTCACACATGTGAAAGAGTTGGTTGGGTGGAAGTTAGGTAGGCTAGAATAGGCCAAAAATAGCCAAAAATGGCATAAAAAGACTAGGTTCAGTGTATGGGTGCCCTTGGTCAAAACAGATCCCTTAAAACAGGGGATTGAGGCGCCTTAAGCATGCTGGGAAATAAATGCATGGATAAGCATGCTTAACAGCTAGTTTGACCACCTCCTTGGCCCATACTTTGGCCCAAACCATGTAATCTTATTCACACTAGCCTATACAGGTTATAGCAACTTTATAATAACCAGTTTCACACCTAGGGAGGCATTATTAACCAGATTAGCACCAAATAATCATAATTTAATTAATGATTAAGATACTAAGGTATAATATTGCTCTAACACTGCCCGATAAGGTAGACTTAGTGGAATATCAAAAATAAGGCCTTGGCAACTAAGGCTCAAGTCACCTTTTACAACATAAATTTATTTGTCCATGTAAAACGAGGAAAGAGGCAAAACCACATGGGGAAAATCCTCCCTCAAGAATGGACATGACACGGAGATGAACAAAATGGCTTCAACAAGTCTTGTTCTTCACTTGAATGAGTTGAATGAACAACTTCTTGGTGAAGATGTTGTGGATGCCATGATCATGCACCAATGCATCAATGTTGTGTAGACAAAAAACATGTTGGGAGGCTCCTTGAAACTCATCATTTGATGATGGGGGAGTGTTAACACCCAAAAAGTGCTCACTACCTCATCTACCCCATTACATGACTCATTTGTCCATATTTCCTACCATATTTGCCTCCAAAACCTTAAAATCCTATTAAAAAGCCTCAAAAAGGCCAAAAAAGCCTCCAAAAGGCCAAAAAAACCCCTTTTTCCCCCAAAATAATCCAAAATTCCTCCAAAATAGCAAAAACCCTCTAAAAAGGGGAATAAAAAATACAAAAAAGAGGAAAAAAGGAAGCAAAAACCCTATACAACTGACCTAAACCATATGGTGCCCAAAACCATGGGCCAGCACTCCACCACTAAAAACCTATAAATAGGTGATGGAGGCCCCTCATTTCATATCCACAGTCAAATACACCCTTACTCTGCCAAAATCACTCCTGAAACCCTAGCTCACCCTTGAGCTACTTTCACATTTGAGTGCCCCTTTGGCCCATTTCCAACCCTTTGGAGAAAGAGAAAGGAGCAAAACTGGAAGCTTGGAAGCAACCCTCTTGGACTGCTGCAAAGGCTTCACCAACCTCTACACTTGAGGTAATCTTTAACACAAAAAGAGAAATCTTTTGCCATATTTTCATGTTTTATTATTTATGTTAATGCTCATGCTAGGTTAAATTTCATACTGTTTTACTGCTTTTATTTACTGTTTTTCTAAACTGCTACTAAGGAGTCCCTTCTCCTTAGTAGGTGCTCATTTGCACAAGCTAGGGTGAAAACCCTAGCTACAGGGAGCATCATAAGAATGCTTCTTGCTGCATACATACTCTAATCTGAATACATAATCAATAATGGAAAAGATATCTCTGCAAAATCCTTCCCAAAGAACATCAAAAGACTCAACAATCAGCTTCTTGAGCAGTTGCCATATGGTGAATCAAACCATGTATCTTTCTTACAAACTGATGTAGCACCTTCCCAAGTCTGCAATAGATATCATGAGGCTCTGAAATATCAGAATAGGAGTCATATGGAGTAGAAAACAACAGAGGTATAGTGTCTCCATGAGCGAGTGGCTTTACAGTAAGAAGAGAGTGTGCAACTGGATCACACTGACAGTTGAGCGAACTTGAAGGGTCTGGAGCACTACAACAAAATAGCCCTTTAGGGGCGGTTTTGGCTTGCAGGGATCTTGGTAAAGCCCCCCCTAAAAGTTTTTTCAGACCTTTGGAGGCGGTCTTTTAAAACTACCCCTAAAAGCCATGGAAATTGGACTTTTTGGGACGGCTTTTTTAAATC
Source organism: Larix kaempferi (assembly GCA_027924585.1). Lineage (NCBI taxonomy): Eukaryota > Viridiplantae > Streptophyta > Pinopsida > Pinales > Pinaceae > Larix > Larix kaempferi. The sequence goes on from BSBM01000199.1 coordinate 4,600,414, forward strand.
CGCCCCCAAAAGTCCTAAAATTTGACTTTTGGGGGCGGTTTTTGGAAACCCCCCCCCTAAAAGCCCAATTCTCATAACTTTTGGGGGCGGTTTGTCAAAACCCCCCCTAAAAGTCATGAGAATTGAACTTTTGGAGGCGGTTGTTTGAAAACCCCCCCTAAAAGCCCAATTCTTATAACTTTTGGGGGCGGTTTGTCAAAACCCCCCTAGAAGTCATGAAAATTGAACTTTTGGAGGCAGATGTTTGAAAACCCCCCCTAAAAGCCCAATTCTATAAACTTTTGGGGGCGGTTTGTCAAAACCCCCCCCTAAAACTCATGAAAATTGAACTTTGGGGGCGGTTTGTTTGGAACCCCCCTTAAAAGTCATGAGAATTGAACTTTTGGAGGCGGTTGTTTGAAAAGCCCCCTTAAAATCTCAATTCTCATAACTTGTGGAGGCGGTTTGTCAAAATCCCCACTAAAAATCATGAGAATTGAACTTTTGGAGGTGGTGATTTCGAGTGACCTCATATCATCATGTACCAACCAAGGATGATTTTAAGAACCCCCCCAAAATTTATATGTATAAAAAATGGGAGAATCTCCCCGATATATAGAAAAACTTGAAGGCAATTTTATCAATAATATAATATGTATATATAATTTTTTGGTGAATCTTTCATTTCATTATATAATGTTGTAAAATATTGGCGAATCTTTTACTAAATTATAAGATATTGTAAAATATTGGCGAATATTTCACTTAATTATAAAAAATTGTGAAAACTTGGCGAATCTTTCACTGATTTATGAAATATAGTAAAAATTTGGTGAATTTTTTGCCAATAAGAATCAAGCTTTTGATTTTGTAGATTACTAAGATAGTGCAACAGAAGAAAATACACCGGAGCTCAACTCTAGACTCTCTTGACTCCTAGACTCTCGAATGAACAAGTGTATGAATGAGGAGAGGATGGATTTATTTATACATTTCACAAACAGTATTTGATCACTCGCAACTAGAAGGTGTCGACGAAACACGACTGTACTAACTAAATTCAAGGCAAGTACAAACTCTACCTATTATCTCATCCCTTAATGGTCCAATGGACATGTGGGGTCATGAATCTTGACATGCCAACAAATTGATAGAATTAAGTGAATACCCAGTAGCGGGCCATTTCCTTTATATAGAGAGATAGTTATTGGACCAATTCCAAGCTTCCAACCAATCTTCTCACCAAAATTTATACTCTTTGGTGTCGAATGGTAGGAGAGTTGCATATTTGTCAGTGAATACTTGAAATGGCTCAATCCACACAAATTTTCCTCGGCAAGTGATAACTTTGCCCATCACTGTTTTAAAATGTCCCAACACTATAAAAGCATCCATAAATTGATAAATAACAACCCCATGCACTTCTAAATTCACCCAGTGATGAGAATAACGCCCCATGCACTTCTAAATTCACCCAGTGATGAGAAAAATGCCCCAGACACTTTAATACTTGCTCCGAGCACTTCAAAATTCTCCCAAAGATGATTAAAAATGCCTTAAGCACTTCAATATTTTCCTAGGCACTTATAAATTCTCCCAAGGATGATAAAAAATCCCCATGCACTTCAATATTTTCCCCAAGCACTTCAAAATTCCCTTGAGGCACTTCAATACTTACCCCATGCACTTCTAAATTGACCCAATGATGATATAAACACACCATGCACTTCAATACTTGCCTCAACCACTTCAAAATTCTCCCAACGATGAAAAAAACACCCATACACTTCAATATTTTCCCTAGGCACTTCAAAATTCTCCCAACAAAGATAAAAACACCCCCATCCACTTCCATGACTTCCCAGGCACTTCATTACTTGCCCCAAACACTTCAAAATTTGCCCAATGATGATAAAGATGCCCTATGCATTTCAATAGTTTCCATCTAGGGAGAAAAACACCAGACAATGATATAATCACCCAGGAAATCACAAAAATGCCTCAATCCACACAAATTTGGCCCGGCAAGTCCCATCATTGTTTTAAAACATCCCAACGCTATAAAAGAATTCATACATTGATCAACAACAACCCTCAGCACTTCTAAATTCACACGGTGAGGAGAAAAACGACCCATGCACTTCTAAATTCACCTAGTGATGAGAAAAATGCCCCATTCTAAATTCACCCAGTGACGAAAAAAACGCCCTAGGCACTTCAATACTTGCCCCGGGCACGTCAATTTTCCGAAAGATGATAAAATTGCCCTAATAAATTCAATATTTTCCTAAGCACTTCTAAATTCTCCCAAGGATGATAAAAACTCCCCATGCACTTCAAATTTTTCCCAAAGCACTTCAAAATTCCCCCGAGTCACTTCAATACTTGCCACGCAGCCACATGCACTTCTAAATTGACCCAATGATGATAGAAACGCCCCATACACTTCTAAATTCACCCAGTGATGAGAAAAATGCCCCATGCACTTCAAAATTCACCCATTGGCAAGAAAAATGCCCCATGCACTTCGAAATTCACCCATTGGCAAGAAAAATGCCCCATGCACTTCAAAATTCACCCATTGGCAAGAAAAATGCCCCATGCACTTCAAAATTCACCCATTGACAAGAAAAACGCCCCAAGCACTTCAATAATTGTCCCGGGCACTTCAAAATTCTCTGAAAGATGATAAAAATGCCCTAAGCACTTCAATATTTTTCGATGGACTTCTAAATTCTCCCAAGAATGATAAAAATCCCCATGCACTTCAATATTTTCCCCAAACACTTCAAAATTGCCCCCAGACACTTCAATATTTGCCCCATGCACTTCTAAATTGACCCAATGATGATAGAAACGCCCCATGGACTTCAATACTTGCCTCAACCACTTCAAAATTCTCCCAACGATGATAAAAACACCCAGACACTTCAATATTTTCCCTAGGCACTTCAAAATTATCATAACAAAGATAAAAAAGCCCCCGTTCACTTCCATATTTGCGCAGGAACTTCATTACTTTCCCTAGACACTTCAAAATTTGTCCAATGATGATAAAGATGCCCATGCACTTCAATACTTGCCCTAGGTAAGGGTGAAAAACACCCAACAATGATATAATCACCCAGGCAATCACAAAAATGCCCCAATACACACAAATTTGCCTCGGCATGTGATAACTTTGGCCATCACTGTTTTAAAACGTCCCAACACTATAAAAGCATCCTTACATTGATAAACAACAACTCCATGCACTTCTAAATTCACCCAGTGATGAGAAAAACACCCCATGCACTTCAAAATTCACCCATTGACAAGAAAAACGCCCCATGCACTTCAAAATTCATCCATTAACAAGAAAAACGCCCCAGGCATTTCAATACTTGCCCTGGGCACTTCAAAATTCCCCGAAGGATGATAAAAATGCCCTAAGCATTTCAATGTTTTCCGAGGCACTTCTAAATTCTCCCAAGGATGATAAAACTCCCCATGCACTTCAATATTTTCCCCAAGCACTTCAAAATTTCCCCTATGCACTTCAATATTTGCCCCATGCACTTCTAAATTGACCCAATGATGATAGAAACATCCCATGCACTTCAATACTTGCCTCGACCACTTCAAAATTCTCCCAACAATGATAAAAATGACCATACACTTCAATATTTGCCCCAAGGACTTGAAAATTCTTGCAACGAAGATAAAAATGCCCCTATCCACTTCCATGTTTGCCCAGGCACTTCATTACTTTCCCTAGACACTTCAAAATTCGTCCAATGATGATAAAGATGCCCTAGGCACTTCAATACTTTCCCTATGCAAGGGAGAAAAGCACCCGACAATGATATAATCACCCAGGCAATCACAAAAATGCCCCAAAACACATAAATCTACCTCGGCATGTCATAACTTTGGACATCATTGTTTTAAAACATCCCAACACTATAAAAAAATCCTTACATTTATAAACAACAACCCCATGCACTTCTAAATTCACCCAGTGATGAGAAAAACGCCCCATGCACTTCAAAATTCACCCATTGACAAGAAAAACGCCTCATGCCCTTCAAAATTCACCCATTGACAAGAAAAACGCCCCAGGCACTTCAATACTTTCCCCGGGCACTTCAAAATTCTCCGAAAGATGATAAAAATGCCCTATGCACTTCAATATTTTCCGAGGCACTTCTAAATTCTCCCAAGGATGATAAAACTCCCTATGCACTTCAATATTTTCCCCGAGCACTTCAAAATTGCCCCCAGGCATTTCAATACTTGCCCCGTGCACTTCTAAATTGACCCAATGATGATAGAAACATCCCATGCACTTCAATACTTGCCTCGACCACTTCAAAATTGTCCCAACGATGATAAAAAAAACCCATACACTTCAATATTTTCCCCATGCACTTGAAAATTCTCGCAACGAAGATAAAAACGCCCCCGTCCACTTCCATGTTTTCCCAGGCACTTCATTACTTGCCCTAGACTCTTCAAAATTCGTCCAATGATGATAAATATGCCATAGGCACTTCAATACTTTCCCTAGGCAAGGGGGAATCACACTTATGCTATTATCTAGCATTTTTCAAACACTAGAATTTATGGAAATGAAAGAAATCATGCTAACTCTCCATCAAATCCTTTCTCTCATGGTGATCCATAACCTAGAGAACTCTTCAAGCTACCATTTGAGAATTTATACTCTGTCATTGTGAGAATCTTGTTGAGCTTTTCTTTGTTATGTTGTTTCTCATGCCTATGTTATGAAACCTTGCTTCATCCATCCATTGGCAACATTCCAATGGATCCTTTAATATAATAATATACAGCCCTAAAGGACCCCTGTAGCAATAATTTGCAGCCCTAAAGGACCCCTGTAGCAGCCAATGGTCTGGATAAGAAGAAGGGAATCCTTTGTTTTGAGTACTATGGACATTAAGAAGACAAATATGGGCAGCCTAATCAGCATAATGAACAACTATAGCAGTCAGTAGAAAACAATGAACAACCCTGGAAAGTAATTCACAGCAGTATGAACAACGAGCTAAGAACACTTAAAATCAGGTATGGGCACATACAACCATCAAAAGATAACAACAAGCAACAATATAGTTAACAATGGAGTAAGAGCAATATTTTAAGCCCGGTTTCACTAATAATAGCTTTTACCTATAATCATGTATAGATCCATTATAACTCAACATATCAAAATTTATATAATCAGAAGAACTTGGAATTAAAAGACAAGTTGCCACAGTAATGGAGGAGGGAGGTCATAACTTTGAGTAAAAACTTCCTTGAAGGTTGTGTAGAAATGCACCCTAGTAAAGGATTATTTATACTACACCCTCCAACCTCCAAATATATCCTATATCAAGTTAGATCTATGGTTCTAGATGAGAAATATCATTGAGAATTTTATAAATCAACCTTTTCCAAGGCTAATTGTGGTCACTGTTTTGTGCTAAGTTGGCTGACATAGCCTTGAAATGATGTATTTCAATCTAGACCACATGTTGAGTTTAGGAGCAACCAAAAATACTAATATGAATTAGTTCATGTGAGCCTATTGGATATTGTTGTAAGTGTACACTAAATGGGTTAGTACCTTTGTAATCACAACAATGTAGAAAGGTAACAGAGAATGAATAGGTTGAATAATGATATTTTATTACTGCAAAGAAAGTCCATAGATGGATGGTATGAGAACTTGCAATTACAAAGCTTTGTCTCAAGCCCTAGAAGATCCTATAAGACTCATTATTTCATAACAAAGGCTATGAGGACCTTTTATAACTAGTTCAATTGTCAAGGAAGTTACAGAGTCACATAATATATCAAACAATTTGTTTCAGCTTCGTCATCTTCTTTCATATTTGGAAAATTGTGAGATCAATTAATTGTCTTCTTGCAACATCATGTTGTGTGTCTCCTTGTTGTTGTGGATCCTCTTTCCATGTTGATGTCTTGTGCATAGTTGCATAGTTTTTGGTTTTTGTAATAGTGTATTTTGTATTCTCTATGGCTACAATGTTGTGTTGCAAACATATAATCACTGCAATGTTGAGTTGCAAATTCCACAACTTTGAGTTGTAGGTCATCAATTCCTACAATTGTATGTTGCTTGGGTTCTAGTTCCTACAATTTTGGGTTTTCCACCTGTAAATTTGTGCACTTCCTAGGTTATAATTATTTTCTACCACGACCTGCAATTGCATGACCATCACTTGTGCTATATGATGGGCTCTCTATTGACTACATTTTGCACATAGCCCCCCTTGGAAATAATTTTTTATAAAATTTCAAGTTCAAAACTTTAGTGTTAGCACCTAGAAAAGTTCATATTCAAGGCATCTTTGTGGCTCACAAAGCATTTAATGAGCATTGTGAAAACAAATTATATATATAGATATTAGAAATAAGATGCTTTAATTATAGTCTAAAAAGTGCATATTATTGAAATAAAATTCAATTACTCACCAAGTCAATATTTAGAATATCATATTTTAGCATTGATTCATAGATATTATAAACTGAAGTTATAGTCTAAAAGTGCATAATATTGAAATAAAATTCAATTATTCACCAAGTCAATATTTAGAATATCATATTTTGGCATTGATTTGACAAAATGTTTAATATCAAAGCAATCATCTTTCAATTTTCTTAGTTGTAACATTTTTTCCTTTCTCAACAATAATATTAATCTATATTTCTTTTTTTGGATCATAATTAAGTCATCCAAATGTCCCAATCCACCACAAGATACACTCCAAAGAGGCACATGTAATTTCAACGAGAGCAAGTGTCATATCAAATTGAGAATGACAGAATGAAATAATTAGACATTCAAAACCTAGTCAATCATGGGACTATGACTTGTATAAAAAGCTATGTATCAAATAAAAAATTTAAGTAGGCATTAATAACACAATCTTGGAAGTTCCATTATTTAAAGTATCAATTATGGACTTTAAACTATCTTAGGCCACCTGCACTTTGAACATTTTTCCCTTGCAATAAATGAGTAACTTGCATCTCCATCATCACTACTATGCATTTTCTTTATTGGTTTCTTACTAGTCCTTGTTGCATCTAAAACATTATTCAAATAATCTTAAAGTATCATCTTATTACTACCATTGTTTAAAGTATCAATTATGTACCTTAAATTGTATCAAGCTCAAGAACATTGGTAGGAAGAATTCCAGCCAATGTTAATAATGTCTTTATATTAGTTAGTCGAAATACAAGATCTTGAGCTTTGTATACACTTGAGCGATGCCATGCATCACCCCCACCATTGATTGATATTCATTAAATAATCTTTGAGCATGTACTACACCTAGTTAAACTAATTATATTTATGGAAGGTTGTGTCATTTAGCATAGCTGTGTCTTTTAGATACTATATATACCAACCATCTTGAATACATATCATCCAACCTAGTATCTTCACAGTTATTATATTATTATTCTTTTCATTTGGATAATACGGGATTGTCCCCTTTCTTATAAATGTTTATGACATCCTATGACTATTACAAATTATAAATGTATATGACATCCTATGACTATTGCAAAGTACATTATAAAAACTTTAGTCGAGATAATATGGTTCTCAACTCTTCATTTTTTCAATAGAAACATCAGCACAATTAGAGGCATACTCAAGGCTCCAAAACTAAGTCCCTTGGACCAAACTAAAAGATAAGTTTGAACATAGCAGGCAAATCAAGTAGATCATCCTTCATGATATTGGGTCTCCAATCTCCTACAACCTAGTGTAAGTGTTTAAAGTTGTAAGTGTTTAAAAAGTACAAGTCAACCAACAACTAATATTGAATATGCCATAAGTTAGTGTTTAAGTTAGTGTTTGATGCCATTAAACAAAGGCCCAAATACAAGCAGACATTGTGGCTCTTTGCCTTCAATCCTTTGTAGAATCCAAGAAATCCCTTTTGCTCGGTCCCTCAACCTTCAAGGCCTAACTCTTGGCCATCACCTAGTCCACCTCGGCATCCCCTAAACAAATTCCCCCTTTGTTTTCATCATGAGAGTGCTAACCATGTATTCTGGTTCTTTCTATGTTAAATGTGGTTGGAATTGGGTCGCTAATTTCGTGGTGAGTTCGTCCATGCCCCAATTTTGTATAAGGCCCCTATTCAAGGGATGATATAGAGGAATCTCCATGCCCTTCGAGATTACTACATCCAGCTTGGCCTCTTGAGTACTTGAAAAGGCAACGATCGCGATGTGAACAAGCTCTCCAGATTTCATGCAAATTTAGTTTCTACAACAAAGCACGACAATCTTATTTTTTTGCCAAAAGCTTTGTTTGAACAGTTCAGAAGAGTGGCGTATGTATACTTTTTGATGATCTATGTCTTATCTACAACTCAGATAAGTCTAGTGAGTCCTATCACAAATGCTGTCCCTTTATCGTTATTGTTTTTTGCTTCCCTTATTAAAGAAGCATTTGAGGATTGGAAACGGGTCGCCAATGACATGGTAGTCAATAGCACACCAGTTGAAATGCGTGGAAAAATATTCCCTGGAAGAAGTAACAGGTTGGGGTCTTGTTCGTGTTAAGCAAGATGATTTCTTGCCAGCAGATTTGCTGCTCATGTCTATTACAAACCTGGATGGCATTTGCTACATCGAGACAGAAAATCTGGATGGGGAGACAAATTTAAAGATCAGAAAATCATTAGAAAAAACCTGGGACTATTGAAATGCCAATAAAGCGTCTGAAAAGGATAAATTCAATGCGAGCATCCAAATAACTCACTCTGTACTTTTACTGGTAATCTTATTATTGGAAAACAGATGTTGCCTCTTTCTCCAAATCAAATATTGCTACCGAGATGCAGTCTACATAATACAGAGTTTGTTTCCAAGGAAAAAAATACAGAGTTTGTAGTTGATGTTGTAATTTTTATAGGACATGAAACACAGGTTATGATGAATTCCATGAATGCCCCTTCAATGCAAAGTACTTTAGAGCGCACTCTTGGCAAACTTATGTTGATTCTTTTTGGTGTTCTCTTTGTAATGTTCCTTATTGGAGCTATTAGCAGAGGAGTTTTCTTCAACTGCAAGTAGTAGTACTATTATCTTGGCCTTGTTGCAGATGTTGAGAAGTAGTTCAACCCCAACAACAGATTTGTGGTTGCATGTGTTACACTGTTCACACTTGTGACACTATTATACTCGACCACCATTCCCATTTCACTATATGTGTCTATTGAGATGATAAAGTTTTGTCCAATGTACTCAATTTATTAACAAGGATATCAATATGAAACATAGAGAAAACAATACTCCTGCTTTAGTGGAAACATCGAATCTGAACGAGGAGCTTGGTCAGGTGGGGTACTTATTTTCTGATAAAACTGGCACGTTGACAAGGAACTATATGGAGTTTTTCAAATGTTCTATTGGTGGAGAGGTATATGGCATCACAGAGCTTGAGAGACAAACAGCCCACAACAATAGTGTGAAACTTGATATCACAAGTGGTTTTGTGGCAATTCAAGATTCTTAGGAGGGATAGGTGTGACTTTTCATGAGGAAAGCATAAGAAACAAAGAGGGATGCCACAGATAAGCAAAGAAAATCTAATTGGGAATATTTATAGCCAGTAATCCTAACCATAGTGCCTGTTTCGATAATTATATCTCTTAAAATATTTCAATATGGATTATGACATTCAATTTTCAACAGTTCCATCCTCTGCAATCACTAATTTTGTTCATTGAAGTAACATTAAGAATCACTACAGGGAACAAAAGAGAACAAAAATAATAGCTACAGCTGCCATACAAAGAAACAAATAGGTAATGTTGTTATAGAGAGTCATTATTATGCCTTAGAAGAACAAGTTACTTCCTCTAAGACTCTTGTTGCATCAACATGAACTGGTCTATACGGGGGCCACTTTCACACATTTGGGTGAATATTTTAAAATTTCATGTGTAATCGAAATTTTATTGCATGTTATAAATTCATACACTTATTTGGCTTATAGTGGGCAGTGGGCAATTGTCACCCCACCAATATTAGAAATAAAATTGTGCAAGAAGAATATGAAGGTAGAGAAAGCGGTTCTACTCCTCAAATTGTAACCACAATATGGTAGATGAAAGGTCAGAATATTAGCAGCAAGTCATAACCACCTCACCAAATGAGAAAGAATAGGTTGGAAATACAGACTGAATAGTTTCAGGATAAGCAAAAGATGGCAGACATGTTAGGCCATCTTTTGGCCCAGCCCAAGAAAAGAAGAGGCCCAAGAGAAGTGATTTCTTGATACAAAGAAACTAAGGAGGAGAAAAAGCCCAAGAGGGCAGGCAATGAGGAAATCTATAAGAACCATGGAGGGGATTCCTCATGGACTTCCCCTCTTTATCCAATCTCTGTACATATTTACTACACAAATAAAGAGGCACTTTTCTAGTTATTAGAGAGAATCTTCTGAGCGCTCATGCTTGTATTCCTCACTGTTAGTATTCTATCAGAGCATGGTTTTATGTATGAAGATCATCACTTTGTTTCCTTAGAGTTCAGTCATGTATTCTTTAGTTTTTTGCTACTTTAAATATTTTAACTCTGTTGAAAGGATACAATGAGACACTTAACAAAGTTCTATGATCAGACTTTGTGTCTGATCACATATAGGAAGCATATTAATATTTGGGACCATATTGGTGAACATCATCTCTATCTGATCTTAATAGTATTAAATTGTACCTCCGATCATCTTCTGCAGGTCTGGGCACACCGGTGAAAAGATATTGGTACTTCAATAGGACAGTGAGGTTGTGCTTCTTCTTGAGCAGCTTAGTGCATTAATTGTGAGGGAGTAATCAGTCTTATAAGAATGGATTGCATTTTTATCTTTAGAAATCTATTATCAGCAGTTTGCATGTGTTACATGTGTTAGACAGTTTAAATGTCGTTCCTCAGTTAAGTAAAAGAGGGCACATGTACTTGCATCTGTTAGCTCCAGTTTTATTAAGTAGTTTTCTACTTTTTACCTTAAGTCTAAGTTCAGTTAGGTGCATGCGTGTAGTAGGTAGGGAACATGCTTGGCCTTGCCTGCCTCAAATCATTTTCAGTTGAGGTGCTGTTGTGCATGTATCCAGATTCATTGTTCCTACTCTTCTTCTCAGTCTATAAAAGAGAAGGCGGGGGGGGGATAGGCTTATTCATTCAGTTTATGAAATGTGAACAATGAATCAGTTTGTCGTTGATTTCCTGTATCAGATTTCACTTCAGAATTAATGAGCAAGCGGTGACAAGTTTTCAAAGTCCATCTATTGAGTTTTTTGTTTTACTTTTAACAGTGATTTAGCAAGTACACTCTAATTTTGTGTTTTTCCTGCTTAATAGCAGTGATGTGATTTAGAACAGACCTATGGGTTTCCATTATAAGTTTTCTGCAGTATGTTTTTATAGACTTTAGCATTATTAGATCAACAATTCTGAGTGGCTTTCAGGTTTCAACAATCTAGTAGTTTAGGAATTCTTTTAGTGCAAAGTCTGCTGACCATGATTTGGAAAATATAACATGTAGGAGTCTATGTTTCATCACGATGTATCTATTTTATTTTTCTCTTATACAGTGATAGTGCCAACCAAGATGAATTCATTCAATATTTTTGTCACCACATGGCATTTACTGAACATATTGGGAGCCATTAACAATAGTTTTGGAAAACTATAGAAAGCCCTCCAAAGTGGTCTAGCATGTTGGTGGTTTTGGGCTATGGGAATCAAAATCCATTTATAACCCATGCTTCCTAAAAAGAAGATCGAAGATACTTTCCAAAAATTTGAACCATGGACCTCCAATGCAAAAATTTGTGATATGTCGGATGAAGTTAGCACAAAGAGGTCACCAAAGGCCCAAGACTCAATTTTATAAGAGAACTTTTTGGAGTTAGAACATCTGGCTCCACTAGGGGATGATGCTTCCCTATAAGGCATAAAGAACCGCAAACATGTTCCTTCTCTCCTTTTGGCATGGCTTCATTGTTTTAATAGTTGATTCTCCACTACTCATTTCTACATGGAAATTTCTGCTGGAAAACCTTCTAACTTGAAAAACAACTATGCTAATGCTCAATGGAGAGCTTATTTATGTACAGAATTCTGAATTTCTTACTCTATTAAGTGAACGCAATCTGGTGATGTAAAATAGAATGTCCAATGGAACCATGAAAGTAGTTGACTGAAAGAATAAGCCTTATTCATTCATTTGGTTAACAAGGGAAACAACAATATGAATTACTATGATCCAGAATAAAAATGAAACTCATGCTTATAGTTTTGGAACACTGTTCCTACAAGGCTAAAACCACTTGACATCTTAACCAATATTAACTCCAACCAAATAGCAATAGGATCATCAAGAACATGAGAAAAAGAAGTTTGAAAATCCAGGACAGACAGTTTTTTTGCACTTTTCATGATGGCTTGGTAATATTTGTATAATGGCATACTTTCCTTCCCCAATATTGATTCCACTAACATCTTGTGATTTCAAAAGAGAAAAAGGAAGAGACAACAAGCTATCTTCAATATCTTCAAGAATGTTAATTGGTCATTGACTATTCTTTGTTCTATATTGCTGAAACATTGCATATGAGCATATTTTGTGACCCCCACTTCTTTTCTCCTTATTCTCTCTTAATTCGATATGAAACCCAAACATGTTATGATGGAAGAAAAGAAATTTCAGGCTCTGGATAGGGCAATGCATATCTATTTTGATACTCATCATATATGTATTTACTGTCGGAAAATCTAATGTCTGAGTATTTTGAAATGTTCAACTCCTTCTCTTTGTCAATATATATAAAACCATCACACCTATGACTCTCTTGAACCAATTATTGAGCCACGCCTTCCTCATAATCATGTTGGATAGTAATGTCTTCATGTTGCTTTTGGACAATAACATCATTGTCAAACTGTTGATGATAATTCATGTGTATTGATGCATCTCCATCAAGATCAATATTTCTAGTGTTTGAAATATATATATGCTATAATCTTAAATTATGAACTAATTTCTCAATACCTTCTATATTTTCTAATACATATTTTCACTAGGCTCTCTAAAGGACATAAGCATTGTACTGGTTTCAGATATTGTATCTATCTTAATCTTCTATGTTTTAATTCTTTAGAGGAATAATTTTCACTCTTCTAGTCTTTTTTTAGACCTATAGTTATAAGGAAAAGACAAAATCTTATGCATCTTAATCTCAAACATAGAACTTTAGTAATTTCTAGCTTCATCATTTATAAATAAAACATTCATTTCAATATATTTGTAGTTCATGATTTTTGAAATATTTTTTTATGAAAATGAGTTTTGTTCATGAATATTAGGCTCATTTTCAACTAGCATTTTATTATCCATTTATTTTCCTATTGCTTTCTCCTGCATGTCCATGTCACTATTCTCCACTTGGTAACAAAACTTGGAGTCTACCTCATCTTCTTTCCTATTCATTATTGGATTCTCATCTTTAACAAACTGCTAGCAAGCCATTATATTTGCGGCATATTATTTAAAATAAAAGCTTTTCCATTCTGAATTATGAACTGATAATCAATGTCTCTCACCTCTTTTGATGGCTACTCTAATTGTTCTCTGCTAAGGGCTTCTTTGCTTTCTATATGATACTTGGAATCATGTGCTAAATCTTCATGATTTTTCATTTTTACCAATTTTTGGTCCATCCGTGTTCTAAGGAAAGTTTCATTACTTTGCATACTTTGGAAATGGGGTTTATCAAACTTCTTAATACAGTCAACATTTCCCAAGCCTTGATGTCCATAATTTTTAAATTCGTATTCTTCACACAAATTTTCCTTTGAAATGTAATTATGGAGAAAAAAAATAATACTAAGGCAGTACTAGTGAGTTAATTACCCTATAGTTCAAAAACACTCTTGTCAAATTTCTGGTGTATGATCTTTCAGGTAAGAATAAGCCCTTCATTTTCTTGGAAACCTTCATGTGCATATTTTTCCATACATTTCTCACATACCTGTATCATTTTGGTCAAGAGAAAAAGAAAAATACAAGCCATCATTATCAAAATCATTAGTGCATACCAGATTTCTCAATGCCTCAAAAGATGGTGGAATCTCTTGGTTATTTTTTGGGATAGGGGCCTCTTCTTGATAATTTTGGGCAGCAACTTGTTTATCAGAAACCTGATTTTGACATTTTGGAATAGGAGGTAGTACTGTACATTCTTGTACATACTCATAATTATTATATTGGGATACATGCCTTTCAAACTCTTAAGCAGAACAGACTTTTTCATCAACACTGCTATAGCAATTTTGTCCTTCAAGTTGCATTATGAGCAGAAGAATATTCAAGGACAATAGATGCATCTAGTGTCACAAATATTAGTAATGTTAATGGGGGCAATGGACCTTAACGTTCATTGATAGGATAAAAAACATGAGCATTGGTGAATGAATCTAGTAGTCTTATTTTATTTCTGGAACCTTATGGCATGTTTCAAATACATTCATGATTTGAAAAAAGAGTTCATATTATAGAACATTTCAATAATAAATGCCAAAAATTGTTTATATCTTTGTTCAGAACTCAAGACAGACTCCAAGAAATGTGGAAGCATTTATCACAGATTCAAAATGATCATAAATATTTAAAACTGGATATCAATGCTCAATAGCTCATGCAAGACCTGCAGTTAAAATAAGTAGGGTGTACAACAATCTTCTTCTGGTGATGTAAATAAGAGAAAAAGGATGCAGAAATATACAGAGAGAAAGGATCTATGGAAAAACATAATAAGAGTCCAAAACAAAGAAGGACAAGTGATGCAAATGGAGTAACGAATCCTTCACATGTGCATCATGGTATTTTGTAAACTGAATGGCCCCATAGGGCTACAAGAAGCTATGAACTTTCTATTGCAAAAATTACCGACAACCCTGCCAATACCTCTCAATGCCTTTTTAATCCTCTCCTATGACAAATCTCTCTATATTTTTGTGTAATTGTTTTCCTAAATTAAAATAGAAAATGAGGTGAATTGGGGTAGCTCAACACCTCAGGTAATTGGGGTCCCACCTTTCTTATAGAATAAGAGAGTTTATTTCTATTTATCCTCCATCCATTCTAGGTATGGTAATAGTCTGCCAACTGCTACAGCTTTTGAAAAAATTGTGCTATCATTTGATATGATAGTGCACCTCAATCCATTATCAACCAACGTTTATAGCCTCATCCAAATACCATTTGCCGAATTTCTGCAAGCATGTAGATACTCTTTTAATAATGAGGAAGAGGAGTTTATTAGTTGCAAGATAAAATTATGTGCTAACAGCTACAACTGATTGATAGATGTAATCTTCTTACCATCGACCAATGGTCATCAAGTATCTATCTACTTTTCTCATGGATCATCTTTGCATCTAGACAGCAGTAGACATCGAAAATATGCCCAAGAATAATACTTGTTATAGCACATAATTAGTAATGTCTTTGGGAATGCTTATAAAAAGTGCATATATATTTTGTATTCCCTCACTTCCTTTACTCCAATACTCATCGTCATATAGTTTGTGACATAAAAAATATCAACCTCCTCCTACTAGATGATGTACCCATGAACGTGGAAATTTGTAGTCAAAGCCCATAGCAATGACTCTCTAATATCTGTGCTCCCATTTATCAACCTTCCCAAGAACTTTCATCTCCATTGAGATGTCTACTCACAGACATACATCTATGGTTATATGATCCATTGCCTTCTTGTTTTTGAAAAGAATAGCCAAGACCAACTTTGTCTAAAATTTTCACAGATACCAAACCATTGTAGCATCAATTCCCATACTACATTACATGGTAGACAAATCCCTTATGAACATTCAACGGGATGCCTTTCTTGTGAATAGGGATATTTGATGTTTGCACCTTCAGATTTCAGGCATCTTTGATAGTAAGAATGTTGAGTAAACAATAGAACAGATTTGGACTTTAAATGGCCAATGCTTGGGGACTCCCTGCTAAAGGTAATATGAAATAATGCTTAAGCCTATAGACCTCCATCATTAGAACAATGGACAAGTTTCAGTGAGTGGCAGTTGCTCTCAGATACTTGGAAAAGGAACAAATATTCTCCAAATAAATGGAAGTGAATATATATGCAATTGGACCAGTGATCAGTTAGCAATTGAACAACTTGTGGCTTTTTAGTTAAGTGCTCGGCCTCCATTTTCTTAGCCCTTTCCTATTGTGTATCCATGGTGTCTAAAGTAATTTAAAACCTTTGCAAATACAAAAATTGATTGTTTTATATTATGGGAAATAGATGTAGTCCCAAGAGAAATTATATCCAGACATAACCCATCACCCCTCCATTCACTGTTGGATTCTTATGAGTCGGTCAACTTCAGATTTAGTATAGTGAGATATCTTGGAAGAAGCATTGGAATGCCAATCACAAAACTAAAAAATATATGTTGTTGTCCAAGAGTAAACTCCCACATGATTTGAAGATTATTGACAATGGGAGGATTCTTAGCTCTTCCACAGTGAGGCTAGTAGTTATGCACATGAATAATGCAGGAGCGAATTAAAAAGAAGTAATACCGAGTTTTTCTCAAAAATTACAAATATTTTAATTTTCTGTCAAAAAAGAATTAAAAATCCTCTTATGTTTTTTCACACATGAGAAGTAGATCTAATCGACATGATCCCATACAACATTTTCTCTTAAGAGTTAAAGCCGCATAGTCAAAGAGAAACAATGAGTGGATGGAGGAGCTTAGGGGAAAAGCTAACAGGTCTTATTTTATATCGAGTGCCTACAAAATCAGAGGCTTTATTTGTTGTCGGCAAATTATCACATTATTACAAAACCATGAATTAACCCAAATTTTGAGATATCCCCATATAATATTGGCAATGGTTGATGTGGTTGTAAAATGAAGAACAATACCTTGAGGAATGTTGAGCCAACTTCTAAAGTGAAAACGCATAGACCATGAGAGCAGGTTGCCTGAGGCTAAAATTCGAATTCCACCACTTCGTGAACAAGAACATACACAGTTTGGGTAGGTCTCCTGCATTTGATAAGAATATAACCAAGCATATGCAAAATCGGTAAGAATTTAGGTTCTAGCACTGTATATAGCGACAAATCATCCCTGTAACTCTTGTAGTAGGAAATCAGGGCAATATGGTCCCAAAAAAATCCCCATTCCATGAATTGGGGGCGAATGGGAGATCCAAGCCTGATTCAAACCAGATAAGGAGGGCGAAATCGCTCAGAAGAAATACCCATTCGTAAAAATTGGGGCGAAGGCATATCGAGCTTCAAATTTCATGGGCGATTGAAAATATTAATAAAAAATCATTGGCATACAAAAAATTCGCCCCACCAAAATTGGAAACCCTTTAAATTTCGCCCTTAAAATCATCCCTGGTACCAACCAATGTCCTTCCCTCATTATGCCAAATCATCACACCAATGCATGGGGTGATGTCAGCATAACTCACAATAAGTCACATAACCCCAAGGCCTAAAGAAGATTGTTGGGTTAAATGCTTCACCCACACACCATGAAATACTATAAAAACATCAATCTACATTCAAATTTCCCGATATTTTGGAAGGTCATTGCCACAATCTAGCCAAGGAAACCATAACTGCAGGAAACTATTTTTGGTTTGATAAAAGGCCATGTAGTGATCCTTCAACCTTAATGTCAAAGGCTTTGAATTGAGAAACTAATGTCCTATTATTGAGCTTGAAGTTTGAATCCTTGTTTAAGAACCCAAGGTCAAAGTTCACTGTGGTAGTGTTTTAGGTGTGTTGGTGCATGAGTCAAAGGGTAGTGGGTTAGGGTTCGAGGGCGAATGGCTTAACAGGAATTATGCATTGAGGGATTTGTGGGTTAAATGTAAGGCACTAGTGGGGTATTCAGTTAGTGGTTAAATGGTTTAGGTTTTGGGGGTACTAGTGGGTAAGTAGTTTATGAGTTAACATGTTAGTTTGTTAGGGGTTAGACATTAGGGTTAGGGTACGGGGTTAAAGGTGAATCTTCCAAGGTGCATGAATTCATTATATGGGTTGGGTGTGCTAGGTCCATGAGTCCTTTGCGTGCGTTGGTTGTGTTAGGAGTGTTTAGCCGTTGGTGGTAGTAAGTAAGTAATTGATGATTGAAGAAATCGTTATCCATGGAAAAAAACCATAAACTTAACACCAAACTAATGATATTAAGGCTCATGAACCATGGACCACTACATATGGAATCTTTTTCCAACATTATGCGATATCCATCTTTTGCCCTACTAAGAACATTGTTAAGAAACTAGAAAAAAAAACTCCAACTCTCAACCATATCTGCAACAACAATTTAATATTTTGTTTAGAAGAACTTGAATATTCCCTAAAAAACTAAGTATTAAACTTACCTTTATCTTCATCTTCATCATGATTGATTGCAACTCACCTAAACACCACCACCAACTACTTATAGATATAAGCCCCTTCACCAAATATTAAGATAAAGTAAACTCCAAGAAAAATATCGAGAGCCATTTTTCTTACAATACCCAAATCTAACGTGTTAACTAACCCGTAGTTCCCTTTTCACTAACCATATATATTCCACCAAAATCCCTCACAATCCCGCCACACATGATTATATCTTGACAAAGGCTATGCATTTTATTTCAAACATCAACAAGCCAATTTTCCCTCCATTTTTATAACTGCTTATGTGCTCTGCTACCATGGACTGAAAACAAAAGATAGAGAATGCATTCATACATCCATGTCCTCTGCTTCAAACAGAGTATCTCTTGTTAATATATTCCCCTAGATGGGTTCTGGAGAGGGCTTGTTAATATATTCCCTTGGATGGGTTCTTGGCTGTCTTGGAAAATTGGCAATTGGAAATAAATATTTTCTTTAGCTTGTGTACTAAGGATGCAGAGTCTATAACTCATCTCTTTGTACAATGTGAATTCTCCAAGCAAGTTTGGCTGGAAGTGAGGTTGAGTTTACATATTTATGAGGTTTGGGAATCTTCTTCTTTTGATATAAGTATGGAAACATGGATAAAAAATGCCCCTCTTTTTAAAGAAGTATCTGATTTTTCATTGGAGGGATTTGGAGAACTAGGAATGCAACTATTTTTTAAAATAGTGGCTCTATTTTCCACTATACTAAAACCCCCTATAAAATAAGTACATACAAATCTCACCGTCACACAACTCACCTTGAGAATTTGCACCTATTCATCCATCTTTGTTGTTGAGGCTTTAATGACTTTGAATGTGCAAATGGTGAGCCTAACTTAAGCAACATAACAACAACTTTTCAAATAGAGCCATTAAACAAAAACATCATTGCCTCAACAATAATTTCGCTGAAAGATGTGCATGCAAACCATTAGTTCAAAACCCTTGATACCTCTCTTCAGGGATCCTCAACATTTGTTGTGCAAGGAGTGTAGCCATAGAAGCCTATGCCACAAATCCACCTCCTCGTCAACCACGGTTGCTTGTTTGATCTTCATTGTAAGGATTATCACTAAAGACAACATTTCCATTACAAAGGAAATACAAAGACAATTACACATATGAAACATGTCCAATAAGCATAACTTTTGAAAAGATGACCCACATGACATGGCATCAATTGTTTTGACAATGTTAGCAAGGAAGTGAGGGAGGATGATATCATCAACTCGAGGACTTGCAACCCATAGCCAATATCATCAACTCGATGTTGAAGTCACCCTAAGTGGCATTTAAGACCTAATAATTTGCTTTGGGCCTTGTGGCCCTTTACTATAGTGCGATATCAAACATCCTAGCACTATGGCTTTATTGTGAAGTTATGGGCTTGCATGCAAAATAACTTGTTCACATAGGATTCACAATAACATTTTGTGTTCAAAAAGAGCCTCTCCAACAATCCAAATATTCATATGGAAGACACAGTATGCCACTGATCCTACACTGGTATCTAAAGTGCTCATGACTAGGCATCTTGTGCTTTGAAGGTAGAGCATGTAAGGGGGGACACCTATTTTGATCCTTCAGAACCTCCTTTAATATGTTAATAATTTAGCATGGTATCAAGTATACGTTTTGTAGTTATTACCTTGGTTGGATAATTATTGGATTTTCTAAGGGCAATCATTGTAAATACCCAAATCCTAGTTGTTTAAATTTTCATTATTGTTTCCTTGTTTCTATTTTTTTCTTGAAATACATATCCTGCAGAAAGCCATTAGACACTTCCTCTCATTCTGAGGATGGTACTCAGGGTAAACCAAATTTCAAAGAAGTTTCAGGCTTTACAAAAAATGCTCATTTAAGAGATCAACATGTCACTTGTGGGAATTGAACCTAGGTGGGGAGAATAACATTCCTTCACTCAAACCACTCAGGCTAGGCCCAATTGATTGTTTCCTTGTTTATATTTATATAACTTTTCAATGCTCAATTTTTCATGGTGATTCCTTATCAAAAATCACTACATCTAGATTGACCAATTTTGTAATAAGGTACACCTAGTTTAATACTGCCCTAACTAGAGAGCCCATTTTCATAAGATGTTTTTCGTGTGTCTGGAATTGTAGTTATAAGGTTTGGAATTGTAGTTATGAACTTTCCATTTATATAAAAAGGTTCTAATTGGTAGGAACTTCCCATATATAGAAAAATTCATGATTGGTAGGAACTTTAAAATTATATAGCTTTCCTTAAATATACAAATGTGCCTTATCCCCTAATAGGATTCAAGTGTGGCGTTTAGCCCCTAGGAGAAGCTAAGTGCAAGAAAAATTAAATTTTCCCTTATGTAGACATGCACACCAACACTTTCTCCATAGTTTCTATCTTAGCTACTAAATCTTCTAGTAATTCACAAGTTTCTTTAAAACCTACGGCCTTACTAGGTGACCCCTTGTTCATATTTCTAGATTTCATTACTCCTTTCATGGGATCCTATTTTTTCACAACATTCCTTTGAACCTCAAGCCAATATTCTCTTACAAATCCTTTAGAACCTTCTTAGGGCCACTTCTCCTCCTAAAATTCCCTATGGGCACTTGTTCTTTCCACTTATGGCTTCTTAGATCTATCTTCTTCTCCAACCCTCCAATTTGTAAGTGGCCTAAGTGGAGGAAACAAATCGACGCTTAAGCAATGTTACTTAGCATCGATAACATGGCACAAACATCGGTAGCTTGGTGTTAGCAATTAAAATGCCTCTAATGAGTGCAAACTTGCAATGCACCAATTTGAAACATTATTGGAATGTTGGAATTTTCCCTCCAACATCACTCCATTCCATGCTTTTCATGGTTTCTAACTGATGAATAAGCTTGATTCGAACAAAGACTGATCATAGGCCCACTGAGCAGGGGAGGAGAACACGAGGAGGAAGGCTGATTATCGGCCCACTGAGCAGGGGAGGAGAACGCGAGGAGGAAGACTGATCATAGGCCCACTGAGCAGGGGAGGAGAACGTGAGGAGGAAGACTGATCATCGGCCCACTGAATAGGGGGAGGAGTAGAAAATATTAGGGAGGAATGGAGAGGAGTAGAAGAGAACACAGAGGAGAGGCATATAATGGCATGGACATAGGTTGCAAGGGAAAAGGTAGTTAAGAGTCAATGGCAATAACATAACCAAATTAAGTGTGGTTTGAGTTTGAAAGCGTGTTCCTGTTATGGGTGGAGTTGATTTGGGTGAAGTTTGAAAGCGTGTTCCACAAGCCCATTTCAAAATCTTCATGCTTTTATTGTGCATGATCTCCAATGGTATTGTAGGCAGCCGAAGGAAATTTTGTGGGCAGCGTCATCATCAACCTCTTGTCAAACTTACTGTCCGTGAGAGGTAAGCTAAAACAAACCCAATTTCTCAATTTTCTTGTTTGAAGCTCACAACAGGATTCGTTGTATACTTAAATTTTTGGCTCTGCATATATTGAAATTGAGCATTTGAAACGCTAGTTACTCGAAGTATTCCCATGGCCGACCGAGAAAACCAAAACACCGAAGCCCAAGAAGATGAAAACAATGTAGAATCCATACCATATTGGTGTTATCAGTGCAATAAAGAGGTTTCCTTGGAACCCCACGAAGAAGAGTCTCAGATAGTCTACAACGAGTGCCGACATGTATTTTTGGAAGCCATGGCCATTGCTCAGAGAGATTAGCATGACCCGTTGAATAACAATGATCGATCTAGGCGCCTGAGACATGCTAGGGTTGAAAGGATCGCTAACAGCTCCTGTCATCAGCAGGTTCTTAGGGTTTCGAGGTTATTTACATGAGCCGCCCAAGCTAACCCTCGAAGAGATGAACCCCTGGGGGAAGCGGGAAGCCGAGCTAGGACTGAGAATGAGGATCGGATGAGTGCTGGTGACAAGTCACATGGTGATGATGAGTCAGATTCAAGGCACCCACATGCCAATTCAGGTGATAATCAACCAGATTCCGGTAATCAACAATCGAGGAATGAGCATGATCAGTCAAGTTGAGACCACCCACAAGTTGTCGGTGCACCGAACACTAGCGACAATGTTTTGATTGATGTCAATGAGTTTCTGGATGACGAGGAAGACGATGTGGATGGTGACAATGCTCTGAACATTGAATTGGATGCGTGGGATTCGTTTGAGGATGATGACGATGATGAGGAGGACAAAGAGGAAGAGGAGAATGATGCGTGGGAAGGGGTGGATGAAGGCAATGCCAGAGAATACCAAGGTGATCATCGTGGTAATGAGGAGTCTGATTTGAATTCTGAAGAAAAAACTGGGGCAAGCAATGATACCAAAGAGAGGAGACCAACTCCAAGAATAAGGGATGTTCTTTAACTGTGAATAAGGGATTGGAACTCACAGTCTGTGGGTGTGGTGCTTAAGTTATCAAGGGGGAGCTTGGATTGGCATGAGCTTCTAGTAAGTTAATTATTTTAGTATTTATAATATAATCTTTACAAATGTTACAAATAAATGTGGCTAACATTAAATATAAGTTTAGTTATGCAATAAAATCTTAAAATTAATTTTGATTAGTTAAGAGTTTGTATTTTTGACACTTTGACATCAACAAATAATATTAGTATAAATAAACTCCAACAATTTTTCATTTAAAATTTTCAACAATATTTTTTAGTACAAAAGAAAACAATTTTTGTAGTGGCCAAAAACAAATAAATACTTATGGAATTTGTTTCAATAAACCGTATAATATAGACATTGAATCATTTTAATAAAACATAGAATATAGGCTTACAATCATTCTAAAATGCAAAACTATAGACTAGGTGGAGGCGCTTTGGTCCTTTCCACTCGGACAGACTAAACAATGCAACTACCATTTGCACGGTAAACTGGTTGAGGGGCAGTAGAGGAAACTACAGTTTGGAGGAGATCAATGCTTTCTCACCACCAAAAGAGATAATGGTAGCAATTGATTCACCATTATCCATTCTTCTCCATCCAGGGATACTATCGTTTTCACCCAATTCAATTCAAACAAAACACTTCTCTGTGGTCGACAAGGGCAAAATCACCGACATTTATGATAACTCGAAGGACTGCAAGGGCTTAGAATTGAAGGATTTTTCTATGAATTTTTCTTTTAGCACCACACAAATGGTGACCATATAAGAGACCACTAGCGAATATGTCACAGATTAGGGAAGCCCCATTAAATCGAATTCCCACAAAGAGAATTCGTAGGGCTTGAAGATTCAGAAGCCCTGTAAGCTAATGGGCCCTGAGAGAGCTTAGGAAAGACACAGAAGTGGAGGGTCACATGGATGCGTACAGGGAGGCCGAAGGGTGAGAGACTTCCAGCGAAGGAGGAATGGAAGTGGAAACCCCCTTGGTCTCTACACATATCGAAGATATAGACAACTATGAGGATGCCATGAGAGACGAACAGAAGAAACAGGTATTTTCTTATGATCATTATCAGGGCATTGGAACCTCTTATTTTTATGTTATCTTTATCATTTACCCATTGGATTCTAAAAGTATTGGACTTTAAACTTTAAATTATATTGCTCAATTGATTGGGATCTCTATTGTTAGGTTTACCAATTCGATAATATTTATATATGTTTGGAGTAATGCCTCATTGTTTTTTTCTGTAAACTCAGTGCTTTAGATAAACCAACTATGTAACTATTGTGTTATGGCCTTGGAGGAAATTGTTTTTGTTATCTTTGTATGGAAGCATTCAAAGATAGACCCATAAAGGAATAAACTTAGGTTGAGGGTCCAAGGGACTAAATCCAAGAAATGTATGTCCATATATGCCATCAAAGGCCAGTTTGAACATACCACTTATTCACGTGTACAGTTGTAAGTGTATAAATTACGATGATTGAAAAATTTTAAGTGGTTGGTGGCGGATTGTCCAAGCCATTGAAGAATGTGTGTCTAATAAATAGATTTATGTTTGTGCCCATCTCAAAAACAAAGTTAAAAGTAGTTGAGTTAGGTTACAAATGCAATGCCATTTTTGGAGCCAATGTTTATGTGCAATAATTTCACAGCAGTTCTTCTCAGATTCATTGTTATGTTCTTTCCAAAGCTTCATATTCGGGTTTGTATCTAGGATGAAACTTTGTTCTTAAGCCTTACCTCTGTTAGGTTAGCTCCCTTCCAAGTCATTAGATAAATATTGGCAATTTCCAAGAGTCCTTGTACCACCCAATAAAGTTGGAATAGTACAAAGAAGATCAGCATGCCCTACTGAACAAGGATGCAAACCACAAATGAATAAATGGGAGAAAATTTCACTCCCTCTTCAAGATGGATTTGTTGGAACATTTTTTGGGTGGGGAGGTGATTTGTAGAGTGCCCTGGATCACTGGAACCTCTTTGAATGAAATGCAAATGGATAAGTTGTGATGATTAAAATTTGTAGATCTACCATGACACAGTGAGAACAATGCTTCCTAGTAAGAATGGATGAGTTATGCTTTAGCCCTGAGCTTTGCCATCTCATTTTTTTTAAAATAACATCATATGTGGCAACACCCATTTTTTTGTTTTGTTGTTCCATGAACAAGAAAGCACGAAACATGAACGAAACTTCTTGGTTGAGAATAAATATACAAGAGACTTAATGGAACATAATACACAGGTCACCACAAGTGACAACATAAACTATTTGTTGGGTCTGTGAATGTACCTCTGCAACATTGATACAAATAGTGTTTATCACTATTCCCACTTAGTAATTTAAGCTGAATTAACACTCACAAAATATAAAAATGAGTGGTACATAATGATAGTCGATAATTGATAATCTTGACAACCTGTTGTGTTAAAATCAATGATCCAAGCCATTTACCTTGAGTTAGATATGCTAGAAACCTTGAATTCTGACAAGAGCTTTGCTATAGATATCACCTAAAATTTTTACCATGGAGTCAAGGGGTCTTTAAGGTTTGTTGTTTATTCATTTGTTGTCCTAGCAAAGCCTTACAACATCATCTTCGGCTTTATCCTTTTCTCATTGTTCCTTAATTTGCTTTCCAACTATTTGGGAGGATTAATTGTTTGATTCGAACCATTATAAAGCACCTCACCTCATCAAATATACGCTGGCTTGAGAGGTTTCACTCTATTTTTGAATCTTCAAACTCTGTACGATTACTGTGAGCCTAGATGTTTATTCGGTCTTGAAAGCCATCTAGCTAACTTCACTAGATAATGCAATCCATCAAGAAAAGTCAATAGTGGTCATGACTTTTGGGAAATTAGATTATGAACTTTGTAATTTGGCATCATTCCACATTAAAACTATTTGGATTACTCCTTGTTGATTTTTCTTTGTGTGATCTATCCTTGTTGATGCATATCCTCTTAAAGTTTGTTTAGGTTTTGGCTCAAAAAATCATTTTGCAATGCCTTTATAATCATGACCAAACAAATAAGGAAAATAGTGTTTTTTAATCAGCTAGTTAAACCATGTTGAACATGGATAGAAATGGTAAGAAACCTAATTACTTCTAATTTAATACAAATCATTTTTAGACAAGATAATGTGAGGTAATTTTCGTAATGTCCAAGAAATGACCACAAAAGTTGTTTAATGGGATTGCTGACTACAATAGCATTGATTGGACATGGGAGCACAAAAATGGCTGCTATATGATGCAAACTATAGAATATAAAGTACCGACCTAAACTAAAACTTGAAGTTTGAACCCTAAGAATGGAAAGTGAAATTGGAAGAAAATGTATGAGGAGAGTAAATCCAAAACCCTGAATACAAATAATGTAAGCATATTGGGGTTCATTAGGGTTAGCTCCCCTAACATTTGAAGCTGAATAGAGAAAAATCTAGTCTGAATAGAGGGCTTCCTAGAGGAGGATCTAGAAGAAGAGCTAGATCACACAATATGTTATTGCCTAGATAAGGTCGCAGACCATGGAGACTTCCAAGGACCTATCTGACTTCTATTGTGGGATCTATAATGACACTTATGATGGGGTCTCTAGGGAGAAGGAATGAACCCTCATCCACTCACTAATCTGGGATCAAAAGGCATGTTGCTATCAGCTTTTTGCTTGGTCCCCTCGATGGATGGGAGCATTGTAAAACAGGAAGTAATTGAATAGGTGGAGATTGGCTGAGGGGGTATCTGGAGGATTCAAGAAAAAAAATTGAGCGCATCCCTCATGTATTAGGTCATGCATCTTTGGTTGGGATACATGGAGGGCATTGTGGTCCATCTCCTCTAGAACAAACCATTATTCGTAAACAACCAAGGCCCTTGTCTAATATTTTTCTAGATCGACTTTGTCTTTAAAGTGTATATTGAAGAACTCCTTTCCTTTTAACTCAAAGTGATCTCCATGATGAACAAAGTATTTCCAATGTATTACACCATCAAATTTTCCTTTCTGAGCTCTTACATGGAGATTGACACATATACCCTGCATTTCTTCGACTGAAATTTTTTACTATGATTGAACCTCCATTGCACATGATCTGACATAGAATTCTGCCTAGTTCCATTTGTGAGGTTGGAACAACTGCATTATAGCCTGCCACCATTCTCTCTTGGTGAGTTGAAAAAACTAAAAGCGATAAAAATTGGACTGAGCGAAGCAGATTCCTCTGGTTTTCCTCTCACGGCCCAAGATCATGTTTTCTTCTAAGTTCAGTCTCTAAGATTTCCTTGTTCCCATGCATGAGGTGAGCCCATTTCCCTTCTTTCCTCAAACCCCTTGCGAGGGGGCATGCCATATTGCTCCATCAATGCTTCTGTCATACACAACAATCAGTCATACAGCAGCTATTATGCTTCACTATAACATGTCATACACCAAATTTGTGAGGTTGGAACAACTGCATTATAGCCTGCCACCATTCTCTCTCTTGGTGAGTTGAAAAAACTAAAAGCGATAAAATTTGGACTAAGCGAAGCAGATTCCTCTGTTTTTC
Source organism: Larix kaempferi (assembly GCA_027924585.1). Taxonomy (NCBI): domain Eukaryota; kingdom Viridiplantae; phylum Streptophyta; class Pinopsida; order Pinales; family Pinaceae; genus Larix; species Larix kaempferi. The sequence goes on from BSBM01000199.1 coordinate 4,627,901, forward strand.
CTCTCACAGCCCAAGATCATGTTTTCTTCCAAGTTCAGTCTCTAAGATTTCCTTGTTCCCATGCATGAGGTGAGCGAAGCAGATTCCTCTGTTTTTCCTCTCACAGATTGGACTAAGCGAAGCAGATTCCTCTGTTTTTCCTCTCACAGCCCAAGATCATGTTTTCTTCCAAGTTCAGTCTCTAAGATTTCCTTGTTCCCATGCATGAGGTGAGCTCATTTCCCTTCTTTCCTCAAACCCCTTGCGAGGGGGCATGCCATATTGCTCCATCAATGCTTCTGTCATACACAACAATCAGTCAGTCAGCGGCATCCTCTATACCAATTACCTTCTTTCCCACTATGTATTGCAGGATCGACAATCTATTTCTCTTCTGCTTATACATTAGAAATTGTTGGACCTACAGGATGACTGGTAGGTAAACACTCATCCTTACATTCCCATCTTTTACTTTCAAAGTTATCTGAATTTGGTCTTGACTATATGTTGTCAATGGAAACTTGAACTTGACTTTTACTAGCAAGATAATCAACCATTTAGTTAGGCCACCAATATGAACATCTTATCATAGAAATTCAAAAGCTGGTACAGGTACAAGCAAGAAAGGAAACACCAGGGCTCAACCGGCCTGTTATGAAGAAGGAAGAGGAAAGAGGCAAGGAGGAAGCTACACAGGATGATGTAGCTCCAAGATCCAACCCTAGAGAGGACACTCCTATATTAATCAACCACGACTTGGATTCTGATGATTTTCCTTGATCATTACAAGTTTTTATATGTAATTCTGATGCTTTTTGTCATCAATAGAGTCATGCTAGCAGTATGTAGGTCCTCTCAACATCTAGTTAATCCTGTCCCTCATTTTGGTTATCATATTTTTTTTAAATTCCCAAGGAGGAATTCATGCATAGCATAGGGCATAAATTTTGTGATTAATTCCATAAATATCAGACATTCCCAGACTGTCCCTCAACAGAATTGGCAGTCTGGTTCTCTATGAGAACAAAGACTGTTCAATCAGGATGCAACATTTCTTGCATATTAATAATAGAAGTAGATAAATTACAAAAAATAGTATATATGTCATATTAAATTGGAAGAAAAAGTATACTCAGAAGCAAAGGAAAAAATTCTGGCGTCTTCATTGACTTAAATATCTTTAAAACCCAATGCAGTCAAAGAAAGAAAGATAATTATTACATCAATGCCTTAGGTAACTAAAAATGGCCAAACAGAAATAGTTATTATGATAATAAATATACAAAGAGAGTGGGAAAAGCATCTCTATCCAGTGCCTAAATGTGATATAAATCATGCTACTAGTCCAAGAAACAAAGTATAAAAATAGCTCAAAGTGTGGTACAGTTGGAATCCATGTAACACGACTTTAGTAAAATTATAAATCTCATATCCATCCTTTACAAAAAAAAATTATCTTCAGAAGAATGATATCATCTACCCAGGAATCCTATTAAGCTGGAAATAGATGAAATCTCGTTGCATATAGCTTTAAATACCAATAATTGGGAAACCATATCAAAAAATTGTTCTTTGAGATCCTTCTTATTATTTAAGGCACCACGCCGGTCAGTAAACAAGCATGAAATCGAGTTGACTTACACAGGAACCATCCTAGTAAATTACATGAAAAAGAAGCCATCCTGGTTAGTTCTTTTGCACGGGAGCCACAGTGGGCTTAAAGAACAAAACTAGGCCTAACATCTCTACAACAATAGAAAATACTTAGGAGGGAAGTTCCCATCAAATGCAGACCATCTGGGCCTCCCTAGAAAGTGCCAAATATACCTATATAGACATAGAAGCTGACAATACTCATCGACATTGTGTCTTTTCACCTTCTTTTTCCGCAAATGTACATTTAAGCTCTAATTTCAATTTTAAAGAAATCAAACTCAGTTTCTTGGAAAAGTTTTATATTGCTTTATATGCTGGATTACAATGTTTCTCCATTCCTAGAAGGTTCCTAGAACACTATAGATCAATTAAGATCTTTTTGGAATCAGTTTCCCCATGTTTCAAGTTTCAACATTGATTATGACAAAATTAAGGATAGATCAGGCTCATTTTGCTTCAGATGATCTACTCATTTGCGCATTTCTGGTCTCTACCAGATATTTTCCAAACTTTGGTGCACTAAACACTATAGATCAATTAAGATCTTTTTGGAATCAGTTTCCCCATGTTTCAAGTTTCAACATTGATTATGACAAAATTAAGGATAGATCAGGCTCATTTTGCTTCAGATGATCTACTCATTTGCGCATTTCTGGTCTCTACCAGATATTTTCCAAACTTTGGTGCACTAAAACAGTGTTGCAACATAACTTCTGACCTCATCGCACTTCCTTCCCGCATGACCAGCACCAGTACCTCACAACGCCCTACTCCTTGCTTGCAACCAACACTTGACCTATAGTGCATTAGTTTTCTAGCACCAACATTCAATCTGTTTGGCACCAGTTAGGTAGACAGCTCATTGTGCCACCTCAACAGCAACCCAACAGTTTACACCAATGACACATCACAACTTAGAGGATTGGCATGGCCAACCAGTTGGGTGATCAAAGTGGATCAAGTCGATTCGAGAAAGGCTCCAGTGATCAATTATGAATAAGTCAGCACACAACCAAGCTGACCTTATTTTGGGAAATAAGTTAGTGATCATCCTAGTTCATTGCACACAAATCTGACCGTTAGGGGACACATCCAATAATCATTTGATCACTCATTCTTATATAAATATTTTTTCCAAGGAAAACTGGCAAGATCCCACCCTATTCCCCGGAATATCTGGATGGAGGGCTGCTCAACCTCCAACCATAATAGCAGTTGGTATCCCTACAGGACTCGACCGGATTTGAACTTATGACCTAAGGCCTTCCATCAACAACATGCCTTGGGCAGATGGTTTAAATGATTTGAGCTAACTTTGGGGATTTTCTTGTATAAATATGTTTCATTATACTTTCTCTTGGACAAGTCAAAGAGGTCCTTTTGTGGCTTGTATTCTTTGTACACAAGCAAAATATAGCTCAATACTATAGACTATATAGTCATTTCCTTCACACAACTTGAGCCACAACACTATTCCATAGCATCAACAATCTCTACTCAATTCTGTATTAAATCTTGTATCAGCAATATATTGTAAAGTTGAGGATTGAGCGCTCATTTTTGTCTTTGGCTTGCAATCTATGGTATTGTTGTTTATATGTTATTGGTTTATTGCTAAAGCTTGTATGCTCCCACAGATAACTATCTCTATTGTTTTGCTTAATTGCTTAAATAACTCGATATTGGTGCAATTTGTGTTCCATGTTTCAACTATGCACTTCCTAAGAATATACTCCTTGCCTAAATCCCCTTAAGCTTATGCACTTTGCTACTCAATTGACTTACATTAGCAATTCCCTGTCATGTTAATTCCCTGTGACCAGTTAGTTGCCATTTTTTAGCATGACCCAAGTTGCATTGTATGGCCTTCCTCCATAAGATTGAACAATAGCATGCCTAAAGGCTCCTGATCCAACCCATGGCCGGATCATCAAGCTTGTTTTCCACCCTTCGTATGTGCTTAAAAAGAGCCAAAACAAAATAGTTTAAAAACCATAATCACCAATACAATGCATTTTTACTGCAAGTATAATGAATCCTAGAAAGTACATTGATGGCTTTCGAAGTTGAGCGCAGACCTGTGCTTTACCACATTGAAAATGGCTCAATATCCAAGCTAGGACATCACCTCCAAATGGCTCAATATCCAAGTGCCAAATAATCAAAACATATGCAAAAGCTAGATCTATAGAATAAGGAGCCCACCAATCAAGATAGAAGCATAAATCCAAGAGAAAAGTCCCCACAATAGCTAACCAAATCCATGAAAAAGGGGATGGCCCATCCACAAGTCATGTCTTGCCTCCACAAATGCCAAGAGAGATAATCAAGGAGAGTGCTCAACCAATAACAAAAGCCCATAGAACCAAGGTCTCATCCATATGGCATAGCAGCAAGAATAGTCTAAGAGAAACCATCAATGAGTATGAAAATGCATTTAAAGAGCTCAAGTGCTCAACCAAAAGAGGGTCCACACCATCAAACAAACACTAGGATGGAGGATGCCCCATGGAGAGTTAACCATCAAACATCCTTAATCATGAAACACATCATATGAACATGAGGGCTAGGCAAGAAAAGCCTCCACATGTAACCATATCATCCATGTAAGCCAACCAAGGGAAAGGGTGCCCCAAAGGGTATTCACCGTGAGTCATCCATGCCATCAAATCATGCCCCTTAATTAACCCCCAACTTCCAAGTAATCATGGACATGCTCAATGAGTTCTCTCTTGATGATGATATGATCCCAACACAATGCAACAATAACATCTAATTTGAATGTAGCCAAATGAACCTTCTCATTGCTAGTATACTCCTTCAATTGGATAGCACACCCTGTGCTACTATTAATAAAATTTTCCGTTCAGGCTTCAGTTTTCCCATGAATCAAATTCACACACAAATTAAGGAGCATGCATGGGGGATGGAGGATAGTCAGATAATCAGATTGGCACTTTCAGATTCTTGATTCTGGTAATTTTAGCAGTTTCTATTTTTTTTTAAACATGGTCTTTTCCTGCAGCTAAAGACAGTATATTTGGATACCCATTGGGAAGAAAGGCTTGTGGTTTGAATTTGGGGTCAATCTGAGTTTTTCTTTTCAACAAAACTCTATTTTTAGAAATTTATATTTTTAGAAGGTAGTCAAAATAGAATGGAAATTATATTTCCAAGTACCTAAATTTGAGACTAGCCCATGGTTCAAATTTCAGCTAGATTAGAGGCCATGATTTTTGTGTCTATTTTTGGGCAGTCTATTTTTAGTAATTTGATGATCTTTCAGGCAAGGTGATTATCGTTTTGAGCACCTACTACCTAAAAGCCAAAGGAGTCTGCGGAAAGAATTTTTAATTCGACAAGTTTCGAACCTGTTAAGTAGGTTCATCCTCAGGAGAACAAGAATCTCACTCTTTTTTGCAGTCGGATGTGAGGGATAAATACCTAATCTTAGCCTATTTTAACTTTTTTTTTTTTTTTTTTTTTAAATTTAATTTCTAAGGTCGGCTCATAAATTTAGGGTTATGACATTAAATGGCTCATATAGATTATTGTTTTTAATTAAGTAAAAAATTGGAATTATAAACACCTTAGCCACACGTGCTTGGAGAGTATCAGATACTGATCACATAAATGAGGAATTGAAACACCTTAGGGTAACCCTTCTAAACAATGGTTATAATGATAAAGAAATTAAGAGAGTTTTCCGAAGCATTAAAACAAACATAAACATAAAAAAAGAAAGAAACACTACTCGTCCTCAGGTTACCCTTCCATATATTCATGGTACTACTAATAAAATCGCTAATGTCCTTAGGAAGAAAAACATAAGGGTGGCGTTTGCTCCGCCAAACTCTTTAAGAAACATGCTTGAAAAAACCAAAGACCCGATTGATCCAAAACTCCTAAAAGGTGTCTACAAAACACCATGCTCATGTGGTGATGCCTACATAATTGAGACAGGAAGATCAATTGAAACTAGGTTAAAAGAGCATGGGGCAGATCTACGTCATGATAGGATTAAAACCTCAGCAATAGCAGAACACTCCCACAAAACTAAACATCACATTTGCCTTGAAAAATCAGAAGTTCTAGCAATTGAACCTCATTACTACAAGAGAAAAATACGTGAGGCCATAGAAATTGAAAAATGTGAAAAGAATTTCAATCGGGATGATGGTCTAAGATTAAAAGAAACCTGGAAACCCGTTGTTAAAAAACTCATAAATAATAAACCTATAACACTTACCTAATTACCTAAAAATTACACTATTAACTAATTACTAAAATTATAATTATTAACTATTAAAGAATTAAAGAATTAATTAAATAATAAATAATAATAATAATAAAAAGATTAATTAAATTAATTTGAATAAAATTTATATATATATATTTTAAATCATTATGAGTTAATTGTATTTTCTAGTTAACCTTACCCTAATCACTAAATAACTTTTAAAATTTACAACTAATCATAAGAGTTCACAACTACATATTGAATTGTAGTACACTCTCATCTTGTTTTGTTAGATATATATATAAAAAAAATTTAACCTATTTTATAATTTTTAATAAATTATTATAAATATAGTGAAACATAATACTGATTTGAACATGGAGGTTGTATTACATTAATTTTAATAGCTTATAGTATTATTTAAACCATAAATTAATTAAATAAAAAATAAAAAAGAGAAGATTTCAATTATTTAAACTAATTACTATTAATCATTTAATCTTATTATACTTAATTAAAAACAATAATCTATATGAGCCATTTAATGTCATAACCCTAAATTTATGAGCCGACCTTAGAAATTAAATTTAAAAAAAAAAAAAAAGTTAAAATAGGCTAAGATTAGGTATTTATCCCTCACATCCGACTGCAAAAAAGAGTGAGATTCTTGTTCTCCTGAGGATGAACCTACTTAACAGGTTCGAAACTTGTCGAATTAAAAATTCTTTCCGCAGACTCCTTTGGCTTTTAATTACTGAACTGTGGATTAACTATGAACAACCACCTACTACCTGTTATAGTGTACAGTATTAGTACAAAAATTTCAGGCCATATTTTTTCAAGGACCAGTTGTGATCTGGGACCTACTATTTTTTAGGTTTGTGATGTGGACTCTATTTTATTGTGATTTTCACCAGGGGATGGAGTTCTATTGTTGAGGATCTTTCACATGACTTGTTGGGAGTTTTGCATTGCTATTTTTGGCTACATAAAGAAGCGTCCATCTTTTGGGCTCAGCGTTGTTAACTTTTGAGAAGATTTTGCTATTTTGGTCAATAGCAAATTACCCATATGACATATCTGTTACCTGTGCCCACATTACCCATATTCAGTACATGTGCCCACATTACCGGTTACCCCTATGCACTCTAATATCAGTGCCCATAGTATTCCTAGTTTTATTCGGCTTCAACGAGGTAATCTATAATTATTTATCACGGGAAATTGAGTGGGAAACTCAGAATTTGAGAAGGCTTCATGGAGATGAGGCTTGAGAACCTCATAGCAGCACCCAAAACCCAGAAACTCTGATTCAAAACGGCTCAAACTTGGCTCCCTAAACATTCTGGAATCTGAACCACTACAAAACTCCCAAGAGCAAGGAAATACAAGGTACGTGCTCCCAAAACTTGGGAGTGATACCAGTGCAACATAGATTTATATCAAATCACCTTCATTAGACTTGATATTCACATCCATAGCCCTAGCACATGGAATGAAAATCTATTTTTGTTGTTGAGTATTTGTGGATATTTCCTTAAATACACTTGCTATCTTCATCTTGAGGGAGGCACATGACTTAAAGAGGATTCTTTTTGGGAAATTTCCTTAATTACACCGTCATTAAGTTTTATTTTAAGATGGATCCCATTGTCATTATTAGTGGGTTGCCTCATGTCTAGCAGAGATTGACCTTAGTTGGCTTCTGATTACCAAGGCATTCACATGCCCTCAGCAATGGATCTGAAAGATTTAATTCAACAAATGGATTTGCACTAAAAGAATCCCCTTCTGTTGATGCAAAAAATCCATAGTCTTTATATCACTTGCCAGTTCTTTGTCTTTCATTCCATTATTCTCCTGCAAAATAAACAACACTAAAATTCAGTATTATTTTTTCGCAATTGATGCAAGACTGAGAAATTTACCACCAAGCAAATAGAAGTTAGAATTGCAATAAGAACCCAGAAACCAAAGTATCATTTAAACATAGACTATAGAAAATAATTCCTTGCAAATCTCATGCTAGCTTGAGACTTACACAATACAAGAGAGAGTATGAGAAAAGCATCTCCACAATGAAATGAACCAAGAACACTATAGATTGGATGAATAGATACATTAAATTCAGGTTGATTCAAGGCTGCTACCTTGCCCTGCTACTTTTCCTTTGCCTTATCACCCAGCCTTCTAATACATAATTTTGGAAATGAGATAGTCCAAAAAACTTCCAAAAACTTCAAGATGTTCAAAAATGTTCTACCAGACATCCATATTCTCAAAATTTTAACTCCACTATCCACTACTTAGCTTGTGTAAAGCCTTAGAAACTGTCCCAGCCAAAAACAGACTAGTCACTCACACGAATTGGAAATGTGCTTTTAATCACAGGCATGCTCTCTCCAGTCAGGGAGCTCTGTTCCATCCTGATGGTAGATGGCTTGAGGGACACAACTCGCATGTCTGCAGGAACCTTGTCTCCCACCCTCAGCTCCATTATATCTCCTGGAACAAGTTCTCTGGCTGGAAGATCTAGAACATAACATCCATCTCTCAAGACCTTTGCTTGATCAGGTTGCATTTTTTGAGTGCTTCCAAAGCCTTCCCGACATTATTCTCCTGCCATACTCCAACAATGGCATTAAGGATGAGAATCAAGAGAATGACCAGGGGCTCTACATATGCGGTTATGCCTGTCTCGGAAGGCTGATTATCATGCAAGTAGGTAAGGATAAATGAAATGCCAGCTGCCGCCAGAAGTAATTTAACAGGTGTATCATCAAATTGCTCCAGGACTAGCTTCCACAAAGGTGTACCATTTTCCTTCTAGAGCTCATTCCATCCATATACTTGACGCCGTTTCTTCACTTCATGAGAACCTAAACCTTTCTCTAAGCTCACAGCATATTCTTCTAGGCATTGTTCAACAGTTTTGGACCAAGCAGAGAATAGCTTGTTCTCCATGGATTATGAATAGATGATCAAGATCTGAATTCAAAGAGATTGTTCCACCATTAACAGAGCTATAGTGTGTTTGAAAAACACCAGCATCAATACTTTCAAGGGTCCGGATAACCTTGGACATAAGCTTCAACTACAGTTCTACATGCCAAGAAACAACTGGTTTTAGAAAGGCTGTTCAAGTATTAATGAAACATTGAAATTCAAATTCACCTGCGGTTCTGGAATGAATGAGGTTAATTTCAACATATGCAACTTGAAAAAGTTTGTTCTAGATTCCATTTCAAACATCAGGAAGCTAGCTAATTTATACAAGATTTTAATAGAGGATACTCAGTCTGAGTAAAAGTCATAGCAGTTGGAGCAAATATGACATAAACATAACGACTTTCAATACTTACAAAATTTAGTCTTTGCATCTAGTAATATTTAGTGCATGCTAAATAAGTTAATAACTTGATGAAAAATGAGAGTATTCTTATGTTCTTCAAATCTCAAACATTGATGTCCAGCCATAAATAGGAATTTTAAATCGCTTTAAGGCCTGATGAAATGTAAAATACTGTTCCCTAAAGACACCAAACAAAAACTCCTTTTATCTTTCCTAACAACAAAAAATATCCAGAGAGCATAGGAAAGGTTGGAGTACATGATAGTTGTTACTTAACAGATTTTTCTAGATGTCAGAATATGAAAGGCAGGGGAATTCCATATAAGTTTAAATTGCCAAAAGTAGCCCTGATAGCTTGAACTTCATAGCTGAGTCTTGATTCTGTATTATAGGTCAAATTTGCCTCAATGGGAACTATCATATGATCAGTTGAAAATTTGCATCTGCTCCACCTTAAATGATCAATGATCTATCATATGATCAATGGGAACTTCAAGCAAGCTAGAAGGTCTTTCAAGGTAAAAAATTTGGTAAGGTATAAAGTTTGGTGTAATATCCTCCTACTATAATGGTAGGTGAGCCTTAACTGCCCACCCATGGAAGAGGGTCAGTTACTGGCTCATCAATGTCAGGGTACTATAAGCTTGGTTTTTCCTACTACCAATAAGAATATGATGAGAGAAAATATCATTGCTTTTATGACTGATGCTACTAATATTCTGTGTATTATTAATACCAGTAGCTTAGAGATTCTGAAGATGAGTCATGTAGTACACACATGTAGGTAGATAATATAACAACACATGGAGATAGTATATTCCAACCAACCATAGTAGGGGTAGGCCATTCATTTTTCACTAAACACATCATATGGAATTGGGTTGAAAGTTTCTATTTGAATTGAACTTTTCGTGCAATATCACAAAGAATGAATATTATCTAGAAACAGGAAACAAATACAAACTACATCAAATAGAATTACATAATCATCCAGTACTTATAGAAATAACATTTTACCTCAAGCCTCCATGTTACCCCCTATTTGCATGGAGTGTTCACCCAGAGATTTTCTGGAAGAATTCTGAAGTGGTCTGTGTTTTTTGAGCACAAATAAGGGACTGTCATACCTCTTTTCTAGCAATAGGGGAAATTCTGAACTGTTTCCTCCAATTCTGGGTGGTCTATGCGGCATTTTTCAGACCTGTTGATAGTATGGTTGTGTAAGAAAAGTGTTTCTAAATGTTTATGCAATAAGTTAGTAAGCAACCCATGTTTTCCTGAATTCTAGACATGCTAGGACCATCAAACAGTTGTATCAGCAATGGATAACAATTGTATCAAGCAAACTAGATTTTAAATTATTTTGCGTACATGTGCACATATGTAACTATGCTTTGCACAGTTCATGACAATATCATGGCAAGTCCTCTTCTTAACAAACAAACACTGAACACTGAACAACTTAATTTGGCAAAAAAAAAAGGCTAACCGGTATACTCACTTTAGGCAGCATAAGAAATGCTCTGTCAATCATTTTGCCATTCTTCTGCACATTTTAGACCAGGGAGTGAAGCAGGGCCGAATTTCAGTACTTGGGAATTTCCATTAGGATACTTTCTTACTTGTGATGGTTTTCACTGTTATAACGATGTCATGTGCAGACATGCCTTCTTTTGTCCTTACAGCAATTTTTACAAGGTTAGCTGGCAGAATACCTTCAACTCTGTACTCAATAACAGAATGACCAAATCACCTTGCCACTACTCACAGTAGTCCAAATAGTTCACTTTCTTACCAACATTTTATCTAGAAGATGACACATCTCAAGCATTCCATCTTCATTGCAGAAGCCTTTCCTGCAAAATCCACGAATCATGGAATCAATGGTGACGATATTAGGAACCAGGCCCTGATCCAGCATTTTGTCCAATAAATACTTTCCTTCATCAAGCTCACCCTCTCTTAAAAGACCATTGATTAGTGCAGTATATGCAGCCACATCAGGCAACATACAATCCTGCAAAATTTTACGCAAAAGACTTCTTGCTGCAGAAATGTTTCCTTCTTTACAAAGGCTATCTATTAGTGTGGTGTAAGTGAACAGATCAGGGATGATATTTTCTTTGAGCATGCTAGAAAAAATGCGGCAGGCTTCACAGAGCTTACGCGCTTTACAAAATCCATTAATCAATGTGTTATAAGTGACAGTGTCAGCTGCAAAGCCCCTGTCTAACCTCCTATCAAATATAAGCATGGCCTCATATAGTTCTCCAGCCTTGCAGAGACTATGAATCACTATGTTATATGTTCTAGTTGTTGGTGAAATCCCATTTTTCAACATCTGACCTAAAAGAAGAAGAACGTTACATAGGTTTCCTTCTTTACAGAAACCATTGATTAGAGTGTTGTAGTTGACTACATTAACTTGCAAACCTTGGTTTGCACTCTCATCTAAAATAATTTTAGCCTCGGAGACCTTTCCTACCCTGCAGAGACCATCAATGAGCACGTTTAAAGTAACCAAAGTTGGGAAAATCCCTTTCTTTAGCATCATGCTCAACTGATGAAATGTCTGGGTCAGTTTGCTTGCCTTGCACAACCTGTCCATTAAGATATTGTAAGTAACTGCAGTAGGTGCCCAACCTTTTACTGTGCATTCCTCCAAAAGTCTCTTGGCCTCATAAAAACTGCCAGATTTACAAAGACCCTCGATCAAGATATTGTAGGTGACAACGTTAGGAGTGCAATCATTCTCCAACATGAACTCCATAAGCAGATGGGCTTCGAGTATTCTCCCTTGCTTGCATAGACCGTGCATTAAGGAGCTATAAGTATATACATTGGGGACAAGGTCATTATGCAACATTTCATTCAGTAGCTCATAGGCTTCAGACAATCTGCCCATCTTACAGAAACCATTGATGAGCGTAGAATAACTTGTCACATCTGGTGTGCAGCGCCCTTTCCGCATATCCTGTAGAAGCTTGTAGGCTCTGTCAAGCTGTTGTTCGTTGCAATGAGCCTTGATCAAAATATTGTAAGTAGAAACATTCGGAGTTATCGATTCACTTGTCATCTCCTCGAAGAAGAGAAGGGCATCGGCGTGGCGCTTTGCAACTACGAGGGCGTTGAGAAGTGTATTATAACACAAGACATCGGGCTTGCAGTGCCTTTCCTTCATTTCGGCGAACAGCCTCACTACTTCTTCGACCATGCCGACCCGGCTGTAGGAGTTCATTGAGTCGGTATAAGCTGCAGGACTGCATCCAATTGGCTTAGACTTTACAAATTTCTGGGTCGGAGTTATCGATTCACTTGTCATGTCCTCGAAGAAGAGAAGGGTATCGGCGTGGCGCTTTGCAACTACGAGGGCGTTGAGAAGTGTATTATAACACAAGACATCGGGCTTGCAGTGCCTCTCCTTCATTTCGGCGAACAGCCTCACTACTCACCGATTTTTATAGCAAGTCGATTTTATTCCATTAAATTCGTCGATTTTCTTGCCGACTTCGAGCCCGAACTGTACAGAACGAAGTAAATTAATTAAAATCGATGTGATTTTGCGGAAGTTCGGCAGTAAAATTCATTTCTGGGTTTGGTCAGGTAAATCCGTACCTAAAATTTGCCGCCCGTGAACCTGTTGCTACTCATTGTGAAGCTGAGATTTTTGGGATTTTTGGAGTGTGAGCCCGCAGTCGCTTTGAAGTTTAGTGAGCCCGCGGCCGGTCTGAATATATAGATCAATGTTACCAGACTCGGCTTGGGAAAATAATCAACGAGGAAGAAAACCTGAGAGTTTGATTCAGCTCTAGATAATTTTTATGAAAACAAAGAAAAAATCATTTATCACATTGTTCTATGCCCATAAAATGAAGAATATAATTAGATGTCCAAAATAGTCGGCTTATGCAACGTGAAGGAATAAACCCGTGCAAACTGCCTCTGTTATGATGCCCTATTTGAGTTCGTGGATGCCCTACTTGCTTCGGTGTGCTGACCCGTGGTTGCATTCGCAGAAGGAGAGAGAAGAGTAGAAAAAAATCAGGAAAAAGTTCCAGTTTAGAGGGTTTCTGGGGTTTTATCGACTCCCTTGACAGTCAAAATTTGCTTGTTTGAAGGCCAAGAAGAGTCAAACATGGATACTTGCAAGTATGGCTCGCGAGCCTGGTAACACTGATATAGATTATTTATATATTGTTTTCAATATTGTGAATGCTTCGGGAGATCTACAGGCCGTTCAGTGTTTCACATATATTTAACGGATACCGATTTGGAAAAAGACCCTGAAATGCTTTAATTATTAATTATGTGAGAACGGATTAGATTTTTTTTATGGTAATTTTTTTTATGTTATAAAGTTAAAAATTAATTAAATTATGCATTTATAAATATAAAAAATTAATTAACTTTGTTAATCTACATTCTATTGTTGAAGTAAAATAGGATTGGGTTTAGTTTTTATGAGCAATTGAAGTAGAATTTAGGGTTGCATTTAGTTTATGAATAACATATAAGATTTCTTTTCCGTATGGTTCTTTTAGGGTTAGGGCTAAGAAAATAGAATCGATGGTAATTTTTTTAAAGTTATGGAGATGGAAATTTTTTTATTTATAAAATATAGTTTAATTTTTTTATTTATAAATATGAATATTTAAAAAAAAAAATTTAATATTTTAATAAAAGTTAAGTTTTAAATATTTTGAATTTTTTAATTGAATAATTAAATTAAGTAATGTATAAAGTAATGATTCGGCCTTATGACTATCATGCTTGACCTCTTCAGTGTTCATAGAGCATAATGAAATTTAGTGAAAAAAATCATATATTTTTTAATTTCCAAATTTTGTAGGCACTCGAACATAATGCCGAATTTTATCGCCAAAATTTGCATTGTCGAATTTTTGTCGAATTTCAAGGTCTCTTAATTAGAACACGAACTCGAACGACTTCGATTTTATCTAGAAGATGACACATCTCAAGCATTCCATCTTCATTGCAGAAGCCTTTCCTGCAAAATCCATGAATCAGGGAATCAATGGTGACGATATTAGGAACCAGGCCCTGCTCCAGCATTTTGTCCAATAAATACTTTCCTGCGGCAGGCTTCATAGAGCTTACGCGCTTTACAAAATCCATTAATCAATGTGTTATAAGTGACAGTGTCAACTGCAAAGCCCCTGTCTAACCTCCTATCAAATATAAGCATGGCCTCATATAGTTCTCCAGCCCTGCAGAGACTATGAATCACTATGTTATATGTTCTAGTTGTTGGTGAAGAACGTTACATAGGTTTCCTTCTTTACATAAACCATTGATTAGAGTGTTGTAGTTGACTACATTAACTTGCAAACCTTGGTTTGCACTCTTATCTAAAATACTTTTAGCCTCGGCGACCTTCCCTACCCTGCAGAGACCATCAATGAACACGTTTAAAGTAACCGAAGTTGGGAAAATCCCTTTCTTTAGCATCATCCTCAACTGCTGACATGTCTGGGTCACTTTCCTTGCCTTGCACAACCTGTCCATTAAGATATTGTAAGTAACTGCAGTAGGTACCCAACCTTTTACTGTGCATTCCTCCAAAAGTATCTTGGCCTCATAAAAACTGCCAGATTTACAAAGACCCTCGATCAAGATATTGTAAGTGACAACGTTAGGAGTGCAATCATTCTCCAACATGAACTCCATAAGCTCCATAAGCAGATGGGCTTCGAGTATTCTCTCGTGCTTGCATAGACCGTGCATTAAGGAGCTATAAGTATATACATTGGGGACAAGGCCATTATGCATCATTTCATTCAGTAGCTCATAGGCTTCAGACAATCTTCCCATCTTACAGAAACCATTGATGAGCGTAGAATAACTTGTCACATCCGGTGTGCAGCGCCCTTTCCACATATCCTGTAGAAGCTTGTAGGCTCTGTCAAGCTGTTGTTCGTTGCAATGAGCCTTGATCAAAATATTGTAAGTAGAAACATCCGGAGTTATCGATTCACTTGTCATCTCCTCGAAGAAGAGAAGGGCATCGGCGTGGCGCTTTGCAAATACGAGGGCGTTGAGAAGTGTATTATAACACAAGACATCGGGCTTGTAGTGCCTTTCCTTCATTTCGGCGAACAACCTCACTGGCAGCCTGCATTTCCTCCATTTCTAGGACTTTCTCATATTCTTTCACTGGGAAATTGTAGATGTCACCATGTGTACCACTTTGCAACCTCTCCAGCAATTCTTCCTGCAGCTGATCGAAATAGGTTCTGTTGGCAGAGAATTTCCTCTTGCTACTACAACATTGAATCATGTGGAAGCACCATTATCTGAAATAGCAATTGATCTAGCAAAAAATTTCACTCAAAGCAGATGCTCTGATTATCGTTCTATAGGTTGGCGTCTGGATTCACAGGGGGGACTTTTCAAATCTATTCATAATACTAAAGGTGGTGCTAATGAGCTCTACAACATTCAAAATTGTACAACTGGTAAGGAGCATTTAGTTGCAGAATGTTCGAAGAGGCTTCCAGAATTCAATTTTGTAGAAAGCTTGGATGTCTCCACTAATATTTCTGAAGTTGGAAGGATGCTTAAACTATCTAGTGAATCTGTTTTCTGTAATCTGAAAGACCCATACCAGCACAACTATTCTATTCCCTGTAAACAAGCCGACTCTTGCAACCAACACTCAGCATCTAAAAGTAATCAGGTAAAACTTGACGAGGTAGGGTTAGTGCAATCTTCTTCACTTGATCAAATTCAGAGTGAATATGTTGGAAATTCACAAATTAGAACTTCTGGTTCAACATCTAGCAAAACAGATACAAGATCAACTCTAACAACATGTATGCATTCAATTTATGAGTCTGGATATAATGGAGAACAAAAGGAAAAATCCTCAGCCTTGGAGAAAACTTGTCCAGAAGTACAAAGCTCAAGAAAGGAGCGGCCTACCACACAGTCTGTCATGAGATTAATGGGACACAGTTTTATCATTGGAGGTGAAAATGAAGCAGTAAACACCCTAAAGGAGTATCACCAGGGCAGTGACAAAACAACTCCAAGAACCTCAGAAGCCACACTGGATCTCTCTTCCTCGTGTTGGATTTAGAGACGTCTAATTACAATAATTAAGTTGGACATACGTGCATTATGATTATGATATCAAATACTGTCGAAAGATTACATTTATGTAATGATTAAAACATGCCAAACAATGTGATTAATTAAGTCATGGCATTATACGTATTTAAATAAGGATTTGGATACAAATACATATAGAATAATGTTAATCAATTATAATTGTTAATGGACCGATTATAGTTGATTAAAATAATAGCAGTAATAAATTGAGCTAAATAAGGAAATCAGAATTTATTCTGATTTATTTCAGTTTTTTCTGAAGTTTCCCGATTTGAAGTTTTTTATAAAATCGGAAACTCCAAATTTCTTTTCAGACTTGTTTCCCAAGTATTAGCTAAATTTCAGCAGCCCTAGGATTAGAATCTTTTTCTTTGGCACTGCTATAAAAGGGCTGAGTCTCCAAGGCTTGCAATTTTCCAGAAAAATTGTCTGCTCCATTTGAAGACAGGATACTCTCCAGAGAAAAGGATTGCAAGTTCTTGGAAGGATTCGAGAGCCAACAACTCAAGTCAAGACCAGAAGCTGTCCGCGACCTTTGAAGATGGAAAGTAAGTTCCGCTGTGCATTAAGCTTGATTTCTAAGTTCCGCTGTGCATTAAGTTTGATTTCTTGCGTAGGAGTAGATCTTGGTTAGGGTTTAAAGTATTTAGTTATATCCACAAGTAAAACCCTTCACCTCGAACAAGTCAAACAGAGTACACAGGGATCAATACATTGTTTGCAAAGAAGGCCAATGGTCTATTCCATACCCAGGAATTATTGATTTCTGCCAACATTCCACACTAAAAGAAAATCGATCAGAATGTCCTTGGAAGAACTCCAAGCCAATGGAGGTAGCTTCCTTTGCATGTAATACAACTGAAGAATTGAGGAGATTGAATAGCAGTGTGCCTAAACTGGTGGAAAAGAGATTCCCAACAAGCTGTGATCCTTGTCAAGAGCCATTGAGAGGTCAATTCTATTCTGAACTAACATGGACATCTAGTTCACCTTTCTGTACTCCTATTTCGAACACAGTACATTCTCCTGTTATCCATCTGTCCACCAACACAGTTGTGAATCAAGAAGACAATCTGGCACATATAAATTCCTGTAATTATATAGCATCTGAATCTGGACAGACTGAGCATTCAAGATGAGGTTGCAACCTCCACAGTACTTGCTTCCAGAATAGATTCGATCATAAAAGAGATCCAGTAAGTCTCTACCAAAAGCATGTCTGCAGTCAAAATCAGAGCTCAAGTTTAGTGCTACATGCTTTCCCAAAACCAGTGTGTAGTGGCCACATGCATACTTCTAGAATTAGGGAGGCTGACAGTAATCCTGATTCCCTTCTAATCCAATCAGATGCATTCCAATTATTACAAAATCAATAAAAATGTAACTCAAAATTGCCTCAGTGGTTACTAAGTGCACAGAAGCGAATGGAGGGGTTACATTTCTCTTAAATGATAGTTGATCACAGAGTACACCCACACTAAAATTGCTTAGCACATTCACGATGAAGTCTTAGAGCATCATCCACGCAGATATTGATGATATCGTGGAGGCATCGATCTGGATATACTGTCACAAGGTGCTGGCGCAGGAACAGGGGGAGCAGTTTGATGATTACACTAACGTTGCGGTTGAGGAGGAAGAGAATGATGATGACAGTGATGTGATTCGAGAGGGCATCAGGAGAGCTTGAAGGCGAGTGAATCTGAAGGGTTGCAGGTGGAGACTCAACAACTGTCCGATCAAAGAGATCGACAGTGGCGATTAATTTTTCATTGGGATTTATCCCACATTGGCAAAGAGTTTGAGGTTTCATGTGTTTATAAGGGCAGGCCTCACTAATGTTAGTTGACGTGCAGTGTAGAAGGTATGGCGGGTGCTCTTGGTGCTAGGAGTCTATGAGATCTCCTTGTTCCTTCTATGTTTTGTTTTGGTAGCCTTTGGTTCTATCTAGGTGAATAAAAAATAATAGCAAGATGCAACTCTTGCTAACTTGGTTGGTAGTTTTGGTAGCCTTTCTATGTTTTGTTTTGGTAGCCTTTGGTTCTATCTAGGTGAATAAAAAATAATAGCAAGATGCTAACTTGGTTGGTAGTTTTGGTAGCCTTTGGTTCTATCTAGGTGAATAAAAAATAATAGCAAGATGCTAGTGTTACTAACTTGGTTGGTATGGAGGATTTTTCTTAGGCTCATAATGTCCATCATTCTTACATCCCTCAAGCTTGGATGGTGTTGCTAACTTGGTTGGTATGGAGGATTTTTTTTAATGTATTTTTGAGTTATGTATTGTTTTTCTTAGGCACCTAATGTCCATCATTCTTACATCCCTCAAGCTTGGATGGTTTTCCTCTCTCCGGTTTGAATTAAGGTTTTGGTTGGTTTTATATGTAGATTTTGGTTGTAGGTTTATTATAGCCTCATTTTGTTTAGTGGCTTCTTTTTGTACATAGTTAACAGTATGTAATTTTCTCATGGTTTTAGTTTTATTTTAAGACTATATCTAGTTATAACGTCTTGCAGTATGCATAACATCTTGTAGATGCCCCAATATGGTTATTGCATAGTCTAAGTAGTTTTTTTGTATAATGAAGTGTGGTCTAACCCAGAAAAATACAACAAAATAGTTGTTATTTTAATGAACTATAAAATTAATGTTACATATATGTCAAATTAATGCATTCAAATTCGGTTTTATTGAAAAGATACCATTTTATCATGTAGATATTCAGGAGTGCTCAATTGTTTAAGATTGTAAATATTTGGATGGGAAATATTTTTGTTTTGCATTTTTTGGGGGGAAGGGTTTAGTTAATTTATACTTGTCAATTGAAGTACAATTATTTAAATTGCCCTTCATCTTTGAAGGGCTCCAAGAACAAATGCCCTTCCAATAAAAATTAAGACCCACCCTTCAAATTTGATCACTGGTGGGAAGTTTAAATGGTTAGTTGGGCATATTTATTTCCATCCATCAATAATAATAATATTGAAACATGCAAATGCCCAGCCGTTTAGACATACACCAACACAACCTTGGTCTAAACCATTATTCTCTCGTAAAGAATAACATGCCTTGATAGGATGCAATGAAATCACCCTTCAAAGCACTATTGGTCGAGAGCGCATGCCAAGAGCCACGGTAGAGGGAGATTGATTGAGATAGCTTAGAGCATCTAGAAAAGAGTGAGTTTGAGGCATTTCAAGAGTTGAGAGCATATAAAACAGAGTGAGTTTGAGGCATTTCAAGAGCGCAACATGTGAGGAGCAGAGGAGAACAGTGCGCCCAGAGGAGACAGTTTGAGGTATTTCAAGAGCACATTGTGTGAGGAGAAGAGGATATCGATGCGCCCAGAGGAGACGACCATTACATTCTAGAGGAGACCGACGTAGCCAATAGACGGACATAGACAAATAGGGGCCAGCCAATATCTTCGGTAAGGCCATCTGAGCCATGGATTTTAGTTTATTTGTAATAATTGTCCCATTGCAAAAGAAACCCCCACTTGAAGAAGAATAGCAAAAGAAACCCTTTCTTCCTGCTACAATCCCTTCAAACCATGGCCCATAATTTACAGGCCGGAAGATGAAACTAGAGTGAATTCCCTCCAGGGTTTGATGTTTATAATTTGAATGCCCTCTTGAAACCAGAGTGAATGACCTCATCTTGTCAACCGCGTCCCCTCTGTCTACCACCACGGCCATTGTCAAACTTGTCATTACAAACACCCCCTCTGTCATTACATACATACGCCCAAACATTGATCGTACAACCACCAGCATTATAATTAAACCTCCTTTAATCAAAACGAGGGTTGCTCCAAGTAGCCTTCTCAAACGCCAATTCCAATCAAAGAAAGGTGTAGGACTCATAGTCATTATGACTCTTGCGCTATTAAAGAGTATCATAAGTTTCCAGCCAATGAGTGGTTCATCCATACACTGACTTATTATGCCAATTAAAGAGTATCAATCATTGGTTTCTAGTCACCTAGGTTCAGTCCAAGTCAGCTTCAAGGTCTTAGTTTCGATTGGGTCAAGGCCTCAGTCTTCAAGTTGGGGATAATAGGAATAAATGGATTTCAGATTTGAATTATTCTCTATCCTATTGTCACCAATGCAACACTTGCATGGAAGTCATTCAGGCCATAGTGCCCAACAATGTCTTGACGTCACTCAATCGGGCTCAATCCAACTTTGTTTTGCTTGTTTTAGGACCTTGATATTTTTCCCTTGGTGTATTCCTTCCCAAGGTTATATCCAAGTTTTAAAACCACCCAATGTCACCATTTCCTATGTCAAGGATGATCAATTCATATTTAATGACAAGTGGACTTAGTTTTCAAAAATTTCAGTGTTATCCCTTTTTGTTGGTCATTGGGTGAGTCCTACATGAGCATGATATTTCACAGAAAATAAAATTATTTATGTTCAAGTTTTAGAAAATATAGTGCTTGTAACCTGTAGATATTTGGATAATGATTGCAGTGAGGCATCATTTTCCTAATTCTAAATTTGTATGCCTAATCTATAAAGGGTGCAAGTTGCATACCTCCTAGATGGATATAATCCATTGTCATGCATTTATGATCAGATTCTATTTTGAATCATGGTCCCAAGGAAAAAACTAGACCTAAGTATGATGTATGGATTTACAAGACCTTTCCAATAGTATATCATATGTGCAGTTTTGACCCCACATTGTTGAGAATGTGCCTTTTCAAGTTCATGGCTCTTTTTGAGGTAGTAGTTTAGTGATAGAGGTTTAGGGTTTAAAAATTGTTGTTGAAAAGCTCTAAATTAGAAAATTAGGAATTTCACGTTGTATCTAACTCCGGCACCTTTTTTATGATACCTCATTGGCCCCATTCCAACATTGTATGACCTAGTTATAGCCATCACAAAGATCTATATGCATTACCAGGGCGAGAAACTTGCATGATTGAGTTTCAAGTCAGTCAAAACAACACTTAGCAACTTCATGGAAGTTTTTTAGTTACACATTGTTGAAATGGATGTTGTATGGAAATGTGGAAACCTTCGTAAAATTGAGTAAGTTTAAAGCCCCATAGATAATTTAATGTTAAAGATAGATCTTCCTTGGAAAAATGGATGGCATATATGACACAAGATCAATTCATCAATGTCATAGTCTTGATGGGATCATTGAGAAATTTCCATCGACATTCTCAATGCCTCATTCTGATTTTATCTTCGCTGACTCCCTTCTTGATCCTCTTTGGTCATTTTTTTTGAAAAAAGTCAAATTCAAAATCAAATTGCTGACTAACACATAAATTTAGAAAAATAGGAATGAAAAACACATAAAAGAGATTGAAAAGATTGTAGAAGGACGAGGACACAACTGCAACAACTTGGTAGCTTGGAGTGATTGCAATAGCCAACATCCCATATTTTGTGAAATAGAGGAAGGTGAAGAACATGGTGAATATATACCAGAAAAAATTAATCTAAGACCACTGAAATTCTATCATGGTGTATGAGAGCAATCCTACATGGATGTATGAATAAGTATGTAGGGAATCTCAATGAAAATCTAAAACACATGACATATTGTGCAATTTAGACTGAGATAGAGGTAGACTGTGGGCATGATAACGCCATAAAAATATATATGGAGTGTTGTTTTTAGGTTTGTTGTAGAACATAGGCTTGAATAAAGAAAGTTTAGGGTGTTATGCTTCAGAAATTTACATATTGTAGGGATGATTGTATTCAGTCTAGAGTTTAGAAATTGTTTTTGTATCCATTCATTGTGTTAGGAATCTATCTTGAAGTTATTTTCTATCTCCATAAGGGCCTTGCCATACCATATTCTATTTTAATTTGTTGAAAATGTTGTGAATCAGCTCTACACTCTTCACAAATTTTAACTAGATGGATGATAGAGGTTAGAACTAGACCAAGAATAAGTGATGTTGGTGTGCAAAAAAATGTCCACTGATTTGTCTACCAACTAGAAGAGTTCGGAATATCTCATTGTGGTAAGAAATGGATTCCTACTATTATAACATAGGATATAAGCATGAGAACCTTCCATTTGATGGGAATTTAAGGTAAAAATCAGCAATTTTGGCTCTTGAGAGAACTGAAATACAATCTCAATAGGTTCTTTTTTTGGTTTAGAGAGAATACAATATATTTTTATATAAAATGTGCACCGATCCACTGGCCTATAGGACAGAGAAACTTGCATTTGATTGCAACATTTTCTTCTACAAATTACAAGAGGAAATGTGTGGAATAGACAATATCCATATTTGGATATCTAGAAGTGTTGTGGTACTCCTATGGATTTGATGAGGCTTGGTCTAGTGAACATGTCTAAAAGTGAATTATAGTTGCACTTTGGATTTCATCCTTTTTCATGATTTAGTCCAAATTGATCACTTGCCCACTTTATTGTATTATATTGTAGGATTGGTCAAATTTGGTCAATCTCCACCCCATATATGTATGTGTGTGTAAATAAGACCCAACATTTTGATATGACTTATGCCTAGTGAGGGTATCTATACACCATCTTACCTGACATTCATCACTATTTTCCATTAGATAGAGCTAACCCAAGTTGTAAAACAATTAAAAGTTTGCATCTAGTTAACGAGGCTTGGTTGGATTTAAATGTGTACAACTCAACCAACCAAAGCAACCAAATACAATTCATAGCTCATTTGCATAAAACAATAGGTATGTGATGAATGTAGGTGGATTTGAGGGGTTAATTTGATAACTAGATGAAGGAGGGAATCTTCCTAGAGGAACTAAATCATGCCACATGTCCACAAGGGACAAAGATAAAAAAAATATTTAATAATTTGGTTTGTCCTATATCTATCATACAAGTTTGGATCATCTTTCTTTATAACATGCTTGCTAGAAACCATGAACCATGAATGATGTTTTCGGTATTGAAAATTCAACTACAACACGTTGTCGCATTTCAATGATTGTAGGTACAACCAAATAGGTACTTGTCGGATCTATCTTCCTCAAGTGAGGAAGATAAACTAGAAGAAAGAGGTTGAAAGTGAGACGTCTAATACAAGATCTAACAGGTCAAGATCAACTAGAGGTGAAAAGGTAAGGATAAAATTTCGTAGACGCATGGAAATTTTTGTTTCTGAAGGAGGAACATGTGGTTATGATAACGAGAGCATAGGTGACATTGAGTTTCCCCTGAGGTATAGACATATTTTCAAACGATGGCTACCTAAGGAGCTACCCCAAGTGGATACGGATTTCTTTCTCAATGGGAGGACTTATCGCATTGCTCCATTCTCTTTACATGGACTGGGGGCTATTTTCCATGGATGGCATAAAGGTGTCATATGGCACTGAAATTGAATTGATGGAGTATGTCGATCCATGCTACAAATACAATGACTGGTTGTTGTTGGTCCGATATACGCGAAATATACAGACATACGGAGTGGTAGCAAATTATTGTCAACTATTGGACAACAATCTCAACAAAGGAGCAACTATGTATATTGATGGAAGGCCAAAAGCTTCAGGAAATATCGCAGGGTTTATAAATAGCACACGACCAGGGTCAACACATAATCTACCCAATTGCCTATTTGAGGGACATGAAGGAAATCATGTATTCGTATGTGAACAAAATCAATAGCTGTAGGTGAAGAGTTGTTGATTGATTACGGTTTGAATCAAACAGATGCAGGGGTTGCTATTATGGGGGTAATTTTCTTATACAACATTTAACTCAACCTTTGATCGATGACTTATTATTTTTCTCTTGCATCAAGTTTATTTATGTCATGTTTTTTATAATATACACATGGTTAATTATATGTCATGCTTTTCATTAATCACATTTAAGAGACATTGTTATATATGTAATTTTCATTTTGAATATGTCTTAATTCTTATATTGTGGTAGGGTGATCATGGCCATATGTCACAAGCTGACCGTGGAAAGTCACTGAATGGTGACACATGAGGTAAATGTTAGTTTAATAGTACCTAATAGCATCAATGTAATA
The DNA here is from genome assembly GCA_027924585.1 of Larix kaempferi. Classification (NCBI taxonomy): domain Eukaryota; kingdom Viridiplantae; phylum Streptophyta; class Pinopsida; order Pinales; family Pinaceae; genus Larix; species Larix kaempferi. The sequence goes on from BSBM01000199.1 coordinate 4,652,280, forward strand.
GTAACCACAATTCATGATTATATTACATATGTTAACATTTGACATTTTTTATGCTATTGAGCTAAGTATTTCAATATGATATCATTTTTATTATATTGTGGTAGGGGGCGGTACTCAGAGCACACCTACAGCTTCTGGACAGGTAAACTTGATTGTCATAGTAACATTTTATATTAATCGCGTTTATTATACATGGTTCAATTTTTACTTATCGATATGAATATGTCTTGCTTATTGTATTGTGGCAGGGTGACCATGGGAAGGCACCAATGCTGTCGCATCAGGTAAATGATAGTGTAATAGTACCTAAACATGATTATAGTACTTTTTTTTGTTATTATATGCATTATATATTTTTTACGTGATTTTTTTATTGATGTTCATAGAGCACACGACATCAAGGTGATGATGTGGTCGATGAGGCAGAGATAGATTATTCAACCGACCCAATGGATATTGTGAAAAAGGCTTTGAAAAAGTGCAATCGAGACCTTCTTGGTCTGATTTTAATCGAATCAATGACTGAAGAAATACAAGCACAGATTGATGAATTGAGGAGAAAGATAAAAAAAAATACAGGGTAAGTGACATCTTTGAAAGTTTTTACGAACTACATATATTCATTTATGTTATTTTAGTTCTCTTTTTTTTATATGTTCTAATCAATTGAAGTTTTATTCTTTAGAATTTTTTGGATCCAAAATTCGTGTATCGAGAATAGGCTGCAGAGGCCGGTATTGGTAGTAGTGATGGTTCAACACATCGTCAATCTACCGTACCAACGAGGCTATTTTCCTCTCTTATACAACAATGCACTTTAGATGCCACGCCCTCAATGGGTGTTGGAGGTCAACATGGCCCTTCAACCACCACTGCTCCACGGGATGATAGAGAGGACAATGGCATCGAATGTGATAGTTGTTATCCTGGCGCAATACATGTGGTTAGCAATGGATCATTGCCCGTTAGCTTCTTGGTGAACGATGACTGTGTTCCAATCAAGATACCGAAGATTGCAGGTATTATTTAATTTACTATGTGTTTTTTTTTCATGTAATTCAAAGCCACATAACTCAAATTAGTTTTAATTAATGATCATATTTTTTTGCAGGAAATAATGTTTTTTATAAGAACCTGCATGATAAGGCGTTGGAGATTTTTGGGCCCACCATTCGTACACAATGGAATGCCCAAAATGACAAATTGAAAGATGATTTGATGAACCACATGGTCAGCTTATTTGGTGAAACCTTCAGCAAAAAAGGTGTCACCGCAGCAGCTAGGTTAAATTTGAAATATGTTAGGGCAGATTATAGGGACAATCTGCAAATTAACCACAAGTATGAGCGTCCTCTGATGGTTCCAGAGAAGGCGTGGAAGGCGCTCATCGAGGATGCAAAGGAGAAGGCATTGAGAAAATAAGGAAAGACTAGGCCAATCGGTTCAAGAAGGTATGGCACATATCATATTTTCAATGAACAATGTTCATTTTTTAAAAAACTTTTAAATATATTTAAGTTGCGATATCTAACGTATTTGCAACCTTTCACAGGCTCCCCGACACATCTAAAGCAACAAAGGCAAGATTAGAAAAACATGGGCAGCACAAACTGGGCCAGGGTGGATATCAGAAGCTAAGAGCACGAATTGTAAGAACCAAACGATCATTATTTGTAGCCAACAATTAATTGATTTGTCTAACTATAGAGAACAATTAATTGATTTATCACAAGCACTTTACATGGTGTTATGCATTGCAGGGAAATGCTTTTCAAGAGGAAGCCACTGATGAAGACTTGAAGCTCAGCTTCAAGTACGGTTTTCAGCATGTGTTGGAACATCGAAAAAGCTTGGGGCAAACCCCTATTTCCCCATTGATTCACGCAAAGGTAAATAAAATCAATAAGGACATCATTATAGTGTACTTGCGTAATCTATTCATGAATTATTACATCGAAAAATGAATGTCTTTTTTGGTTTTCAGGGTGAGACCAACAAAAGCAGTGAGGGTAGTGGTACCGAACTGGTACCACGCGATGGTGGGGAGCTGCCTAGCCATTTAGGTATGTATGCTATAAAACAAATGTATTCAATATGATTTTAAATACATAATTGATGACGTTTACTAATTAGTATTTTTCTATGAATAGCAGAGCATGTACCTTCTCATGCTCAGCCGGGGGAGGAACAAATGGCATAACCAATGAACACTCCAGTTCCCTCAGCTAGTCAGTCAACATGTAAAGATCATTGTAATGATATTGGAAATAATGAAATACGTATCTCAATAATAACTTCGCATTTATATCTATATAATTGTCTTGGTTTTTGTAGATGATGCCCCTGTCCATCCACATCCACTCCCTGCTAATCGACGTACCAGAAGTATGGTAAGAGGGTGCATATCCACACAATCAATGGAAAAAGAGGGCACAACAACTACAACGGGTCAAGACACCGAAGATGAAGTCCTCCTCTTCGAATTTATGAGAAAAAAAACAAAACATAAAAAAATGTAGTTGTAAACATTTAAGATTTGTATTTGACTGAGTGAAGGCATGAACTATTTTCAATTTTGTTACAAGTTTCTTGATCTAGTCGGTGCATGGTGATATTTTAGAATTGAGGCTTCACATGTGTATGTTATTGCTCAGATCACATTTCTGAATATGTGTGACATCTGTAGATGACTATGGTTATCCTCAAGGGACTGGCCACCCCTTTCTGAGTTAACCTGAGGAATATAAGATGACCATATTGTTTATAATTGGTTTACTGCTATTACTGTTTTTGTTTTCAGTACTTTAATGATTTATGTAGCTCTATGTTTAATAGTATTGTGCTGATTAGAACAATTAATATAACTATGTTTGTGCTTTTTGAAATTTATATGCGAAATGTTTGTTCACTTTGTTGCATAGCTTATTTTTGAATATGTGTGACATCTTCCAAGGACTATAGTTATCGTCAAGGGGCTGGCCACCCCTTGTTGAGTTAATCTGAGGAAGATGAGATGACCACATGACCTTCCTTATCCTGGGATGATGATTGTGAGATTCCTCTCATTGCATGAGACACATGAGACGTATGACCACATACAGTTGAGAAGGTCGGGTAACCTACCTTGACAATGACTTGATGTGCATGAGCCTAGTATGACATCGTGTTTCCTTATTATGATACGTTGACTTACATGTTTACTTGTATGTGATGTTTAGCCTTGTGGTGACTCGTGATTTACCCTTGCATGGTAGCGTTGAGCTATACAACCCTTAATTGTTGACATCCAGCTTGTTGATGACCAGTGTGACCCCTTAGGATTGTTGTCCACCCTTGCATTCACCTTAATAAACCTCCTTAGGTGCTATCCACCACAGCGTTACCTTATATAAATTTGTTGGAGTACTTTGCTATCGCTTTTTATTATGTGTTGTTCGTACTGTTGTGCTGCTACTGTTTTTTATTTGTGAGGGTTGGATGATCTATTTTAGGGTCTTTTCCAATTCACGGTTCTCTCCTTTCACATGTATGTTGGTCTAGTTGAGTCTCATGCAACTAACCTAATGCTAAGAGGTTGAAGTCTGAGGATAAGGGAGGTCTGCCCCAACATCTGATGTTGAGTTTATAATTGGTTCACTTCTAATATAAATTGCTACTGTTATATATAGATTGCTAATGCTATTACTGTTATTGTTTTCAGTACTTACATGGTTATTGTAGCTCATTGTTTTTGGGACATGCTGGACTTGAAGGATATTGAGGTATGGTTTCTGCATTGCTAACTCTAGATATCATTCATTAGATATAAGTACTCTAGCTAGTTGTAAAGAAAAATATTCTTGAATATTTAATTATATTAACATGAAGGTTGTGAAAGTCCTAAATGGTGACTTGAAAGTATGATATGAAGATAATTTTGTGGTGGATGTTTCTCAGGTTAGAGATATAAGCAGTGCTGGAGAGTATTCGATCTTGGTCACAGTTGATTTGCAAAGTGCATTTGATAGGATTCTATCTTCTATGCCATTCAAGGGGCGTGTTATGTAACTACTTTTCTTTTTCATTTTATTTATATTATTTACTTCTTCATTTTATGTATATTTTATAGTATTCAGTAAGCAACACTCCAAAACAATCAATTAAGCATCATAATTAGGCATATTTATTGTTTTCATATTCTTTTTTCAACACTCCAAGGTTATTGCAAATCACTTTCTTGATGTCAATTGGACTTAGAGGCTAGAATCATTTTGTGCTCAAAATATTCCACATATTTGTAAGTATATTACAACTCCCGTTATGCATCAACGCTTTAATTATTTCCCATTACATTGCACACCATCATTGTGTCTAAGACCTACACCAAGTTGACAAACTATGTTAAGTCTTAAAATCCTAAAAATGTTTTTGTTGGTGCTATCCAATTCTAGATTTGGATTTGGTATGGACTTTTTCTAATTTGAAATTTGAGTCATGTGTAGAAGAGAGTAATCAAAAGCTAAGCTTGTTAGTAAGCTTCCAATGATAAATATTGGAATGAAAAATCCTTAAAGTCAATGTATATTCTTACTTACAGTTAATCATCCATAAGGAACCACCAAGAAGGATCAAGCTCAAGCCAAGTTGTCCTCCCTAGACTTCATATATACTCCTAGGGGTGTTTTCATGAACCATACTGAATTCCTCCATGAAGCTAATTAAAAATAAAAGAGTGTGATATTGATGGTATGAGAAGGAATATCCCTTATTCTATATATCATTGTAGTTGGAGGTCTCCTCTATTGTTGACATCCAAAATCATGTTAAGTGTTAGCTCGGCTCTCCATGTGTTCTACTAGGGAATGGCCTTAGTGTTAGAACAAAATATTAGTAACCTTAGTGATCACAGGTCTTCACAAATGTGAAAGAGAGGTGACATAGGGCAGGCCAAAGAATCCATAGCACAAGATTATGTCTATGGTCGCATTAATAGAAAAAATCCAATTAGCATCTAAGCATGGAATTGTAAATGGGTTCTATAAAGAAACTAGTGAAGGATGGATTTGGATTGATATTTCCAAACACAATGGGGCAAATCTATGGAAAAGTTAAGTTTAGATAAAATAGAAGTAACTGACAGGAATCACACCCAGAATTAATAATTGGGGCTATTTAGGGCTGGTTAAGTAACTGACAGTCCCCCAAATGTGCCCAGAATTACTCAGATTTGAGATTAGTTGCCTCTTGATGGTTGTAAAAGTTGAGGATATCATTTGGAGGCAGCTCAAATTTGTGGATTATCCTGAGAAGATTCATGCTGCTACAAAGATTTTCGGGTGCATTTGACAAGTAGTAACCTACAACAAATCTCTAATATCAGTACTAAAGAATACACAAGTCTGCTACAGCGTGATAGTGATTGCATTCATTGAGTTTAAGGGCATGTACTTGTTGGAATATTCTCACCATCATTTTTTCAATTTGCATGCCTGACATGCATTTTGCATGCATCCAATCATCATGCATGCATCTGCATGCATCCAATCATCATGCATGCATTCAATCATCATTTTGGTGGTCTCCCCAGCACCTAGAGCCAATCTTCAGCCCTCAATATCCCTCCTACCTACCTGATGCGCCTTGTTTTCCTCACCTATCTCACATGTGCACCTTATCTCACCTACCAAGAGTTTAACAGTCAGTTAGAGCATTGATTGAGCAGTTCTTCCACTAATTGCTCATCCTAACTGCATGTAGCTCCTAGTTGACCATTCTGGAGTGCCACTTGACCTTCTGACAACCTCATGTGCCCTCCTTGGAGTCTCCATCCCCTAATTTATGCCCAGATGGTTCTGTTAGACTCAGTTAGGCTCACTTGACTGACTATTCACCATTTATGACTTCTACTACTGATTGGATGATGTCTCCAATGCCATCCAAGCCACACTTTGAGGATGATTCGAATGACCTTTGGTTAATTCGAATGCTCTATTCAGTTATTTTATTGTAATCAGTTTTCACAGTGCCATCTCACAGCTGCTGTATGATTATACTGCTATTCTCCATTTTCTGTGTTCATGAGTGATTATTGACTACATTATTCTCTTCTTCTTTGCAACTTGTTGGTGTTTATTATGTGTTAAATCATTCCAATATTTAAATTGTCAACCCGGGGAGGGAGCTTATGAGATGCAATCACTATATGTGCAGAATTGAAGGCTTGAACTATCCTAAGCTGACTAAAGATGCAAATGTGTTAACATGCAACTATATGATTTTAAACTCCGTGCATGACTGTCATAATTAAATGCAAGAATTTATTCTATCTATGAAAACAGGAAACTGATTAACAAATGAAGCAAACAGAAAACTTAATAAAGATGTTTAACTGAACTGTATTTGATTATGGAAACAAGTAGAAGACTTGATAAAGATATTTTGATTATGGAAACAAGTAGAAAACTTGATAAATATATTTATTATTAATCCAAATCTTAAACCATGAACATCTTCATTATTTGTATGGATGGAAACTAATCCTATGATAATTAGATGAAACTATCAAAAACTAAAACAACTTAAGAAATGGAATTATTAACTATTACTTGGAAGATAAACTGTCTAAAAACAAGACTAATAAATTCTGAATAGTAACTAATTAGCAGATCAGATTGAAGAACTGAAGTTTGGAAGAAGGTTGGAAGAAAGTTTCAAGAAGAAAGTAGGAGAAAGGAGGAAATGATAACAAGACTTAATTAAGAACTTTAAGTAACATGAACTAAACTTTAAATTACATCTAAAACTATTAAGAAGGAATAAGAAGAATTATGATTGAAGGGTAGAAGAAATTAGATTCGGAAAAAGGCCTAAAACAATGCAGAAAACACACAGGTCTGAATGACGATCTGAACGCCGGTCTGAATGGCGGTCCGAATGGAGGAAAATGAGTTAAGTTAAGGAAAAGAAGAATTTTGGATGATTTAATTACCAGCTGGCTTTATGCAAATGATCCTACTGTGCAAAAGAAGCAATGGAGAGATTAAGTAAAGGCTAAACTAACAAGAAGTTAATTACTCTAATCATTATCTAAGAGAGGAACTATTTCTATGATACACTGGAGCAAAATGATGGAAGATAGAAGTCACCTACAACGACAGAGGAATGCTGATTAACTAATGAAATTAACCTACAACTACAGGAAGAAGAAGAAGAAATTGATGGAAGAAACTGAAGTAACATCTAACTACAGATTATGGAGGAAAACTGAAAGCAACTACAGGATGCTAAGCTTGGTCGACTAGTCCTAATCCTGAAAAAGAGATTGTGTTAGCAGCAGAATATGATTTACAAGAAAATTAAGAAAATAACATCTACAATAAACAAGAACAATTTAAACAACTGAGAAATAAACCATCTACTTGCAGAAAGAAAATACAAAATAAAATAAACCTCTAGTTGATGAGGGGCCCTTCCCAGCAATCAGAGGTGAAACTAAATTACTTAGTTACTATTAGTAGAACAATTATGAAACTGGAACTTCCATTAATTGATGAAAAGTTACTGCTACAATCTATATGGTACTCTGCGCTATCTCTGTATATATTTGGATATGTGGATCTGCATTTCTCCACAGGAGACGCCTTTATATAAGTTTACAATGGGAGAGAGGGTCGACGAAGTCGACCTCTCTAAAAATAGCGGAGGGTCGACGAAGTCGACCTCTCTAAAAATAGCGGTCTTTAATGTCATACAACAGCTGCAAGGTGGCTCACGACAGCGCACAGGCCAGTTGCCTACTTCCACGGCGTCGACCCTACCCAATGTGAACAACTGCGTGTTCATTTCCTTCAACCATGGGCAGAGTGTCAGCTGGAGAGTTGGATGAAGGAAGGAGAGGACTGCTGGAGCGTCAACGTGGACAGAGCGAAGGCAGATGAAGATTCTCTAGAACGTTGGCATGAGTAGGTGACGTGATACCAGGCTGAATGCGCAGGAAAATTGGAGTTGAAGCGTGGATGTGGAGAAGAGGTGTGCTGTCGAGCTCATCAGGCATGGGGACAAATATTCCAGAACCCGAGCTCATCAACCATCAACACCACGTGGCTAACAGAACCCACGTGCTTGTTTTTATTTTTATCAGCCAGAAATATGCCAACCGTGGATTTACGGGGCTGAATGCGGGGTTGAACGACGAGCTGAACGTGTTCGAACTTAACACATAAGCACGTAGTCTGAATGAAGGGTCATTTGAGAAACGCAACCTACAAATTAAAACATAAATACCAATTATGCCCATAAAATGTCACTTTAATATAAATAAACCATAATATAACGAAATGTGAACAAGATTTGAGTAATAGGTAAATATATGCATACCTGGGATGTTTGATATGCTGAATGACAAAAATAATAACTTATCATAGCAAAAATGATAGAAATAACACCATTTCGAGTAGATTAGATGATAAAAAATGGTGACAAAATGGACATCAACACAACTCTTGAGTTATTTTGTGTGAGGTTTGTTACAATTGTGAGATCCTTTCTGCAGATTATCACATGGTATCAGAGCTTACAACAGCTATTTGAATTGCAGCCATTGCAGTAGTTGCATCATTTCATTGAGCACCAGAAGCCTCTGAGTCCACAATAAATTCTAGTGCTATTACCTTGAATTCACTGGAGAAATCCAGTGAGGTCTAGCCAGGTGTGAAGGACTTAGTCATCTGTGCTCAGTGTCCTAAGTTAGTGTTCATTCAAATTGTAGAAAATCTCCATCAACAAATTTCTCTGTTTTGCAGGTTAATTCATCCATTCAAACTCTCTTCAATTCGCTCTACACTGCTCCAGATGGATCTAAAACTCACTTCCTCCAATTATGTCGAATGGAAGGCCAAGATGGACATCTTCATGAAGTCTAAGAGCCTTTCTAGAATATTGAATGGAACTATGGTTGAACCCCTCAGTGCAGTAGATAAATCCAAGTACTTGGATAGGCTTGATGAAGCAGTAGGCTTACTTCTTCTCTCAATTTCTGAAGATCTTCACTTCCATATCATTGATCTAACATCTCCAAAAGAGATTTGGGACAAGCTCGAATCCCTCTTTGGACAAAAAGATGATTTGAGAGGTCACAAATTGGAGAATGAGCTCATCTCCTTGATCCCTAAAAGCTTCGAATCCATCACTGCTTTCCTAACCAAGTTTAAAAGCTTGATTTCACAGTTGAAGAGGTATGAGATAGTGAAAGAAGACAAGTAACTCATAGTTTCCATTCTATCAAAATTGGGGCCAAATTTCTCAGTTTTTGTCTATACATTTCAGTCAGCTAAGATGTCCATTCCAAAATGGAAGTTTCCTACACTTGATGACTTCATCCAATCTCTCACACAAGAGGAGGAGAAGTTAATCTCCATGGGAATGATAAAATCCAAGTTGGATTCGGCCTTGTCAGCTATTGAGGTCAAAAGAGCGAATGCAAATGGCAAGCAAAAGGTTTTTGAAAGGAGAGTGAATGATACAAATCCAAAGGAGGCTCCATATCAGTCAGATGGGGCTTCGAACTCAAAGAAGAACAAGCAATCTCAGAAGGATAGATCCAAGTGCACCTATTGTAATCGAGGATTCCATCCTGAGAGTTCTTGTATGAGAAAGACTATAGACTTGATGGATCAGTTACTTGAGAAGAATAATCTCCTTGTACCTGCATGTGAAAGGAAGAAAGATACTGAACCATCTAGATCTGAGGACAAAGAGAGATGCCATGCCCTCATGGAAAGTGCATCAAGCCAATCCTCCTTCATCATAGATTCAGGATCTTCAAGACATATGTCTTCCTCCAGAGATCTCTTCTCCAACTTCGAATGCTCAGCTGGCCCATCCATCATGTTGGGCAATGATTCTGAAGTATCCTCTGAGGGGATTGGAAGGATCAATCTTGATCATGGCTACTTCTCTGATGTGCTTTATTTTCCTACTCTCACAGCAAATCTACTTTAAGTGTACCAAATGAATCATATTGGAGAGCCCAAGAGAGTGATATTCTTTGCAAATTAGGTCGAAATACAAAACATGGTTTCAGGTGAAATCATTGCAAAAGGAGTTGCAAATTACAACTCTAAACTCTATGAGTTCTCACACTTCTTACCTCTCTCAAAGAAATATGCTCTCCACACTCATGCCAATGAAGAAAGCAGATTGTGGCATGAAATATCTAGGCATCTTAACTATCAATACTTGCATGACATGCACACAAAGGAGATGGTTGATGGGCTGCCCAAGATCAAGTTTGCCAAGGGAAACTGTCATGGTTGTTTGATGGGCAAGCATCCTGATAAAAATTTTGAGAAGGGGAAGGCTAGGAGAGCCTCTCATCCTCTAGATCTCATCCATGGTGATGTTGTTGGGCCATTTCCAGATCTATCTCTAAGAAAAGCAAGGTATATACTCACTTTTATTGATGATTATTCCAGATTTACATGGGTATATTTTCTTAGATTGAAGTCAGAAGTATTTGGATTCTTCAAGTTTTTCAAGTCTTCTGCAGAAAAGTTTTCAGATAGAAAGATCAAATCCATTCGCACTGACAATGGAGGTGAGTACATTAAGGGTGATTTTCAAGCCTTTTGTGCTGAAGAGGGCATTGAGATGCAACATATTGTTCCCTATACACCACAACAGAATGGTGTTGCTGAAAGGAAGAACGAAACATTGAAAGAAATGGCCACATGCATGCTAAAGTCGAAGGGTTGCACCCTAGTCTTTGGGCAGAAGCCGTGAACTGTACCTCCTATATTCAGAACAAAGTTCCTCACAAAGGACTCAATGACATTACTCCTTTCAAAGCATGGATGGGATACAAAACTGATGTATCTCATCTTAGAATATTTGGATCCAGAGCATGGGCTAGGATTCCAACTGACAAAAGGAGAGCTCTAGATCCACAAAGCAGAGAGTGCATTATGGTGGGGTATGCATTGGATGCAAAGGCCTACAAGCTTCTTGATCCTACTACCATGACCACATTCCTGGAAAGGAGTGTACAATTTGAGGAATGGCCTCTCCATGATTCTTTTTCTGTTGGGAAAGATAGCTTGCCTACCACTCCTCGTTTGATTCAAAATATGAAGATGGATATGATGAAGAGCGAATGCTAGAACCAGATCCATAAGAACTTGAAGGTATAGCAACTGATGATGAAGATGAGCGAATGGGAGATCCAATTCCACAAGAACCTGATGATCTCTCACCTGATTATCCTCCTCTTCCTCGATGGGCAACCATTACTCTCCGATCTACCGGAGATCTTGCTGGTGATCCAACTGATCAACGGAGAACCAGATCAGATTATCAGAATGGAAGGTTTCATCCTTCTCACATTACTGATCCATTTAAGATCGATCAATCCTTCTTCGGAAAAGAAGGACACTTGCCTCCCTCAGGGGTGAGTGATGACATGCTACATTAGCATCCTTCAGTCTATTTTGAGGGAGGGATTTCTTCCCACCGGGTTTTCCCTCTTTCCTCATTTATTTTATTAGATTGTTGTATGGGGTGATCTTTGGTCTCAGTTACCAGGGACCTACTATTTTTTAGTTATCTCCTCATAGTATAGCTTGCAGGGGGGTGTTGGAATAGTCTCACCATCATTTTTTATATTTGCATGCATCCAGTCATCATGCATGCATCCAATCATCATTTTGGTGGTCTCCCCAACACCTAGAGCCTATTTTCAGCTCCCTAGAGTATGTCTTCATCCCTCAGTAGCCCTCCTACCTACTTGATGCACCTTGTTTTCCTCACCTAGCTCACATGTGCGCCTTATCTCACCTACCAGGAGTTTAATAGTCAGTTAAGCAGTTCTTCCACTGATTGCTCATCCTAACTGCCTGTAGCTCCTTGTTGACCATTCTGGAGTGCCACTTGACCTTCTGACAGCTTCATGCGCCCTCCTTGGAGTCTCCATCCCCTGATTTATGCCTAGATGGTTATGTTAGACTCAGTGAGACTCACTTGACTGACTATTGACCATTTATGACTTCTACTACTGATTGGATGATGTCTCCAGTGCCATCCAAGCCACACTTTGAGGATGATTCGAATGACCTTTGGTTAATTCGAATGCTCTATTCGGTTATTATATTGCATTCAGTTTTCACAATTCCAGCTCACAGCTGATGTATGATTATACTGCTATTCTCCATTTTCCTTATTCATGAGTGATTATTGACTACATTCTTCTCTTCTTCTCTGCAACTCTTGAGTGATTTGTGTGAGGTTTGTTACAGCTGTGAGATCCTTTATACAGATTATCACAGTACTTTCAAATTTGTTATCAAACACCTGTAGGTATGTAAAAAAATATTTCTCGATATCTATATAAGATCTGTTTAGTGACTACTAGAAGCATTTTTTCTCCTAATCAATGTATGCCAACTGAATCTCAAGTGATTGTTTATGATGAAAATGGTATAAAAATTATAATGTGCAAAATGTTCAGCAATATCCATACACCCAAACTCAGGTTTGACTCCATTGGAAGAGTGTTAGCTAAGTGCTTGATTTTAGATTTTCAATTTAGAATTTAGATTTTAGTCTCTACAAGGTTCTAGTTATGCTCATAACAGGCCCAGCTCTCAAGTCTGAGTTCTCCTTCAATGACCACTTGCTCTAGCAGTACCCAATTTCATTGTGTGATGGAAAGGTCTTGGATGAAACCCCTTGGCTTTAAGCCCTTGGATTGTTTAGATGAGACACCAACTCCAACAAAGATATATTTGATGCTCAGACTCAAGATTGGGTACCTTGGTCTCAGGTAGTATCTCTCCTAGGACCTAGACATTCAATGATAATTATTTTAAATGTAAGTGGTTTGAAAAGTATCCCAATTTGTTTAGCAGGCAGCAAGGCCTTCATGAATGGCAATGTAGAACATCGACTAATCTTATCAACTGTCAGAGATAATATTGTTGTAGATAGACTAATTTATCTTTGACACTAGATTACAATAGTTGCATGTTGGATGTTGGTAGGATTTCTCCATTAGAATTGGATAAGGCCATATAAAGGATAGTAGATGAAAGCTGTATTTGATGTGGTCTAACCTTTTAAGTGACATTGCAGATCAAGATCCCTGATTATTATCCCTGTAATCATATTTTGACATGATTTTATTTTTTTAATTGGATTCATTTTGATAAATACTAACAACCATGATTGCTACATGATCATACAATGGTGTATCGGTTTGTTTCTAGGGACATTTCGAAATAACATAGTAGTTCAAACTTCAGAAAATTATTCACCAAGGATTCTAAGGAGAAAAATCAGCAACCATCTTAGATGTCTTTGTAGTGTATAAGATCCAAGATTTCATATAGCACTGCCTAACTGAAATTTGTAATACTTATTTAGTGATTAGTCCAATTTGTCGATTGTTAACCTACTTTAAGGATTCTCATCATTTAGACGAAAATAAACGAGTTTTAATTGAAGGTGTCATCATTGTGTCAACTAGGAGTTAAATTCAATGGGTTCAGCATTCAAATAAATGAGGCAGTAAAGTAACCTTTCACATAATTGATCTCCATTGCATTATAAACTTCTCTGTGCATTTCCATGTGATAAGTACTGAATTCAGAATTCAGGCGAGACATACCATTGCTTTCATATTCAAAGAAAATATCTTCGGATCATATGGATTGGCCTGCATATCAACAAGAAGATCACTGAATGACTCTGGGACTGTTAATCCTTCTAGAAGTGCTTCATTGTTTGCTTGCATGAGGAGTTGGGATATTTCTTTTGTTGTTCTCTGCATCTTGCCCCATTCTCTAAGCTTTAGATTTACAGAATATAAAACTCCCAATGTAAGATTAAATAAATAAAAGCTAACACATCATCACTTTCAAGCATGCCCACATAATACAAGTGATCAAACAACCATAGTAGAATTTGTGTACCATATGTGCACAGACTAAAGGTAGGGTTTGGAAAAGACAACGTTCTGAATGAAATTACACAAGCCACTGCATCACATATAGAGGTGGCAACAAGCACTTGATCTCATTAAGGTAGATCTGAATCTAGCGAGTCAAACTTCAATCAAATCACATAAAAAAATAGTTTGTGTAATAGTTATAACATGTTTGATTTGTAAACATAAATAATCTGTCAAGACAGGGCATCACCAAGTAAAAGATCCATGATCAAATCCCAATCAGCATAGAACCTAGAACACTATGAGTGCCAAGTTTGTACAAAATTAATGAGCCTCCAAAGTGGAAGATGACGGGTAATTTTATGATTGTCCAAAGGAATTGGACCTATGCAATTGTGGAGGTTGAGCCTCTCATCTAAAAGGAAAAAAAAATGTGAACAAAAGAAATTGAATGGATGGATGTTGTGTCGCTATAATGTTGTGAATGGATGATTTAAAAAAAAAAAGATCTGTCGCTCTAGCGACACCCGCTCTTATAGATTTTCGACGGACTTTCTATACAAGCAACAGAATGTTCCATCGCTTGTATAGCAAGTCCATCGGAACATTCTTGGAGATGTCGTCGCTATAGCGACAACCTCTTGGGGGACTTTCCAACGGTCTTGCTATACAAGCGATGAAATTCCCCCCAAACGGCCGTTGCAATAGCGACGATTGCTCGTCGCTGAATTAACGTTATATTGAATGCTATAGCGACTGCGTATCGTCGCTATAGCGAGACGTTTTTGGTTTTTTAAATAAGTGAATCCATCGCTATAACGACACACACTTATGTGTGTGGCATTGCTACAGCGATGACTTAGAGTCGCTACAGCGATGGCTTATCTTCGTTATAGCCACAACCAAGCGTTGTTGTGTAAACAAATAGAAAGTGTTTTTTGTCGCTATAGCGATGAGCAACTGTTGCTATAGCGACGGTTTAAGGTCGCTATAGCGACGCTATTTTATTTTTTAAATATAATCCACACACGCCATGTTTCATATCATTCGTGTCACCATAGCGACGAACCTTGTAAAGTGTTTCTACAATGAGGAAAAGTTTTCCACAAAAGAATGGGGTCAGGTTTGTCGCTATAGCAATGCACAAGTGTTGCAATAGCAACGATTTTCCATGGGAAAAATGTGCACATATACTAGTGAGATGTCCCTTTTTCAACAATAAGGTCTTCAAACCTTTCCTTGATATACTCAACAAAGGACATCGACTTCCCATGATGATTAGGGTTCCATTTCCTGTAAAATGTCTCAATCAAACATGCTCAAGATGATATTTCTCCATGGCCCAAAACATCCCACCAATCCATGGCATCATAATCAAGAGTAGTTACACAAATGTCATTATTCCATCCGCATGATCAACACAAATATCAAACACTATCTTTATGAAGGATGCAACATGCCCTACTACTAAATCACGATATCCATAGAACTTCAAGCCACATTCATCATGTTTTCAATAATAATGTTATCATACTTAGGTGGATGCGCATGTATATTTGAAAAGTCAAATCGAGGATTGAAACATAGATCCCCATCCATCATACTTGCTCAATACAAATAGCTAAAATGCATGCATATGATGTGCCTCATATCAAAACAAATGTGGAGTTTCCAAGTTAATTATCAAATGCCTTCAAAATGTTGCTTGCCTCACCATACAAACAACATATCTTGAAAAATATGCAAGGAAAAAGGGATTCATCCCTTCATGGAGTTTCCATGTAAGAAGAAAAATATATAGTAAGAATCTCTCACAAATGTCATAGATGTAGCAAATGTCATAGAGTTGAAACCCTAATTTACCAAAAGCCTAATCTCTTGGTGAGATGTATAGTTGAGATTAGTCTAAATCACTAATGTATTAAAAATACATTTCATTAGATTCACTAACTAAATAAAAGACAATCACTTTATTAATAAAGTGAATTAAAAAATAGTTTTGACTCAAACGACTTCCTACACGTTTGATACTAAACCGTGCATAAGTTCCTCTATGGGCTTCAAACATCAACATCAAATCCTCTTCCTTCTATGATAAAATAATAATGAAATCATAGATATAGCCTAGGAGTAAACAATCTAAAATACTCCAACTAATCTATAAAAAATTATGAAATATGGTGGTCAAAGCTACAAATAGAAGTCTCAAAGATTAATGTCATGGGTGCCTCCATCAAGAGAGGAAGAATGACAAGTAAAACACCAATGAATGGCCTACAAAGCCCCTCCAATTGTAGTGTTGTGATAAATAAAGTCCAATAATTATGAATGAAGGTGGACAAACCCTATATATTCTCAAATGCCAAATGACCCCCATAAAATGTGCAACAAACCCTCTATAACTCCTTGTTGACGGGAAAATCTAAACTGCTCATCAACGTAAGGGAACCAATCCAATCCAAGGCTTTTCAAGGTCCCCATGCGTTTGACGTGACTATTTCCGATCGGATTGTGATGGCCCTGTTGCTAATATTTGGTTTGCCCCTCACAAAGGAGACTTTTATGGATGTTTAAATGCAATTATAACTAAATGTGCATATGCAAACCTAAGGCTAATCTAATCCTAAAATATTAATAGGAAAAGCTGTAAATAGACAATTAGCTACCAGAAAATAAAGAAAAGCTAGTAAAAACCTAAGAGAACTAACCTAACCAGTTTATATAAAGATTAATTATGTCATAATCCAATCAAAGATAAACCAAGGATTAAATTAAAACACATTAGTAATTTGGATTATGTAAATTCAGTAAAATATTAATGAAGGTACATGAACCATTTGATAAATTGTTTGTTTGTAGAACTACGATACTTGCTTTTGAAATAAATCCCTAAAATTGATAGAATTCACTAGAAAATGATAAGATTAATAAATCATTAACTATCTTATGACTAGGAGATTTGGAGGAGGAAACACGACGAATAGGATCTGCAACCAACCTGAACCTCGTCGATCGTGATCTGGACTCGGCCCTCCTACTCTCTGATGGATTTTCACAATGCCCTGATCAATGGGAAGGAACCTCGATCATGGACTTAGGCTAGGGCTCGGCCCTTGAGCTCTATGCCACTCAATATGGCCTTTGATGGAGACCCTGGCCCCCCTCCCCCTCATTTGAACTCAATGAATTCATGAAGTTCATCTCTGCACAAGAATCAAGCCCACACCAAAAGAAGCAAGCCCAAGAAGGAGCACTTTCATTATAAGAGATCCAATCACAACCAACAAAAGAATAAGAAGGATCTAAGATGCTTCACATGCAATGAGAAGGGTCACTTTGCTTCAGATTGTCCCAAGAACAAAAGGGGCAACAACAACAACAAGAAGAAGAATAACAAAAGGAAATATCATGCTCATGCTGCCGAGGATGATGAATCCCCTAGGAAGAAGTCTAGAGCAGAAAGTGATGACTCATCAAGCGAAGATGAATATGTTCTAATCTCTGCTCTCACATGTACTATCTCTCATGGTTGTAATGATTGGCTTATTGACAGTGGTGCTTCCAAACACATGACCGGGTTTAAAGAATCTTTTGTAAATCTATCTGAACATGAATCACCCCATAAAGTGAAACTTGGGGATGACTATCAATACCCTATCAAGGGAAGTGGTGAAGCCTCCTATAACCTAGACTCAAGGAATTTTTTGAAGATGAAAGATGTTTTGTATGTACCTGGGCTCAAGAAGAACCTACTCTCCATATCTGCATTGGATGCAAAAGGTATGAGGGTTGCATTTGTAGATGGCCAAGTTCTAATGTGGCAAAAAGGTAAAACTATAGATGATGCAGTGGTGATTGGAGAGCAAGAGGGAGGATTGTATAAATTGAAGGGACAACCTGAACATGCCACGGTACATGAATCCATGGAGCCAAGTGAACTTTGGCATAGAAGACTTGCTCATATGCATTATAGAGTACTTCCAATTGCAAGCAAGGCTGTAGAGGGTCTTCCTGAAATCAAGACAAAGCATGAAGGTGTTTGTAAAGGATGTGCAAAAAAAAAGAACATAAAGAAAGAATTTCCAAGCAGTGAAAGCAAGGCTAAAGGGATCTTGGAAATCATCCACTCTGATGTATGCAGTCCGATGTCATCCCGTTCTCTGAGTGGGTATGTTTACTATGTCTCTTTCATTGATGACTTCTCCAGGAAGACTTGGGTTTACTTCTTGAAGAACAAAGATGAAGTATTTGATAAGTTCAAGGAATTCAAAACCTTGATGGAGAACCAAACCGATAAGAAGATCAAGACTTTCAGATTCGACAATGGCGGAGAATTCACTTCAGGTGACTTCAAGAAGCTATGCAGTGATTCAAGGATTAAGAGGGAGTTGACTGCTCCTTACAATCCACAACAGAATGGAGTTGTAGAAAGAAAGAATAGAACAATCATGGAAGCAGCACGGGAAATGTTACATGACCAGGATCTGATTATGCATCTATGGGCAGAAGCAGCTAGGACAGCTGTATATGTACAGAACAGAACACCCCACAAGATATTGGACAACATGACACCAGAAGAGGTCTTCTCTGGTAAGAAACCTGAGGTCATCCATCTCAGAATATTTGGTTGTCCAGTATATACACATGCCCCAAAGGAAAAGAGGACCAAGCTAGATCCTTCAGGAAAGAAGGGTATCTTTGTGGGTTACAGTGAAAGCTCGAAGGCTTATAGAATATACTTTCCAGGGTTCAAGAAGATTGATGTCAGCAGAGATGTAACATTTGATGAAAACTCAGCATTCATCGAATCAAGGAAGACACTTATTGAAGATCATGAAGAACCAAAGGAAACTAGATTTCAAGACACTACAATGACTGAAGCAATTCCAGATGCAGATCGTGAAATTGAAGATCCGCAAGAACCTGTAGATCATGAGAAGAACTCTCACAAGAGGAGACCTGCATGGGCTAGAGAGCTCATTCAAGATGCATAAAGATATGGCCTTCCAGAAGAAGAACACATAGCAAAGAAGAGGACTAGATCACATACTAGCTATGTTGCTTTACTCTGTGATATCATGAACAAAGAACCTTCCAGCTATGAAGAAGCAGAGGACAAGAAAGAATGGAAGGATGCTATGGTCGAGGAATACCAATCAATAATGAAGAATGATGTTTGGGATGTTGTCCCAAGACCTGAAGGGAAGTCTGTTGTGACTTCCAAATGGATCTACAAGATCAAGCATGCTGCAGATGGCAACACAGAAAAATACAAGGCAAGATTTGTAGCTCGTGGTTTCTCTCAGAAAGAGGGAATAGATTATGAAGAAACTTTTGCTCCTGTAGCCAGGTACACTTCCATCAGATCAGTACTTTCTCTGGCTATAGTAATGAAATGGAAGATATACCATATGGATGTCAAAATTGCTTTCTTGAATGGTGTAGTTGAAGAGAAAGTGTATGTGGAGCAGCCACCTGGTTTTGAAACACATGACAGGGAGCCATATGTGTGCAGATTGAAGAAATCCTTGTAGGGCTTAAAGCAAGCTCCTAGAACTTGGTATGGGAGGATAGACAGCTTTCTATCCAGTTTGGGCTTTACCAAGAGTAAAGCAGATTCCAATCTCTACTAGAAGGTTGAGGAAGGAAGTCCTGTGATACTACTCCTATATGTGGATGACCTATTTGTAACAAGAGATGATAGATTGATTGCTGATACAAAGAGGAAGCTTGCTACCGAGTTCGAGATGAAGGACTTGGGGATGATGCACTATTTTCTAGGTATGGAGGTGTGGCAGAGTGCAGATGGAATCTTCCTTGGACAAGGGAAGTATGCAGTAGAGATCCTGAAGAGATTCGGGATGATGGACTGCAAGGCCATGACCACACCTATGGCATCGAACCTGAAGCTTCTGTGTGATGCTTCATCTGAGCCGGTTGATGTCACTATGTATCGTCAGATGATTGGGTCCTTGATGTACCTGATGAACACAAGACCAGATATTTGCTTTGCGATGAACACATTGAGCCAGTTCCTGACGGATCCAAGAGGTGTTCACCTGGTTACTGTAAATCATATTCTGAGGTACCTGAAGGTTACAATTGATTATGGGCTCAAGTATGATGCGAATCAAAAGTTTAACCTGCAGGGTTATGTTGATTCAAATTGGGCAGGAAGTGTTGCAGATAGGAAGAGCACTTCCGGGTGCTACTTCAGTATGGGATCAGGTGTGATCTCTTGGTTTAGCAGGAAGCAGTCCTACGTAGCACTGAGTACAACCGAAGCAAAGTATGTTGCAGCTTGTTCGGCTAGTTGTGAGGCAGTATGGCTTCGAAAGCTACTGTCTGAGTTATTTGATCTCCCGTTGGAGGCTACTGGTATCTTTTGTGACATCCAGAGTTGTGTGAAGCTGTCTGAGAACCCGGTGTTCCATGACAGGTCAAAACACATTGAGATCAAATATCACTATATCAGGGATATGGTGCAGAGAGGAGCAGTGAAGCTCTTGTATGTTGCGATAGATGAGTAGATTGTAGATATGCTGATGAAGCCACTAGCCAAAGTGAAGTTCGAGTACTTCAGAGAGAGGCTTGGTGTTCTTCAGATTGATGACATTTTGAGGAAGAAGTGATGGAGACATTTGCTGAGGCCATTTCAAGCATGGTGGAAGGAGGATCCTTCACATGGCTATGGATGTAAGCGCTGGATGATGAGCATCAGGATGATGTTCTAGTTTCTGCTCTATATGATCAGTTGGATCATTTATGTATGTATGCATCAAGTTGGATGCTGGATATGATCAGTTGGATCATTTGTATGTATTTGTATATGCATCATGTTGGATGCTTGGACCATGTATCTGTATATGTATCAGGTGGACACGTTGTATGATCAGGTAGATCATGTATGTTGATATATAGCAGGTGGATACATTGTGTGATCAGGTGGATCATGTATCTATGTATGTATCAGGTGGATACATTGTATGATCAGGTGGATCATGTATGATGATATGTATCAAGTAGATACTTGGTATGCATCAGGTAGATGCATTGTATGATCAGGATGATCATGGATGACGAGCTTCAAGATATTGCTCCAGATGACATGCATCAGGACGATGCAGTGATGATGATCAGGATGATCATGTGTACATTAGGATGGTGTATAGTGAGTATCAGGTTGATACTCTGTGGCCGTGGAACAGGTTGTGCAGATAAGCATATAATATGGCCCTGGGAGGTTTGCAGATAGTCTTTCGAGGTTTTTCCTAAGACATGTAATGTGGCCCTGAGATATCTGGTAAATGCTCTTTCGAGGTTTTTCTTTGGGAGGACATATAATCTGGCCCTGGGAGATCTGTAGATAGTCTTTCGAGGTTTTTTCCTATGGCATGTAATATGGCCCTGGGATATCTGGTAGATGCTCTTTCGAGGTTTTTTCCTATGGCATATAATATGTCCCTGGGAGATCCGATAGGTTGAGCTGTGTGCTCGTAATCAGTCCTGGGATGCTCTTTCGAGGTTTTTCCATGACCACATGTAATCCATCCTAGAGATCCAGACAGGTTGTGCTAGTCACGTAAAAGGCCTTGGATGCTCTTTAGATTTCTTTCTAGTCAAGACACTCTTTAAAGGTTTTGTGGTGGGGGTCACATGTAATACGCCCTGGAGATCCGAACAGGTTGTGCTAGTCACGTAAAATGCCTCGGATGCTCTTTAGAGTTCTTGCTAGTCAAGACATTCTTTTAAAGTTTTGTGACAGTCACATATAATATGTCCCTGGGAGATCCGACAAGTAGAGCTGTGTGCTCATAACAGCCTGGGATGCTTTTGCGACGTTTTGTGACGCACGTAATAAGTCTTGAGGATTCCACAGTATGGTCAGTGATGATGAAGACCTACAGGTGGTGGGCCTACATCCAGTATGAAAAAGGACTGGCTCTGTAGAACTTCCTATGACGAGTAGATTCAGAGATTGATTGAGACAGCAGCAGCAGTGACGATGATGATGATTCGAGGACGATGCATCGATGACGATGATCTAGAGAAGAAGACTTGTGCTAGATGATCTGTGTTGAGAAATACCTTCCTAGTTAAGAGGGAGTGTTGATGTATATGTAACTTCAGAATGTATTTCATATATATATTTATAGTACTCCTATAGAGATGTATTATTCCTCTATACGGAAGTGTCGTCATTTGTATTGACAAGTGTTGCAAGTGTGTTAACTTGACGATGGGTTATTAGACCACCTAGTAAGGGGTCGGCCCGGATTAATGTAACTAGGGGTTATTAGACTGAGTTAGACAAGTCGGCCCCACTATTTTATTAGGTAGGTCAGACAAGTATAAATAGAGATCGGGAGATCTCTATTTGATCATCTCATTATCTCACTCTACATCACTCGGAAAGTGGCACACATGTGAGGAGGAGGATCAGCTACTAGGAGGAGTCTATCTTTGTGTACTTGGGTTGTATTATTGCTCTATCTATCTCTGAGGAAGTTGTGGGGTTTTTCACCTTAGGGTTTTCCCCACGGAAACTCTATGTGTCTATTGTCTCTTATGTTTGCATCTTGTTATGATTGACATGCTTGATATGATTGATATGCATTGATACACTATACATGTTATTCTCTCAGTAAAGATCCTAGAGTATATTGAATTAATGCTAAAAAATTAACAAGTATATTTGAAAAAGCAAAATTTTTATGTCATTAAGCATATTTGAAAAAACAAAAAAAATCTTAAATATAATTGAAAAAATAAAACAATAATACTATTGGAAGACAATTTTTAGCAAAACATTGATTGCATAAGCCTAAGAATTGAAATAATATAATATTCAAGTCAAATATGGATGTTTGTACACCAAATTTAATCATTGCATTTGGAAAGATTATAATCATAAAAAACAATTTCAATCAGAGTGCTGGAAACACCAGGATTATAGCTTTTGGAAGGACTCTTCCTTCTTGAGTTTTTTCCAATCCCCATTGAATCAGGGCATTTTAAATCACTCCGTATACTATCCAAAATAATTTGATTAATTTTTTTTTTAATCCTATTTGAATGAGGATGGTTTGATTTCTTGTCAATTCCCTCCACCTGGGAATTATTATCGCGGTTCAACACATCTGGCTTTTGTTCATTTTGAATATGCACTTCATTGTGATAAATGTTTTTAAATACCTCAATATTGCAAAGGGAGGAATATTTTCCAGATTTACACACCTGTTCAGAAGGGTTTTCAAGACTTTGGATTACCTATGCTTCTTCACGTGTTACTCTTTGTTTGTCCTTCTTCTTCCTCGGATTCTTTATAGGACAAATCGGACAAGTGAGCAAGTGGATGGTGAAAGGATACTTATGGATTCGAGAAGACACGACTTTTACCCTTTTTTGGCCAAAATTTGAGAGATGGCTTGCAAACTAAAGCTACAAGCCGGTGGTAGGTGAAAGGAGGCAAACTTCTCCAACGATTTTGTGTCACGGAGAAAGGAATCACAAGGTGGTGGTGGTGAGTTTGTCTACAAAGGTTGGTATCTATTCCAAGGTTGTACTTGAAGGTGATATGAAGGGATTGTGGTTAGAGGAGGAAGTTGAACCCTGTGAAAATTTAAACCTTGTTCGAATATAAGGAAAGTATTTTTCAACCACCACCTTCGATTTGGAATGGTTTTGCTTGTCAAGTGAAGTAAAGGACGATCAAGAGGGGTTTATAAGTAGGGAGTTGAGCCTCAAGGAGTTTATTAGATCAAGTTCACACATTGATACTAGGGTGAGCCTCAAGTCAAGATTCGAAGGGGGTTCAAGGAGGGTGTATGAGGTGGTTAAGGGATATGAGGTAGGAGGAGGAGGGAAGCATAAGAGGAGGTCCATTAAGACAGAGTTTCCCATTAACCTAGTTTTAGGGGAGGAGATTCACTTGAATGAATTAGTAGTAATGATTGAATGCACCCTGGTTGGTAGAATTAGATGTCAAAGGATTGGGGAAGATTGTTAACTTTGTGGGTAGAAGGGGCATGGTCGAAGTTATTAGGGTATACTCTAATTTTTTTTATAATGGCTCAAGGGTGGTTGGCCTTCTCTTTTCACTCTATGGATGATGCTCAAAAGATGTTAGCCGGTAAATAGAGTTGGGATGGCTTTCCCTTCCTATTGAAATCATGGAGTCCCTTGTCTGTTGCGTGAAAGGAGAGTATGGATGTCTAGCATGTTTGGATATGCTTGCTAAGGATACCCTTGGATTTTTTGTCATTGAATGTGTTTAAAGCAATAGGAAAATCCTTATGGGTTTTCCTTGATGTGGATATGTCCTTTAAAGAGACTAGAGTGATGGTGATAGCATACATCCCCATATTATTGGACTTCATGGATGACTTATTGGAGAACTTGGAGCTTAATAAAGGCCATTCAACTTTCCTTCGTCCCTTATATTACGAGAAGGTGCCTTTTGGATGTATTCATTGCCATATCTATAGTTACACAATGCAAGATTACACATTGCCTTTCAAATAGAACGTTTGGGCTAGAAAGAAGAATAGTCTTACTTGGGGACTCGAAGTCATGGAAGGTAAAGAGGGATGTGTCAAAGTTGATTCAAAGAGGCAGAATGTGGTTATGGAAGAGGTATGAGTCAGATGAGTTCTTCTAAAGATTCAGTTTGTAGGGTCAGTTTCAAGTGCAAAGACAGTGGAGAAAGAAGTCACAGATAGTCAAGGATTGGTCTTGGAAGGTCATTTTCAAGCCCATGAGATTGGGTTACCACAAGATGAACATTTTTAAAATGTCCAAACAACCTTTTTGGAACTAGAAATGTCTGGTAAGTTGGTTGAATCCCTCAACCCTTTAAATTTGTATAACAAATATAATTTGTTGAGATTTGGGGCTCATTGTTTGGTTTTTTGGGGGTGGAGGAATTTCACCCTTTTGAGGGATTTAAGGGGACCTCGAGAGGGGTTTTGGAGCTCTTTGAGCTTCAACCTCCACAACCAAAATAATCCTATACAAGTTTTGAGTTGTTACAAGTTAAACTGGCACAATGTGTGATTAAATCCCAAAAGAATAACGTTAGCTCAACAACAACCTAGAGGGGTTACCCACTATCACCTCAATTACTCCCTCTATAAACTTTAGGTTTCCTCTTATAAAACTCAAAGGGGACTTCCCTGGGATAAGATTACTAAGTTATGACAATGAAGGATAGGAGATGTGACAAGATAACTTAGTAAAATGGTTTTGTTGTTGTAGTATATAAAATAAAGGGGTGATGGAAGGGCCAAGAGACTAGTGTCAATCCAACAAGGGAAAATGGATTCAAGGGAAAACTCCAAAATGGCAAGTTCATGTAAGGTTAGAGCAACTAGGGTTGCGTACACATACCACAATGAAAACTTGACATGCTAAAAATTGATTATAGAAATAAGCTAGAAAAGTCGAAGGAGTTACCACATCAAAACATTATTAATTAGGGTGTGTGTGTGTTATGCAATGAAACATTAAATAGAAACAACTCTAGAAATAATATAGAATAAAGTTAATATATTCATGCATAAGACATCAAAGGGAAATAATGGAAATACTTTTCAATGAAACCCTTCCAATGAGGGGATATACCCTTTCATGTGGTCTTATTTCAACAAGTTCTAACAATTCTACAATTCACCAGCAACATAGAGAAGTAGGAACAAAAGTCCACAATTTCAGAGGATAAGAAACCCTTGAACTTCAAATCGTTCCATGAAAATATATGTCCATTAAGCTCCAAAAGAGGGAGAACTCTCAAAATCCAACCATGGAAAATGAAGGATAGAGAAAAACCTTGTATAGCTTTCAACTTCTCTTCCTTATACATAAAAATAATAATAAAACCCTTGATCTAGCCTATGATGGAGTAAACAAACCAAAAAACTCCAACTAATCTAACAAAATCCATGAAATATGGTGGTCAAAGCCACAAATACAAGTCTCCAAGATGAATGAGAGGGGCACCTCGACCAAGAGAGGATGAACGATGAGTAAAACCCCAGTGAATGGCCTCCAAAGGCTCTCCAACTATAGTGATCCAATAGATAAGGTTTAATAATCATGCATGAAGGTCGACAAATGCTAGATCTAGGGTTTGAACCCCTTAGATCTCCTCAAATTCCAAATGACCCCCATGAAACATTCAACAAGACCTATGTAACTCCTACAAAGTGGAATGCTCCAATGAATAAGGCCTCTAAAGGTGGAGAATTTCCTAAAAAATGGCAATAAATGAAATGAGGGGCTCCTCCAAGGTAAACACTATCCATGAAAAGGCTCCAAAAGGATCGTACAACCAAAATGTGGTGTGGATATTTAAACAACAGTTATGGAATTGCCAACTTCCTTGATATTTATCAAATTTTCTATTATAACCACTTTTTCATGGATCCCATTGCCACTTCGCATCTAATGGCGTTGAGTTAGAAAAATTCTAGGCCTCTCGAAGTTAGGACACCCCTCCCAAAGGCTCAAAGTGATGTCCATGTGACAACAACAATCCTTCAAGATAGGACATCACCTCCAAATGGCTCAATATCCAAGTACCAACTCATCAAAACATGTTATATTGCAAAATATAGATCCATCGAGTAAGGAGCCCACCAATCAAGATAAAAGCATAAATCTAAGAGAGAAGTCCCACAATAGTCAACCAAAATCCAAGAAGGGGATGACCCCATCTACAATACATTAGCACGGCTCCACGCATGCCAAGAGAGATAAATAAGGAGGGCACTCAACCAATGATGTTACATAATGGATCCAAGATGCCATCCTCATGCTAAAAACAAGAATACTCTGCCATATGCCATCAACCATGTGTTAGAATGGGGTGCATTTTGTGGAAGATCACCAATAATACATCCATGTCAACCAACAATGCGATATCAAACCACAAATACAAGAGTGCTCCATTAGTTTTGATAGTATATGTCATAAAGGTGTCAAATCAACCTCAAAATCCCATAGCGCTCTCATGGAAGAGCCTCCAAACTCCACATCGTCATGTGAACAAGCCAAGCGCTCGATGAATAACAATAGTACATGTGATCTAAATGGAAAATCAAGTCAAGCACACTAGGATGCCCCTCAAGGAAAGTGATCCATGTGACACATGCAAAAGAAATGCACTGTAAAACTCTCATAAACATATCTAAAACCATATCCCATAGCTAATATCACAACTATATCATGAAGATCCACATGCGAGAGCATTATCAACAGTAGGACATCATCACAATGTGAAGCAAAAATATAGCATAAAAAACCTACGCCATCGATAATTTTATCAACATGTGACCCTTGTTGAATGTGTGACAAAAATCACATGTGTACACCCGTGTCAAAATGGGGGGTAAAATTAGGCTCCAATGGAAAGACATGTCCTCTTCTTGGGAGTGCATGAGAACTTCAAAATATCAGAATGTACCTATTAGAAATCATCATCAACTACAAAATCGAACCATTTTGTGGGATGGATAACCTCAACATCCATAAACACCACATCATATCCAAGAGTTCATTATATCAAAATTGGATTTACAACAAAAGCAAGGCATAATCTAACAATGCCAAAATGAAATATAATGCTCACATGTTGAGCTTATTCATTCTACTCTAATGCTATCATGAGCTCATTGTGCATACCCTACTCTAAACATGAGATAAAGTAGATTCTATGTGAAATAATAAACCTTGTGTAACCGTGTGCTCATGTCATAAATACCATGGCATTATCCCTTATGTTTGGTCACTAACCAAAATAAGAATATATCAAATGCCAAATAGATACAAATTGGAATCTCCATGAAATGTAAGCCAAAATCTGAGATTAGATTATGAATAAGGCCAAGATCACCAAATTCATGCCAAAAAGGTCATGCACCATCACAAGGCTTCTCTATCTAAAATTGGATAGAACTAGTGTAAGCATGATCATCATAGATCAACCCACAATCACCATAACTCATGTCCTTGAGCAATAAGGGCTCAGAGGGATCTTCAAACTTACAACATTTCTCAAGATCTTATTCTACATTAGATGAATATCAGATACAAGATCAATTTCCAAAACTATAATATAAAAAAAGGACCCCAAAATTATAGCTTAAAAATACCATTTGGTTTGCTAGTAATTTATGCAATTAACCTCCACATGAATGGCTTATTGCCCCAAATAAATTTATACACTAAAATAATTTTTTAGTTTAAAGTATATTTCAAATATGAGAAGAAATATAAGAAATAGGTGGCTGGATATTTTATCATAAAAAACTTGTTGTAGCATACAATTCCCAACCCCTAAAGCATCTTTTACACCTGAAATACTAGGCATAAAATCATCTTTTACATATGAAATACTAGGCAAAAAATCATCAATAAATGAAAGAAAATATGGCTGAAAAATTTATGCATTTTTAGGCCCATCAAACTACTCCAAATTCCCTAACAAATCTACACCAAAACTATCCAAACATGGTTGGAAATTACTCTGAAATTTCTGCCATAAAGTAACCAAGAAATTTAAAGGAGATGACATAAACAAATTTGCAAAAATGAAGTCAACGTGATGCCCATAATCAACATTACAAATGGGGACATATGGTTGTAAGTACTTTTCCATGTTTGGTTGTTCTAAAGGCTTAAAATTTGTGACTTCCTCATTAGATGCATCACTACAAGTGTCATAGTTGGGAGCCCCAAAATTTTCCATGGAGTCCATATCCCTACTATGATCAACAATCTGAAATATGCCATATAAAATTTCATGAAATTGAGAGATACATACACTTTCCATCTCCTCATCAAACAAGGGTTTGTCTTCAAGATTATTTTTTTCTCAAAATCACAACAAGAAATATCATCAACTTCATACTTTTGAGAAATACTAGAGTGTACCAAAACCTCATCATCGCGAGGAGAGAGAACAAGGGCATGAGTGCTCTCACTTGTAGGGCTTTTTTCAAAGTGATCTTCATTTATTTAGTCTTCAATGGAATCATGAGGTGGTTCATGCGCTTGGTACTCAATGGAGAATCAGAGATATGAGAAAGGTTTTCTTTGAAGGAAACATGAGATGTCCCTTTTTCAAAAATAAGGTCTTCAAACCTTTCCTTGATATACTCAACAAAGGACATCAACTTCCCATTATGATTAGGGTTCCATTTCCTATAAAATGTCTCAATCAAACATGCTCAAGATGATATTTCTCCTTGGCCCACAGCATCCCACCAATCCATGGCATCATCATCAAGAGTAGTTACACAAATGTCATTATTCCATACTCATGATCAACACAAAGATCAAACACTATCTTTCTGAAGGATGCAACATGCCCTATTGTTAACACCCAAAAAGTTCTCACTAGCTCATTCCCCTATTCTCATGACCCATTTGTCCACTTTTTCCACCATTTGAGCCTCTAAAACCTTCAAAAGGTCACCAAAAAGACCAAAACCCATCTTTTTCCACTAAAAATATGTAATTTTCCTCAAAAAATACAAAAAACCCTAAAAAAGGGTCCAAAATTCCCAAAATCAATTAAAAGGGAATAAAAATATAAAATATATTTAAAAAAGGAAAAAGAGGAAAAAATAAACCTAAACCATTTTGGTCAATACCATTGGTTTCCTCAAACCATAATGGTATTCCCCATCACCAAAAAACTATAAAAAGGTGATAGGGGCTCCTCACTATTCATCCACATTCATCCTATCCTCATGCTGCCAAAATTCCTTTTGAGCTTTGCCCATCCTTTTGAGCTTTGCCCAACCATTGAAGCATTGGAGAAGAAGAGACCCTTGGAACATTGGAGCATCTCAACATTGCAGCTGCCCCAACTCAACAATCCTCACCATTGAGGTATTTGTTTTGCAAGCCATTGCTTGCCCATTAATAGAAAATCTCAAATTTTTTACTTCTTGTCTCTTGTATGGATCTCACTGTTTACCATTTTTTAATCTAGTTTATTTACTTGCACATGATAGATTAGTTGTTTACTTCTTACATTCAACAAAGTTTTTACATATTTTTATTGAGACTGCTGCTACTAGTTAGCAGGTGCATCCTTTCACATGCTTGGTTGAAAAACCAAGCAACAGTTTTTGGCGACTCCGCTAGTTTTCGGACTTTAAATCTTTGATTTAGATCTATTTTTTAGTTTTTTTTTAAATTTAAATCTGTAGATCTGCCATACTAGTCAGCTTCTTGATAGCTGCCCTAGCCATTGGCCCTTTCTGCAGCCCAAAATTTCAATTTTTGGGTTCATTTTTTTGGCGACTGTTATTCGTCCGTACATCGTGGCTTTCGGCACTCACAGTCGCGCTGCGCATTGCGCCCTCGCGCCTGTTTTCCACGCGGCCCATTGTGACTGTTCAGATTTTTCCCACGTGGTCCATCGTAGCTGTTCGAATTTTTTCCGCGCAGTCCATCACGACTGTTCGGCCTTTTTTCGCGTTGCGCATCACGGCTTTTGCCCACATTGCCGTGATTCACATCATGACTTTTTCCCATATCGCCGCGATTCATATCGCGGCTTTTCGCCTCACAGACGTGATATTGTCTGTTTCGTTCGGCCCATTTTTTCCCGAGTATTTGCCCATTCGGCCCATTTTTTTCATCCTTATTTTTTGCAATTTTTTTTGACAGCATAGTGTTTTATTATTGCAGCATTATAAATTTATATTCTGTTATTTGCTTTACTAATCTTTTTGAAAATTTTCAGTTAAGTGAAAGAAAGATTTGTTAAATATTTTTCAGGTTGTAAGTTTCATACTTTGCAAAGTTAGAATCATAATTCTCAATTGCTCAATATTTTGCCCAAGAAAGTCTTTAGAAATCCACTTATTTTTGCATATGTTATTTGCTTTACCTTGAAAATTTTGAAAAATCCATATTTAAAAAAAAAAGGCATTTACATTTGAAAGCATCTTTCATTTTTTGCAAATTGAAATCGTCATTTTAGTTTGTGATTAAATCGCCCAAGCGGGGCAAATTGGTTTGGTATACAACCACATCAGCACACAATCGGTCACAATAATTTCAAGTGAGCCTTAAAATTCTCTTAACTCAACCAACATTCTAACCCCATTTGGGGAACACAAAAAGAATATTGTATTTAGGTAGGACTGAGTGGATAAGTATCCAAATAACACCCCTCACTCACTTACATGTTGAGACATAGTGGTTGACATTTAGGGTACCAAAATCCCTTATTATTTGTTGGCACGCTTTAAAACCAATTCGTTGGAGAGGCCTCTCCCTTAGGAGGGTTGAAGTAGCCAGACTGGTTCCGGAGGCCTGAGTGGAATACCGCAATCCATTCAGTCACCGAAGGATACCTACTCACTTTTCTCGTTGTACCACCCGTATGGGAGTACAACGGTGATAGAACAAGAGCTGCAGATTCACCTAGCCGGACGTGTCATGAACGAGGTATCTTAGTGACCTATCTTTTAGGATTGACTACCTGGTGTCCCTCCCGGTAGTGGGATATCTAGCCTTTGGTTCTACAATTCATATTTTCTGACTTGGATTTCATCACCTTGTAGAGGATATGTCTTGTTGAGTCATAATAATTTTTAGTTAGGTGTTTGCATGCTCTATTACCTCCCTTTGGTCAGTGAGTACACCTTTTTTCTATTTTTAGGAGCCATTTGCATGTTGGTTTTCTGACCACATTTTTTGATTACTCCACTTACTATAGCACAACTGTTATAGTAAGTGTTTTGAGTTTGGTTGTTGGCCTGAGTGCCATTGTT
Organism: Larix kaempferi; assembly: GCA_027924585.1. Lineage (NCBI taxonomy): Eukaryota > Viridiplantae > Streptophyta > Pinopsida > Pinales > Pinaceae > Larix > Larix kaempferi. Next base: position 4,683,990 of record BSBM01000199.1, read on the forward strand.
TTTTACGCTCCCCTCTTGCACACACGGTTGCATTAGGGCTTCCAAGCTTTTCACTCACAACCACCTGTTAATTTCAATAGACAACCGTCACCATTGATTCCCCAAGACATTCTCGACGCTTACGGGGAGACCCCCCGCAGTATGGTTCCCTTGACTCCACACGTCATCGGCATAGAGCCTCGTCATCCGATTCTGACGCACCTCATTTCACATCTGACTCAGAGGAAGAATCCGAAAATCCCGTATACACCGCACCTACTAGCTCCATGGCTGGTTCGCATTATGACAACTTTTTCACAGGGACTGTTGGTGGAACATCGTCCACCCCCACCACCACAACGACCACCATGGTAGCCACAACTACCACACCTCCCTTAGGATGCCCAACATGGGACCCACACCTACATTAGGTATGCCCAACATGGGACCTACACCTACCATCACCGCCACTACTCAGATCCTAGTAATTACTGGAACCATTCCAAACCCATCTATAACTCATGTTGCACTTGAAGGCACTGGCCCCTCTCACACATCTTTAGGTGGAGGGCACATCCCTTTTACAACTAATCCCCCCCTTGGGGGTAGTGGCTCAATTCATAATGCTACCACTAGCATTTATGCCCGACCAACCATGTCATACCCCTCTGCCAGTTTGTCATTTATGGCTAGTCTTAACTTACCAGACCTGGCAAGGTTAACAAATGACCCAATTAGACATGACCCTACTTGGCTCCCCATGCCCACAAAAATCCCCTCGGACATCCCAAATTTTGAAGGGAAGGCTGGGGAAGACCCCCAAAACCATATCATGTCATTTCACCTATGGTGTTCCTCAAACTCCATAATCGATGATTCTATTCGACTCTGACTTTTACAAAGAACTTTCACTGGCTCGACAGCCAAGTGGTATATTGAGCAGCCACATGGAACACACCCTATGTTTACATCTCTCTCCTCAACTTTCCTACAGTTCTTTCAACTACCCGTACGCTATGATGCAGGAGTAGAAATCCTACTATCTTGTAGACAGAATACGGCCACCCACATCACATATCATATCCATGAATGACGTAAATGCCGTAGTCTCTGCAAGATTAAGCTAGACGACCGTATCTTCCGGGACTGGTTCCCGAAATCACTCCTTCCTCTCATAGCCAAGGATGTAACTTTTGAATGACCCCAGTCGGAAGAAGAAGCCATTTTAAAAGCCCACCAGTTTGACTTGATATATGCCCAGTCCGGATATTTATACACCATATTACCGGATGCCCCACTTGGTGATCCATCCCAGAATGACGCGCTGGGGGCATCCCATGCCGCCGACGGTATCATTGGCCAGGTCACAACACAAAACAAACCTTTCACCATGATGAGTACCAACAACGCCCTAGACCTTTCTAGGGCTACATCTCATTCTGGAGATACAACTTCGTATGCTCCAATGATGCACACCCACCATACTCATGGACCCTCATGTCCACCTCAGTGTTATGGGCAAGCACCATTAGCTTATGTACCAACTCCATATTACAACCAACAGGCCAATCAGACTTCGGTTCACCCACAAGCCCAATCGGCTTATTACCCTCAACAGGCAGCACCTCTTGCTCCAACACTTCCCACAGCTCAAGGCTACCAACAACCACAACAAGCACCAAGTCCACCTCAGAACCCTCCTGCTTACTATCCATAGCATCCTGCTCCAGCGCCTACACAACCTCAGAACCACCTATGGCCCAAGGGCATGTATACACACAGCAAAACCGACCTCAAAACCAAAATAACCAGCGTAACCAAGGAGGTCAAAAAAACCGCGGAAAAGGACGCAACTGTGGAAATAACCAACAACAAAACCAAGGAGGACAACCACCTAATCCTCCCAATAACAATAACGCTGCTCTTCGCAATCAAAACCTTGATCGTCCACCAAAACAGGGCAAGAATCCTAACTTAAGAACAAACCACCCATGTTCCATATGCGAAGTATATGGCCATTACATGCATAATTGTCCCCATTTGGACTAAGCACATCAACTCTAGACCAATGATTCCCAATGACAAGGACACACTGCACAACCAACACCACCTCCTCAGCCGCAACCCATGATATTGCAAAATCCTCTACCCCACCAAGGAGTACTAAACACCTGTCCAATGGATCCCCCATAAGGATCCGCTACACCACAGCTGCAAATCACCTATACAACAACCGATTACCAACAATCAGAGTCGAACACTCACATTTGCTAATGATGTCATCAAATGACGTCAACCTTCAAACTCGCCAAAACCAATACAACTCAGCCCCTGAAACCACTCCTACTGATCCATCCTCAAACACCCTCCCAACTGATCAGACATTACGCATACCTAATATGGCCATGGATGGAGGTCCAAAAGTCCCTCGTGGCCCCCTAAGACGAATAAAAAACAACCCTAATGCTCGTGCAGCTTCGAACTATAACGTTGTGGAAGACTTAGCCCAGTCCCCTGCTGCTATGTCTGCTCTAGAAGTCCTAAAAACTTGTCCTGCACAAAGAAAATTGTTGTTGTCCGCCATTGGTGCCATAGACCCTAACGACACCAATATGATGGCTTTCGATTTAGACCAAGCCGAACCTTGTCTGCCTTCATCACTATCTTTTCAGGTCTCTGTGTCCATTCGAAACCTTGTCGTTCATCCATGCATCATCGATGAAGGTGCCTCCACCTGCGTTATGTCGACTTTTGTTTGGCAGAAACTTGGATCCCCAACACTACAGCCCTCCACTACCGCATTGCAAGATTATGATGGTCATGCAGCTCAACCGCAGGGTCTGTTAGTCAACTTGCCCGTATAGCTTGGGGGAAAACTGGTTCTCATAGATATAGAGGTCATCAACGCCCAACTTGATTACAATCTCCTTTTGGGTCAAAGCTACATGTATAAAATGAAAGCTGTCGCTTCTTACATTTTCTGTCTCGTGATGTTTCCCCATGAAGTACGGGTAGTCAAAATTGACCAGATAACATACTATGATCCCAATGCCCCCGCAACACCTGAAAATGTTTTACCCATGATTGAACAACTCGTTCAGAGTGCACCCACATCGTTCGTCTCCTCAGTTGGACCCGGGATATATTCAGATACTCCCATGATCTCCACGTTCCAATCTATCCCACCCCTCTGCGGACAACTAAAGTATTTGATTTGTGCACCCTCTCGCACAACATACAACAACATACTCAACAACCTCCAGCACTGCCACAACCACCCACAGTGCCTAGTCATATCGGAGCAACACCGATTCACACTGTCCCATTATTGTTTCCACTCTCAAGAGTTGTCAGCACACCAGTAATGGCTACACTTAACCTTCCAGGGTTAACGTTAGGATTACCCATATGGTACCTACCTGCTCCAACCCCTCCCTTGACACCTACCGTTGTTTTACAACCGGTGCAACCCATTAATACTTCGAACCGTCCACCACCTAGCGTAACGAACTCCCAAAACCAACCACCACTTGGTGTACCGAACTCCCAAAACCGTCCACCACCTGGCGTACAGAACCCCCAAAACCAACCACCTCCAATAGGGGCCACTACATAAACATCTAGTTATGTCCCCCCTCAATCCTGCTACACTGGGGGCAGAGGTCCACAGACCTACATCACTAGACCCACAACTCGTACCCCCCTAGTAACTCCCAAAGTGGCGAAGAATCCCCCAACAATCCGCATACCCCCTAAGTGCTCCTTGTGCGACGATATATGCCATGCTACCCATCTATGTCCCCAATTACCGACACTTCAAGAACACATGAATATGTTGGATGACGACATGAATATTCCAGTTGTCAAACTAGAATTGCCCCCTCAGCCTCGTGACAAATCGCTACATACAAACCACCCTTGTGCGATCTGTGGCATCTACGACCATTATTCACATCACTGCCCTGATCTCCCAGATTATAAAGCAACACTATACGAATTGAATAATTCCGACCTAGAGATATCTCCCCCAATCATTGAGGAAATATTCCCCCCGGAATCTTCCCCTTCAGAAGAAATCAATACCATTTATATGATTTCAATCACCTACAAGCCTAAACCAATTGATTTAATTACATATTACTTCTGTACCGATGAGGAAATCCTAGAAACACTTACTGCACCGGACTACCCATGGGATGATATGCACCATCGCTCATACTTCATTCCTGAGGCATCCACCACCACCACGACGAACCAACTGTCTGTTGAATCCAAAGACTTCTTACCAACTAAGGTCGATTGGTTCAAAGATCCTATCCCGGCTCTAGATGTCTTTGAAGAAGGTAACATGGCCAACATTTTGCCAATCATAAAAATTGACATTTCCACTACCCCTGGAAAACCTGAGCATATCTCTTTAGGCGCATCATGCACTGAAAAGGAAACCCAAGCCTATAAGAAACTCTTCCAAGAATTTCGTGATGTTTTTGCCTGGTCTTACACTGAGATGCCTGGTCTTGATCCTACCATTGCAGAACATGATATAGACACTTGGCCCAACATATCTCTAGTACACTAGAAACAACGCCACATTCACCCATCCAAGCTTCCAGTCGTCAAAGCTGAAATTGAGAAGCTTCGAGCAGCAAGTTTCATATACCCTATTGCTTACACCACCTAGGTTTCCAACCCAGTTCTAGTCAATAAGAAAGTCGGCACCATTTGTGTCTGTACTGATTTCCGCGACCTAAACCTAGCTTGTCCCAAAGACAACTTCCCAACACCATTTATCGACCAACTAATCGATGCATGTGCAGGGCATGAGGTACTATCTTTCATGGACGGTTTCTCCGGGTACAACCAAATCCATATCTGCAAGGAAGACCAATACAAAACGGCTTTCACCACCCCATTGTTGATGTATATGTAACTTCGTAATGTATTTCATCTATGTATTTTATATATATTTATTGTACCCTTATTAAAGATGTGTTATTCCTCTATAAGGAAGTGTCGTCATGTGGATTGACAAGTGTCGTAAGTGTGTGTACTTGCCGATGGGTTATTAGACCACCATGTGTGGGGTCGGCCCTGAAATATATATATTATAATGTGGATGTACTAGCTAGACAAGTCGGACCCATAAGGTCACTGGGAAAACAGGTTAGTATAAATAGAGATCAGGTGATCTCTATTTAGATCATTCGGAAAGTCATATCTCTCTCTCTCAGAAAGTGGCGCACTAGTGAGGAGGAGGATCATCTGCTACTAGGAGACTATCTCAGTGCATTTTGGTTGTACTTTGGTTGAGCCATTGCTCTCTCTATCTCTGAGGAAGTTGTGGGGTTTTTCACCTTAGGGTTTTCCCCACGGAAACTCTGTGTCTCTTGTCTCTCATGCTTTTGATTCTTGTGGTGCTTGTGAGGCTTATTGTGATTGTTATGCATTGATATAATGTACATGTTATTCTCTCAGTGAATATCCTAGAGTATTGTGAATTAATGCTCAAAATTTAACATGGTATCAGAGCTAACCCGAGAAGAAGACATTTTGTAGTGATGGAAACTTGAGTTTATTGTTTATTGGGTTTCTCTCCACAGATTTTGGAAAAGGAGTATAGTAGATTGACTCTACTCATCAAGGCGCATCTATCTGTCCAATCAGAATTCAATTCCGAGCATTTTCAGATTTGGCCCTAAAAATTAGGGTTTCCACAAAAATAGGAATTTCTGGAATCTGAAGACACAGCTGGAAGCTCCTTGCAAAAATTGAAGTTTAGAGCTTTGGATCGAGATTTTTGGCTGGGTAGATCTCCAGGAAACTCAAACCCTAATTCAGGGCTCTCCCTAGTGAACCTTGGAGGACAAAAAGACAAATCTGAAGGGTAAAACTTTGCTAATCTCAAATTCTGAATGCACCGGGCTGGTCAGCTCATCAAAGCGCATCTTTCTATCCTTTCAGAAAATTGAAATTCACATTTTGAATTTTTAGGGTTTTTTCGACAAACCCTAATCCAGGACCAGATCTAGTTTTCAGCATTTCAAGTGGTAAGACCTAAATATTTTCTATTTCCATTTGAAGTACTCTTTAAGATGTCTCACCACACCAAGCTTGAGGATAAGCTTGAAGGGGCTGATAACTTCCGAACCTGGAAGTATAGGATTGGGTTAATCCTGGAAGAGAATGAGTTGGACTCATATATAAAAGAAGACATCCCTATCCCAGAGGATGAAGAGGCCAAGGTATTTCATAAGAAGAACTTGGTCAAGGCAAAGAGAATCATTGCTGATTCTATCAAAGACCATCTCATACCCCATGTGTCTTCTCTAAAGACACCCAAGGAGATGTTTGACTCTTTGACCAAGCTATTTGAAGGGAAGAACATAAATCGGAAGATGACCCCGCGGAACCAATTGAAAGGAGTAAAGTTTTAGAATGGAGAAACCATTCAATCTTATTTTTCTAGGGTCTCCCAGATCAAGGAACAACTGGAAGCAGTAGATGAAATGGTGGAGAATGGTGAAGTTGTCATGACCACTCTGAATGGCCTACCTAGGTCATGGGACTCCTTTATTCAAGGAATTTGTGCAAGAAAGAAGTTGGTATCCTTCAACAGATTGTGGGAAGAATGCTCTCAAGAAGAAGCTAGACTTATAGTTCGTGAGGAAAAGATGGGAGGTGAAGATCAAGCTCTTGCAGCTCACACCAAAAGAAGCAAGCCCAAGAAGGAGCACTCTCGCTACAAGAGATCCTATCAAAAGAAGGATCTAAGATGCTTCACATGCAATGAGAAGGGTCACTTTGCTTTAGATTGTCCCAAGAACAAAAGGGATAATAACAACAACTCCAGCAAGAAGAAGAAGGGCAGCAAAAGAAAGTTCCATGCTCATACTGCCGAGGATGATAAACCTCCAAAGAAGAAGGCTAGGGCAGAAAGTGATGATAGTGATGATGACTCATCAAGTGAGGAAGAGTATGTTCTAATCTTTGCTCTCACAGGTACTATCTCCCATGGTTGTAATGATTGGTTGATTGATAGTGGGGCTTCCAAACACATGACTGGGTTTAAGGAATCTTTTGTGAATCTATCTAAACATGAATCACCCCATAAGGTGAAACTTGGGGATGATTATCAATACCCAATCAAAGGAAGTGGTGAAGCCTAATACAACCTAGATTCTGGAAAATCTTTGAAGATGAAAGAAGTCCTTTATGTACCTGGGCTCAAGAAGAATTTACTCTCCATCTCTGCATTGGATGCAAAAGGTATGAGGGTTGCATTTGTGGATGGCCAAGTCCTAATGTGGCCAAAGGGAAAGACCATAGATGATGCAGTAGTGATTGGAGAGCAAGAGGGAGGATTGTATAAATTGAAGGGACAGCCTGAACATGCCATGGTGCATGAATCCATGGAGCCAAGTGAACTTTGGCATAGAAGACTTGCTCATATGCACTATAGGGCACTTCCAATTGCAAGCAAGGTTGTAGAAGGTCTTCCTGAAATCAAGACCAAATATGAAGGTGTTTGCAAAGGATGTGAAAAAGGTAAGAACATTAAGAAGGCTTTCCCAAGCAGTGAAAGCAAGGAAAAAGATATCCTGGAAATCATCCACTCAGATGTATGTGGTCCTATGTCATCCAGTTCTCTGAGTGGGTATGTTTACTATGTCTCATTTATTGATGACTTCTCCAGGAAGACTTGGGTATACTTCTTGAAGAACAAAGATGAGGTGTTTGATAAGTTCAAGGAATTCAAAACTTTGATGGAGAATCAAACTGACAAGAAGATCAAAACATTCAGATCCGACAATGGTGGAGAATTCACCTGAGGTGACTTCAAGAAGCTTTGTAGTGATTCAGGGATTAAGAGGGAGTTGACTGCTCCTTATAATCCTCAACAAAATGGAGTTGCAGAAAGGAAGAACAGAACTATCATGGAAGCAGCAAGGGCAATGCTACATGACAAGGATCTTCCTATGCATCTATGGGCAGAAGCAACTAGAACAGTTGTATATGTGCAGAACAAAACACCCCACAAGATATTGGACAACAAGACACCAGAAGAGGTCTTTTCTGGTAAGAAACCTGAAGTCAGTCATCTCAGAATATTTGGTTGTCTAGTATACACTCATGTCCCAAAGGAAAAGAGGACTAAACTAGATCCTTCAAGAAAGAAGGGTATCTTTGTGGGTTACAGTGAAAGCTTGAAGGCTTACAGAATATACTTTCCAGGGTTCAAGAAGATTTATGTCTGTAGGGATGTAACATTTGATGAAAAATCAGCATTCATCAAATCTAGGAAGGCACCTATCGAAGTTTATGAAGAACCTAAGGAAACTAGATTTCAAGACATTACCATGACTGAAGCAGTTCCAGAAGTTGTTCATGAGTTTGAAGATCCACAAGAATCTGTAGATCCACCCCGTGAGGATAACTCTCACAAGAGGAAACCTGCATGGGCTAGAGAGCTCATTCAAGATGCAGAAAGATTTGGCATTCCAGAAGAAGCACACAGAGCAAAGAAGAGAACCGGATCACATACCAACTATGTTGCTTTACTCTGTGAAATTATGAACAAAGAGCCTTCCAGTTATGAAGAAGCAACGGAAAAGAAAGAATGGAAGGATGCCATGGTTGAGGAATACCAATCAATAATGAAGAATGATGTTTGGGATGTTGTACCAAGACCTAAAGAGAAGTCTGTTGTGACTTCTAAATGGATCTACAAAATCAAGCATGCTGCAGATGGCAGTGTAGAGAAATACAAGGCAAGATTCGTAGCTCGTGGTTTCTCTCAGAAAGAGGGAATAGATTATGAAGAAACTTTTGCACCTGTAGCCAGGTATACTTCCATCAGAACAATACTTGCCCTGGCTGCAACAATGAAATGGAAAATACACCAAATGGATGTCAAGACTGCTTTCTTGAATGGTGTAGTTGAAGAGGAAGTATATGTGGAGCAGCCACTCGGTTTTGAAATACATGACAGGGAGTCATATGTGTGCAGATTGAAGAAAGCATTGTATGGCTTGAAACAAGCTCCCAGAACCTGGTATGGTAGGATGGACAGTTTCCTATCTAGTTTGGGCTTTACCAAGAGTAAAGCGGATTCCAACCTCTACTACAAGGTTGAGGAAGGGAATCCTATGATTCTACTCATATATGTGGATGACTTATTTGTAACTGGAGATGACAGACTGATTGCAGATACTAAGAGGAAGTTTGTTGCTTAGTTCGATATTAAAGATTTGGGAATGATGCACTATTTCCTAGGTATGGAGGTGTGGCAGAGTGCAGGTGGGATCTTCCTTGGTTAAGGGAAGTACACAGTAGATATCCTGAAGAGATTCGGGATGATGGATTGCAAGGCCATGGCCACACCTATGGCATCGAATCTGAAGCTTCTACGTGATGCTTCATCTGAGTCGGTTGATGTCTCTATGTATCGTCAGATGATTGGGTCCTTGGTGTACCTGACGAACACGAGACCAGACATTTGCTTTGCTGTGAACACATTGAATCAGTTCCTGACAGATCCGAGGAGTGTTCACCTGGTTGCTGTAAAGCATGTTCTGAGGTACCTGAAGGGTACAGTGGATTATGGGCTCAAGTATGAAGTGAATCAAAAGTTTAACCTGCAAGGTTATGTTGATTCAGATTGGGCTGCCAGTGCTGCAGATAGGAAGAGCACATCTGGGTGCTGCTTCAGTATGGGATCGGGTGTGATCTCTTGGTTTAGCAGGAAGCAGTCCTGCATAGCACTGAGTATAGCTGAGGCAGAGTATGTTGCAGCCTGTTCAGCTAGTTGTGAGGCAATATGGCTACGGAAGCTACTTTCTGAATTATTTGATCTCCCGTTGGATGTTACTAGTATCTTCTGTGATAACCAGAGTTGAGTAAAGTTGTCCGAGAACCCAGTGTTTCATGACAGGTCGAAACACATAGAGATCAAATATCACGATATCAGGGATATGGTGCAGAGAGGAGCTATGAAGCTCCTGTACGTTGCGATGGACGAGCAGATTGCATATGTGCTGATGAAGCCACTAGCCAGGGTGAAGTTCGAGTACTTCAGGGAGAGGCTTGGCATTCTTCAGATTGATGACACTTCGAGGAAGTAGTGATGGACACATTTGCTGAAGCCATTCCAAGCATGTTGGAAGGAAGATCCTTCACATGGCTGTGGATGTAAGCGCTGGATGATGAGCATCAGGATGATGTTTTGGATTTTGCTTTGTATGATCAGTTGGATCATTTATATGTATGTATGCATCATGTTGGATGCTAGAGATGATCAGTTGGATCATTTATATGTATGTACGCATCATGTTGGATGTTGGATATGATTAGTTGGATCATTTATATGTATGTACGCATCATGTTGGATGCTGGATATGATCAGTTGGATCATTTATTTGTATGTATGCATCATGTTGGATGCTGGGTATGATCAGTTGGATCATTTATATGTATGTCTGCATCATGTTGGATGCTGGATATGATTAGTAGGATCATTTGTATGTATTTTGTATATGCATCATGTTGGATGCTTGGACCATGTATCTGTATATGTATCAGGTGGATACATTGTATGATCAGGTGGATCATGTATGGTGATATGTATCATGTATTTGTATTTGTATCAGGTGGATACACTGTATGATCAGGTGGATCATGTATGATGATATGTATCAGGTAGATACTTGGTATGCATCAGGTAGATGCATTGTATGATAAGGATGATCATGGATGACGAGCTTCAGGATGTTGCTCCAGATGACATGCAACAGGATGTTGGAGTGATGATGATCAGGATGATCATGTGTACATCAGGATGATGTATGGTGAGTATCAGGTGGATACTCTATGGCCGTGGATCAGGTTGTGCAGATGAGCATATAATTTGGCCCTGGGAGATTTGCAGATAGTCTTTCGAGGTTTTTCCTATGGCATATAATTTGGCCCTGGGATATCTGGCAAATGCTCTTTCGAGGTTTTGCTCCGGGAGGACATATAATTTGGCCCTGGGAGATCTGCAGATAGTCTTTCGAGGTTTTTCCTATGGCATATAATCTGGCCCTAGGATATCTGGCAGATGCTCTTTTGAGGTTTTGTCCTATGGCATATAATATGTCCCTGGGAGATCCAATAGGTTGGGCTGTGTGCCCGTAATAAGTCCTGGGATGCTCTTGCGAGGTTTTGCCATGACCACATATAATTTGTCCCTGGGAGATCCTATAGGTAGAGCCGTGTGCTCGTAACAGCCTGGGATGCTCTTGCGAGGTTTTGTGGTGACCACATATAATATGTCCCTAGGAGATCCTATAGGTAGAGCTGTGTGCTCGTAACAGCCTGGGATTCTCTTGTGAGGTTTTGTGGTGAGGTCACATATAATATGGCCCTGGGAGATCCTATAGGTAGAGCCATGTGCTCGTAACATCCTGGGATGCTCTTTCGAGGTTTTGTGACGCACGTAATAAGTCTTGAGGATTCCATAGTATGGCCAGTGATGACAAAGACCTGCAGGTGGTGGGCCTACATCCAGTATGAAAAAGGATTGGCTCTGTAGAACTTCCTATGACGAGTAGAGTCAGAGATTGGTTGAGATAATAGCAGCAGTGACGATGATGATGACGATGCATCGATGACGATGATCCCGAGAAGAAGACTTGTCTAGCATATCTGTGTCGAGAAATACCTTCCTAGTTAAGAGGGAGTGTTGATGTATATGTAACTTCGGAATGTATTTCATCTATGTATTTTATATATATTTATTGTACCCTTATTAGAGATGTGTTATTCCTCTATAAGGAAGTGTCGTCATGTGGATTGACAAGTGTCGCAAGGGTGTGTACTTGCCGATGGGTTATTAGACCACCATGTGTGGGGTCGGCCCTGAAATATATATATTATAATGTGGATGTAGCTAGATAGACAAGTCAGCCCCATAAGGTCACTGGGAAAACAAGTTAGTATAAATAGAGATCAGGTGATCTCTATTTAGATCATTCGGAAAGTCATATCTCTCTCTCTCAGAAAGTGGCGCACTAGTGAGGAGGAGGATCATCTGCTACTAGGATACTATCTCAGTGTATTTTGGTTGTACTTTGGTTGAGCCATTGCTCTCTCTATCTCTGAGGAAGTTGTGGGGTTTTTCACCTTAGGGTTTTCCCCACGGAAACTCTATGTCTCTTGTCTCTCATGCTTTTGATTCTTGTGATGCTTGTGATGCTTATTGTGATTGTTATGCATTGATATACTGTACATGTTATTCTCTCAGTGAAGATCCTAGAGTATTGTGAATTAATGCTCAAAATTTAACACCCATGGGGCACCTTTTCCTATCGCGTCAGGCCTTTCAGTCTCAAGAAAGCTGGAACCACATTCCAGCAGGCCATGACTTATTGTTTCCATGACCTGATTAACATCATATTGGTTTATCTAAATGACCTCACGGCTCGATCTAAGAAACGGTCCAATCATCTAGACAACCTTCGACAAGTTTTCTTGCGTTGTCGCAAATACCAAATCCGCCTGAACCCACTCAAGTGTGTTTTTTGCGTCCTAGTAGGCCGTCTGTTGGGTTTCATCATTTCAGAAAAAGGAATCGTCGTAGACCCTTTAAAGGTCCAAGCCATCGTAGACCTACCATCACCTCGTACACTAAGACAATTACAAAGCCTTCAGGGGAGGTCCAACTTCCTCCGCTGCTTTGTCCCAGATTACGCCACGACAATACATGGTTTCCTCCATTTGCTACGCCTTCATACCCATTTTGTATGGGACGACCAAGAAGAAGGAGCTTTCACAAACCTAAAGAAAGCACTCACAAGTGCCCCCTTGATTTCTCCTCTGGACTTCACAAGAGACTTTATCCTTTACATTTCGGCATCCGATTACACCATCTCTAGAGTACTCGTCCAAGAAGACTCTGCTTGTCAAGAGCATGTCATTTACTATGTCAGCCAAACTTTATCAGGCCCACCATTGCGCTACCCACATGAAGAGAAAATGGCCCTCGCCGTCGTCTTTTCAGTATAGAAGCTACGCCATTATATTCTCCTCAGCCATACCACGGTTGTGGCGAATTCCAACCCAATGGTCTATCTCTTGAATCACCGCCTTCTACAAGGCCATGTTTCCAAATGGGTGATTATCCTACAAGAATATGACTAGACTTTTAAAACCTCTAAGAGTACCAAAGCCCTAGCACTCTCTCAGCTCATTACGGACCTACCATCCTCATCGTCATCACCAACTATCCATATTGATATAATTGACGAACATTTATTCGTCATCTTGTTTGACGACCCTTGGTACGGAGACATTTTGGTATACCTCCGCACACAGAAGTTTCGACCCAATATCGACTATGACGGACGCTATCGCATTCATCACCATGCCCCCAGTTATCTCCTCTTAGGTGATGTCCTCTATCGACCTGGCGTCGACACAATCCTACGACGATGCCTTTCCCAAGAAGAAGTAGAACAAGTCCTTAATGACATTCATAGCGGTGTCTGCGGCGACCATTTCTCTGGAATGGCCACTGCCCAAAAGGTAATCCGCGCAGGTTATTTTTGGCTGTCATTATTCACTGATTGTATCACAGTAGGCAAACATTGCCAAAACTGCCAGCTCTTTTCCCCCAAGGCAAGAACCCCCCCCCCCCCGCCCCCCTTCATCCAATCGTCACTGTTGGACCATTTTGCAAATGGGCCATCGAATTCATGGATTGCAATCCCACATCAGCTGGCGGCCATAAACACATTATTGTGGCCGTCGATTACTTTACCAAATGGGCAGAATCCATGCCTACTTACAATTGCAAAGCCGACACTGCAACCTGTTTTTTCCTCAACCATGTTATTGCTCGTATCAGAGTACCAAAGCAACTCGTCTCAGACCACGGCTCTCACTTCGAGGACTCCATTTGGTGAGAATTGTCAACACTCCTTAAGTTCGAACATCATTTCTCCTCCGCCTACTACCCCCAAGGGAGCAACCAAGTCGAAGCTGTTAACAAAATTTTGAAGACCATCCTCTAGCGCACTGTCGACAAACATAAATCCAATTGGCATCATATGCTTTTCCCTGCATTATGGGCTTACCGCACGTCCACCAAAACCGCCACCGGCTTTACCCCTTTCCATTTAGTTCATGGCGTGGAAACCGTCCTCCCCATTGAGTGTCAGATACTGACATTACAAATTTCCATCGAACTCCTATCAGATACTTCACCAATTGAAGAACGCTTACTTCTTTTAGAGTAGGTCGACGAAGATTCCCGCTCAGCTCTCCAAACAATCAAAGCCGCAAAGAACAGATCAAAACTTCATTACGATAAACATGTTCACCCACGAGCATTTAATGAAGGAGACCTTGTACTCGTTTACGACCAAGCCCATGATAAAACAGGCAAAGGAAAATTCGAATCCATGTGGCAAGGCCCATACATCATACACACTTGCCTTGGACATGGGGCATACATTTTGACCGACTCAGAAGGAAACCCCATGTGCAACCCCCGTAACGGTTTGTACCTCAAACGATTCTATCCATAAAAATCTACTCCACACCACAGTCCATATTGTACAGCTTTTTAATTCATTTTTTCATTGTAAACTTTCAAAACCTTACATTTTCATTTTTTCCTTGCATGAACACAGATGGATCTTTTTCCACTCTACCATATCGGTTTGGCGACGGTGCAAGTCAGTGGTCTCCAAATCTCGCCTCTACAGCTTGGGTACTTTATTCCCCTTCACATGAGTTGATTCACCTCGACGGAGTGTGCATAGGTGCTGCCACAAATAATCAAGCTGAGTACGATGCCATAATCGGTCTACTGGCCGCTGCTCTCCAGATGGGCATAAGTCACCTTAGTGTCTTCCTGGACTCCTAGCTCCTTATTTCCCAGCTCAACAACTATTACCAGGTACGCGATCCCTGTCTATTTAGAAAATTCCTGCGCACTAAACAAATGATTCGACACTTTGAATCCATTTCATTCACTCATGTCCCAAGAAATCTAAACAGTGTAGTAGACCAAATGACTAATAACATTCTAGATTGGCACGTCAACCACAACATGTAGGACATCATAACATGCACCACATAGGCATTAAAAAATCACATAAACAAACTAAATAAACCATCATATTATTGCATCCATTTGCATAACATGTGCCTCCATGGGCATACAAAAAACAAAAAGCATTGCATCCATGTGCATAAAAGGTACCTCCACGGGAAAACAAAACACATACAATTGCATCCATGTGCAACAAGACATAAAAGCAAAGACAAGATGTGCATCCATGTGCATACATGACTACACAACCAAAAACACATACATATGCATATATATATATATATATATATATATATATATATATATATATATATATATATATATATATATATATCATCATAGAGTCACAATGTCAAAAGTGCCCTCAGCACCCCAATATACAAAAGCTACACCAGCCGTACAAAATGTGTATCAACAAAAACGTCCCCATATGCTCATAAGCATTTGGGGGCAGGTACAAGATAAGCTAATCATCATCATCAGGGTCAGCCGCCTCCTCCGGATCCTCTTCCTCCGGATCATACTGATCCCGAGCTCTCCTCTCAGCTGCCAACACAGCTACCCTCAGTAAAATCGATCTCCACTCATGCGGAGCATCGAAGCAACGGTCCAATACACGCCGATCTAGGTCTCTCCATCCATCATCGGGTACATCACCCAACAGATCCTCAAAGGTATCACAAACATCCTCTATGGCATCATCTCGGTGATGCACAACTCCTCGTGCAGGAGGTGGAGGTACCACCACCACCATACGTCCCCTATGGCCTTGATGATCTGCTGGAGGAAGCGGACCCATGTCTGCAGTAAACCACGCTAAAACATGTCAATATCATATATACATCTCTGGCTATCATCACAACCAAATATACAACAAACATGATATGATAAGAACAACAAAAACAAAGACATACCATCTAATCCCCAAGCCTATCCCTGAGCTCAAGGCATATTGATATCTCCCTGGAAGTCCATACCCTAGTACGGATATTCGTCAATCACGACTGGCATCTGCTCCCACTGCTTGTACCACCACCACCCCAGGGCATCATCTCCCCCCACCGCACCATCCCCAGCTCACTCCTCAATCCATCCCGAACCGACACACGTGGCCGCAAGGTAGGTACCCGCTCGAAAAAGAAGCAACATAGGAAAGAGGCATAACTGAACTCTCCTCCCTCACGCCTCACCTTGTTCAGCTCTCGCCGAACACAAGCAAGGAACATCTGACCCCAAGCAAAATAGGTCCCAGTCATGACATCATGAAAAGACCCAAAACTCGCGATATTTCGCGTTGGCAAGCCAACATGGAATATAATTGGTTAACACCCAAAAAGTGCTCACTAGCTCATTCCCCTATTCTCATGACCCATTCGTCCACTTTTTCCACCATTTGAGCCTCTAAAACCTTCAAAAGGTCACCAAAAAGACCAAAATCCATCTTTTTCCACTCAAAATATGTAATTTTCCTCAAAAAATACAAAAAACCCTCAAAAAGGGTCCAAAATTCCCAAAATCAATTAAAAGGGAATAAAAATATAAAATATATTCAAAAAGGGAAAAAGAGGGAAAAAGAAACCTAAACCATTTTGGTCAATACCATTGGTTTCCTCAAACCATAATGGTATTCTCCATCACCAAAAAACTATAAAAAGGTGATAGGGGCTCCTCACTATTCATCCACATTCATCCTATCCTCATGCTGCCAAAATCCCTTTTGAGCTTTGCCCAACCATTGAAGCATTGGAGAAGAAGAGACCCTTGGAGCATCTCAACATTGCAGCTGCCCCAACTCAACAATCCTCACCATTGAGGTATTCTTTTTGCAAGCCATTGCTTGCCCATTAATAGAAAATCTCAAATTTTTTACTTCTTGTCTCTTGTATGGATCTCACTGTTTACCAATTTTTAATCTAGTTTATTTACTTGCACATGATAGATTAGTTGTTTACTTCTTACATTCAACAAAGTTTTTACATATTTTTATTGAGACTGCTGCTACTAGTTAGCAGGTGCATCCTTTCACATGCTTGGTTGAAAAACCAAGCAACACCTACTACTAAATCACGATATCCATAGAACTTCAAGCCACATTCATCATTTTTTCAATAATAATGTTATCGTACTTATGTGGAAAACCATGTATATTTGAAAAGTCAAATCGAGGATTGAAACATAGATCCCCATCCATCATACTTGCTCAATACAAATAGCTAAAATGCATGCATATGATGTGCCTCATATCAAAACAAATGTGGAGTTGCTGAGTTAATTATCAAATGCCTTCAAAATGTTGCTTGCCTCACCCTACAAACAACATATCTTGAAAAATATGCAAGGAACAAGGGCTTCATCCCTTCATGGAGTTGCCATGTAAGAAGAAAAATCTATAGTAAGAATCTCTCACAAATGTCATAGATGTAGCAAGGCTACAAATGATAGGAAATAGATTTTATTCCTAACAACAACGACAAAATTTTACAACCCAAACTAGCATGTGTGATTAAATCCCAAAAGAACAATGTTATCCCAACCACAACCCAGAGGGGTTACCCATTGTCACCTCAATAACTCCCTCTCTACACTTTTGGTTGGATCTTCCCCAACTCAAGAGGGTCTTCCCTATAGTAGGATTGCTAAGCTATGGCTATGAAGGACAAGGTGATGTGAAGAGAAAATAAAATGATTTTATTGTTGTAGTATAGAAAACAAAGGGGTGATGGAAGGTCTAAGAGACTAGTGCCAATCCAACCAGGGAAAGTGGATTCAAGGGGAAACTCCAAGAGGGCTAGTTCATGTAAGGTTAGAGCAACCAGGGTTGAATACACATACCACAATGAAACCATGACATGCTAAAAAATCATTGTACAAATAAGCTAGGAGGGATCAAGGAGGTACCACATCAAAATATTGATAATTCGGGTGTGTGTTATACAATGAAACATTAAAGAGCAACAATTCTAGAAAGAAGATAAGAGCAAGTTAATATATTCATGCATAAGACATAAAAGGGAAATAATGGAAACACTTCTCAATAAAACCCTTCCAACAAGGGGATATACTCTTTCATATGGCTTTAATTAGATAAGTTATAGCAATTATATAGTTAGCCAAGACCATAAACAAATAGGAACAATAAGCCACACTTTGAGAGGAGAAGAAACCCTTGGACTTCAAATTACACCATGAAAATATATGTCCATCAAGCTCCAAAAGAGGTGGAACTTTCAAAATCCAACCATTACAATTTAAGGAGAGAGCAAAGCCTTATATGGCTTTCAATTGTATTTTTTTCAAATCTTAGGTGAATGTTGTCCTTGTCTTCTCAAATAAATAAATTGTTGTTTGATTTTCAGAAATTAAATTCTTTACATAACAATAATCACACACATATAGCTAGAAATGAATATATGAAACATAAACATAGTACACAAACAATTTACTCCTTCAAAACAACTTTTTATTCATAGATCAAAGCTTACAAGGAGACCTTTAGAAGTTGTTGAAACCAACAATTGTTCAATACACTCAAATAAGGAAAAATCTACACACTTTAATGAGGAAAACTACCTTCTAGAAAGTGAAAAATACGTTATTGGTCATTTCCTACGACACAAGTTGTCTGTATGACTATACATACTTGTTCCATACGACTATATGAACATACCCATACAACTATACAAATATGCTCGTACAGATCCACACAATAGTGTGGACTAGTACTGTTGTTGTTGCATGCTCGCTAATGTTTGCTTGGCTTTTGAATTGGATCCTGACCGACGCTCTAAATATGCCCCTCGGATGAGTTGTTCACCTTTCAACCAAATTTCCTTTGAGTGACGAATGAATGTGTCTTAACCCTCTATCTTGATTTGCCTTTATACTTGAGTTGAAACCCTAATTTACCAAAAGCCTAATCTCTTGGTGAGATGTATAGTTGAGATTAGTCTAAATCAGTAATGTATTAAAAATACATTTCATTAGATTCAATAACTAAATAAAAGACAACCACTTTATTAATAAAGTGAATTACAAAATAGTTTTGACTCGAACGACTTCCTACACGTTTGACACTAAACCTGTGCATAAGTTCCTCTATGGGCTTCAAACATCAACATCAACTCCTCTTCCTTCTATCATAAAATAATAATAAAATCATAGATATAGCCTAGGAATAAACAATCTAAAATACTCCAACTAATCTATAAAATTTTATGAAATATGGTGGTCAAAGCTACAAATACAAGTCTCCAAGATTAATGTCATGGGTTACTCCATCAAGAGAGGAAGAATGACAATGAGTAAAACACCAATGAATGGCCTACAAAGGCCCTCCAATTGTAGTGTTGTGATAAATAAAGTCCAATAATTATGAATGAAGGTGGACAAACCCTTTATATTCTCAAATGCCAAATGACCCCCATAAAATGTGCAACAAACCCTCTATTTCATGTATTACTAGAAACAAAAAAATTTCATGTTAAATAGGTTTATTTGGATGCTATTTCAATTTCTGGTTTATATATGTTTACAACATCTCATGGGTATGCAAGTGTTTGTGATTTAGATTTCAGATTTCCAAGCTTGGAGGAGGATTGGATCAAGCTTGAATCCATTCCATATTCGACAAATCTTCAGGAACATTGTCCCTCAACACTCCACATAGAAGCATTCTCATTTTGATATTTTCTGGCACAAGCTCTCTTCCAATTTCTCTTTCTCCTTATAAAATAATTTCTTCTTGGTATCTGTTTTTGGGTACATTCAGATTTGATCTTCTTAGGAAGCTTATCAAAAAATTAGATCTGATTTTTTTTATGCATAGATCCAAGATACTTCAAAATTATTATTTCATTGTTGGGTCTTTCTTGGAAAAGAGTCTTTAAATAATTTTTTCAAGTCAAACTTTTAGGATTGTTTAAAGATTTATTCTTTAAAAGTTTTAAGGTTTAAATCAAGCAATCAAGTGCTCTATTGGCTACCTTTTCAAGGCTGTCCAAGACCCTAAGAGGTTGTCTGTTTGTGAAAATTTGTAGTAGGATATAACAACTGAAACAAATCTTACAACCAAACTCACTCAAGAAGTGCAAAGAAGAAGAGAAGAATGTAGTCAATAATCACTCATGAACACATAAAATGGAGAATAACAGTATAATCATACATCAGTTGTGAGATGGCACTGTGAAAACTGAATACAATACAATAACTGGCAATAGAATTCAAATTAACGAAGAGGTCATTTGAATCATCCTCAAAGTGTGGCTTGGATAACATTAGAGACATCATCCAATCAGTAGTATCGGTCATAAATGGTCAAAGGTCAGTCAAATGAGTCTAACTGAGACTAACAGAACCATCTAGGCATGAATCAGGGGATGGAGACTCCAAGGAGGGCGCATGAGGCTGTCAGAAAGTCAAGTGTCACTCCAGAACTAGCTAACTAGGAGCTACATGCAGTTAGGATGAGAAATCAGTGGAATAACTGCTCAATCAATGCTCTAACTGACTGTCAGACACCTGGTAGGTGAGATAAGGTGCTCTAACTAAATGATAACTCCTGGTAGGTGATAAAAGGTGCACATGCCATGCAGGAGAGTCAAATAGGGTGCATCAAGTAGGTAGGAGGGCTACTGGGGGCTGAAGACATGCTCCAGGGACATGAAATTAGGCTCTAGGTGCTGGGGAGACCACCAAAATGATGACTAGATGGATGCAGTTGCATGCATGATGACTGGATGCATGCAAGCATGCAAAAATGAAAAATGATGGAGAGAATATTCCAACACCCTCCCTCAAGCTATACTATGAGGTAGTACTGAAGAACTGAATAGTTGGGCCCTAGTAACTAAGACCAAAGGTCACCCCGTACAACAATCTAATAAAATAAATGAGGAAAGAGGGAAAACCTAGTGGGAAGAAATCCCTCCCTCAAAATAGACCGAAGGATGCTAATGTAACATACTCACCCCAGAATGAGGCAAGTGTCCTCCTTTTCTGAAGAAGGATCGATCAATCTAAAATGGATCAGTAATGTGAGAAGGATGAAACCTTCCATTCTGAAAATATGATCCGGTTCTTCTCTGATCATGTGGATCACCAACCAAATCACCGACATATCAGAGAGTAATGGCTGCCCATTGAGGAAGAGGAGGATCATCAGGTGAGAGATCATCAGGTTCTTGTGGATCTGGATCTCCCATTCACTCATCTTCATCATCAGTTGCTAGACCTTCAGGTTCTTGTGGATATGGGTCTAGCATTCTCTCTTCATCATCTCCATCTTCAGATACTGAATCTGACATCTCATGTGATGAAGGTTTTCTCTCTTGCTCATCATCACTTCCAAACTCTGAATCTGAAATCTCATGTGAAGATGCAAGTGAAACTGGCTCATCATCACTTCCAAACTCTTAATCTGAAATCTCATGTGAAGGTGCAAGTGAAACTGGCTCATCATCACTTCCAAAATCTAAATCTGAAATCTCATGTGATGAAGCTTTGCTCTCTTGCTCAAACATGGTGGGAACAAATCCAAAAATGTGAATATCATGAAACTGTTTCAGAATGTCCATGTAGTTCTTTGATATCTCCTTTGAACCAACATAGGTGAGATCATTTCCAAAAGAACTAGGACATGATGATGATGGATCTTCAATAAGATCACTCGTGGATGCAATAGTGGTGTCCCACTTTGAAATAGGAGTTGAACCAATAAGTGCTAGATCTCCAGGTTCCTGTGGATCTGGATCTACCATCCGCACTTCTTCAAGAGTCCTCTTTTTCTCAATCTTCTTTGGTGAATATTTGCCTTTCAAGCAACCCTTGAAGATGCCATGAGCAAACTTTCCATTTGGAAGACCTTCAACCACATTTTGAGCTTGCAATTTTTGCAAATGCTTGTAGTTGAGATGAGATAGCCTACTCTCTTCATTTGCATGAGAGTAAATAGCAGACTGCTTTGAGAGAGGTAAGAAGTGTGAAAATTCATAGAGTTTTGTCTTATGATTTACAACACCTTTTGCAATGATTTCCCCTGAAACCATGTGATGTATCTCGACTTCATTTGGAGAAAAGGTCACTCTTTGGGGATCTCCAATATGAGTCATTTGGTACACTGAAAGTAGATTTGCTGTGAGAGAAGGAACATAAAGCACATCTGAGAAGTAGCCATGGTCAAGATTGATTCTTCCAATCCCCTGAGAGGAGACTTCTGAATCATTTCCCAACATGATGGAAGGGCCAACTGAGCATTCGAAGTTGGAGAAGAGATCTTTGGAGGAAGACATATGTCTTGATGCTCCTGAATCTATGATGAAAGAAGATTCTTTTGATGCACTTTCCATGAGAGCATGGCATCTTTCTTTGTCCTCAGATTTAGAGGGTTCAGTATCTCGCTTCCTTGCACATGCAGGTACAGGGAGATTGTTCTTCTCAAGTAACTGAGCCATCATATCTATAGTTTTCTTAACACGAGAACTCCCAGGATGAAATCCCCGATGACAATATGTGCACTTGGATTTCTCTTTCTGAGATTGTTTTTTCTTCTTTGAATTTGAAGCCCCATCTGACTGACATGGAACATATTTTGGCTTTTTATCATTCACTCTCTTTTCAAAAACCTTTTTCTTGCCTTTTGCATTTGCTCTTTTGCCTCAGCAGCTGTAAGGGACGAATCCAACTTTGGTTTTATCATTCCCATGGAGATTAACTTCTCCTCCTCTTGTGTGAGATATTGGATGAAGTCATCAAGTGTAGGAAAATTCCATTTTGGAATGGACATCTTAGCTGACTAAAATGTGGAGAAAAAAACTGAGAAATTTGGCCCCAATTTTGAGAGAATGGCAAGAATTAGTTGTTTGTCTTCTTTCACTGTCTCATATCTCTTCAACTGTGAAATCAAGCTTTTGAACTTGGTTAGGAGAGCATTGATGGATTCAAAGCTTTCAGAATTCAATGAGATAAGTTCATTCTCCAATTTATGACCTTTCAAATCATCTTTCTGTCCAAAGAGGGATTCAAGCTTATCCCAAACCTCTTTTAAAGATGTTAGATCGATGACATGGAAGTGAAGATCTTCAAAAATTGAGAGAAGGAGTAAGCCTACTACTTCATCAAGCCTATCCAAGTACTTGGATTTCTCTACTGCACTGAGGGGTTCGACCATAGTTCCATTTAGTATCCTGTTGAAGCTCTTGGACCTCATGAAGATGGTCATCTTGGCCTTCCATTCGACATAGTTGGAAGAATTGATTTTTAGATCCATCTGAGCAGTGGAGTTCGAATTGAAGAGGAATTCGAATGGGTGAATAAACCTGCAAAACAAGAAGAGTTTTGTTGATGGATATTTTCTACACTTTGAATGAACACTGCCTTAGGACACTGAGCACATATGACTAAGTCCTTCACACCTAGCTAGACCTCGCTGGATTTCTCTAGTGAATTCAAGGTAATAGCACCAGGATTTGCTGTGGAAACTCAGAGGCTTCTGGTGCTCAATGAAAGGCAGCTGCTCAAAGAAATGTTGCAACTGCTGCAATTCGAATAGCTGCTGCAAGCTCTGATACAATGTGATAACCTATAGTAGGATCTAGCAACTGAAACAAACCTCACAAACAAACTCAGTCAAGAAGTGCAGAGAAGAAGAGAAGAATGTAGTCAATAGTCACTCATGAACACAAAAAATGGAGAATAGCAGTATAATCATACATCAGCAGTGAGCTGGCACTTTGAAAACTGAATACAATACAATAGCTGTCAATAGAATTCTAATTAACAAACAGGTCATTCGAATCATCCTCAAAGTGTGGCTTGGATAGCATCGGAGACATCATTCAATCAGTAGTATCAGTCATAAATGGTCAAAGGTCAGTCAAATGAGTCTAACTGAGTCTAACAGAACCATCTAGGCATCAATCAGGGGATGGAGACTCCAAGGAGGGCGCATGAGGCTGTCAGAAGGTCAAGTGGCACTCCATAACTAGCTAACTAGGAGCTACAAGCAGTTAGGATGAGCACTCAGTGGAAGATCTGCTCAATCAATGCTCTAACTGACTGTTAGACACTTGGCAGGTGAGATAAGGCGCTCTAACTGAATGATAACTCCTGGTAGGTTGAGAAAAGGCACACATGCCATGTAGGAGAGTCAAATAGGGTGCATCAGGTAGGTAGGAGGGCTACTGGGGGGCTGAAGACAAGCTCTAGGGAGCTGAAATTAGGCTCTAGGTGCTGGGGAGACTAGCAAAATGATGACTGGATGCATGCAGTTGCATGAAATTGCATGCATGATGACTAGATGCATGCAAAACTGAAAATTATGGAGAGAATGATCCAACACTGTTTAGCCATTCCATTTTAGTTCCTTTTTTCAGTTAACTAGTTTTTTAACTTAGAATTTTTTTTAGTATTTTTTGTTTTTGCCCAACACACTTTTAAAGTGATTTTGGGCACTTTTTCCAGTAATATAGTTCGCTGGTTTTTGTATTGTGACAGTAGATAGAAGGTTTTCAAGCACACTTTTTGACCAATTTGGATGATCCAGAACCTTCATTGAACCTTAAATTTCCTTCCTTACTTTGCCTCTATCATTTGTAACCTCTTTTCTCCAAGTCTATAAGGAGAAAGAGGATTTCTTTTATTTCAGTTTGGCATTGTGTATTGGAGAAAACTCACTATGACTTGGGAATACCACAACAGATAGATGACTATCAGAAATCTACTCAATTATCAAAGCAATGCTATTATAAATGACAATGTTAAGATAATGGAGAAATGTAACCAACCTCGATCCAACGTTTGATGTAGATCCCCATTGGAGCTTTCAATCCACACACTTGTAATATGCAAATTAGTCTTGACAGCCAATATCCAACAAGTACATATAATATATAAATGAAATTAACATTATCAATAACAATGGTCTATAATATCATTGCTTTGAGAATTGAGTAGATTTTTGGTATTCATCTGTCTGTTGTGGTATTCCCAAGCCATAGTGAGTTTTCTCCAATACAGAAATGGACTCCACTGGTAACACTGAAGGATATAAATGGATCTGAGTCACTGAAATGGATCCTACAGGACAAACAATGCTGATGCTCATGGGGTGGAATATTTCTGTGTAACAGACGCCCCCTAATGTGTGAGGTCAGAGACGGAAAGTGCTACGATGGCCGAAATACATTATAAAACTCAGAAGTGGAGTGATGGAGACACAAGTGGAAAGAACAACTCACTTATCATAATACAATAGTATCTCTGAATACATGTCGGTATAGTACAACAATATGATACAATGGCCATGAATAGGCAGTACATAATAGATACATGTCATAAGTGATCATAGCCATGATCGCTCTATAGTAAGATACTGTCTTCTGCTGAAAAGAAGACAACTGGTGCAAAAATGGAGGTACAAACTGCTGAAATCTGAGAGGTGATATCTCAGATGTAAAGTCAAAGTCATATGTAGCATACTGAATGCCACAATCTCCTATGGTATTCTACACAAGTCTTCGACGGTGCAAGTCCCATCAAGTGAATAAAGGAGTTGGGGTCGAACCTGATGAGACATCGTTTGATTACCGGTCAATGATGTATACTGTTAACAAACGCGAGATGCCCCACCAATAATGAAAATGGGCATCAAGGCACAGAGCACAATCATCAGAGTGTGAATAAATGGGTTGAAGTCAAACACTAAGATGAATCCATTGATCAGGGGACATTGATGTATTCCCAAAACTATCGATGGCAAGAGAACCTGCCACCAATGATTGCAAGCCTCAAGGTACTCAACTGAACTCTAAGCCTCAAGTCCCGGAATAAATGAGTTGAAGTTGATGGAACGAGACTCACTGGAAGGAGGGCATGAAGGCATCCCCCATCAACTAGCATGAGGTACCAGTAATGATGAAAGATTTGGAAGATCTCAGGTGAAATGGACTGACTCAATAAGGATTGCCGACATGCAATAGTCAAGAGCTCTGAGGAGTGGCCGACACTGGTTTCAGGACTTCCTTTGAAAAAGAGCATGAGCAGATGGATAGACTCAGGCAGCATGTCGGCAGATGGATAGACTAATTTGCAGATTACAAGTGCGTGGATTGAAAGCTCCAACGGGGATCTACATCAAACGTTAGATCGAGGTTGGTTACATTTCTCCATTATCTTGACATTGTCATTTATAATAGCAGTGCTTTGAGAATTGAGTAGATTTTTGGTAGTCATCTGTCTGTTGTGGTATTCCCAAGCCATAGCGAGTTTTCTCCAATACAGAAATGGTGACTCCACTGGTAACACTGAAGGATATAAATGGATCTGAGTTACTGAAATGGATCCTATAGGCCAAACAATGTTGATGCTCACGGGGTGGAAGATTTCTGTGTAAAACATTGTAACTTATAATAAAAAGTATTTTGGAAGCAAGATCACAAAGCTTGCTTCTCAACCCCCCAAGGGGGATTGGTGTCGGTTCAAATTTTGTGATTGTTGTCAATTTTCTCAAACATTAACAATTTTCACATTAGATTAGACTAGTTTAAGATCAACCAAGTTAAAATAAAATCTAACATCATGGTCCAATCCAAATATTAGGGCCATTTACTCTCTCAGGACTTAGGAACATTTTTTGTTTTCGTTTTTGTAGACCGTATACTTTTTCACTACAATTTGTTTCATCTTTTGCAAAAAAGGAAATCGGATACTAACCCACTGCCTCGGTAGTGTAGTAATTGGAAAACATTTCACTTTTCAATTATTTACTTTGCAAAACACCCCCTTGCTTTCTTGAAGTAAGGTTTCAGGATAAGGACTTGCTCGAGTACTAGCCCGAAAAGAGACTCTTGGGGCATAAAAAGTAAAATATTTGTTCAAAAACCTTTTAAAATAAACAAGGATTTGTCCCAAGTATGCTCTGGATCCCTGCAGCTATGTTTGAACATGCTGATCAAACACGAAAGGGCCTTAGCGACTACTAATTTGTTTAACATTTACCAAATTAACCACCCTTTATGAAAATCCAGCGTAAACGATTATTGACGCTGGTGGGAAAATTTCTCAAAGGAAGCGGGAACCACTGGGAAGTGACCTCGGGATACCGTTAGACTACCCCCTCGTTTTGTGTAGTGTTGAACACCTCCCAGAGACTCTGATCCAGCCCACATTTCTGAGTGAGGAGCCACCTTGTCAACTTCCATACATATTTCCAGTACCTTACGGTATATTGGGAATTCCCCATCCATAATAAAAACTCATTACCACATTAAATTAAAATTGACCAATAACATTTGCACAACATTTTATTTCCAACATTACAAACAACATTTCATTTTGACTCCATTTTTCAGCACTGGTCTTTCTTGATTTATTATTGCAATTTATGTTTAATTGCTATCATGTGACGAATGAATTGATAAACATGTTTAATTTCTATGCCGTTTAATCTTTATGCTGTTATGATTTCAAATTATATTGAAAATTTCTTGTGTCATTTTCATTGTTAAAAACTCCTAAAAAAGCTAACTCATCCACCATAACTAACTAGCTTAGTCAGCCTTAGCAGTCTTTCAGGTCCACACCCTTTGGCTTCGTTAGGAGTTTGCCTAAACGGAGGAGTCAAGAATCAAGTGACAGTACTTGATTCGAGGCTTTCCCCCAAGGACACACTTAGTGGCTTGAAGATTTCTTCCACTTTAACCCCAGGTTTGTTTCCGTAGGCAACAAGCCAAACAAATTAGATTACATTTATTTTTGCAACTACATGCATAGGTGTGTTCACAAATGAATCTAAAAGAACTCACCTCAATAAATTAAAACCATCAAGAGCACCTCATCACATTCCTTAGCAGCTTTCATTGGCACGGGTCTACAACTTTCACAATCATTTACTTCAAGTATTTGTTTACTTATGAATATGCCATGATGTATCAATGATTCATTTTGCTGCAAGATTAGATTTATTGTTATTTATCTCATTTCATTAACTCCTAGATTTATTTCATTCTATAGGCTATTCATCCTTAATTCCTTGTTTTTTAGGGACCACCCCCATTGGTTTCGCTAGGAGTTGGCCTAGACAGAGGAGTCGAGTGTTGGGTGATAGTAACTCGATTCAAGGATTTCCCCCAAGGACACACCTAGTGGATTGAATATTTCTGCCACATTACCCGAGGTGTGTATAAAGGTGGAAAGAGTTAGGAAGAGATACAATTGAGCAATTCTTTCTCCTAAGATCCAAATTCCCTATGTTGTTATATGATGGTTAACAATTGGAAGAATAGGTAATCCTTGCGGGTGATATGGGTGCTCGTTTGCAGTAGGTTCTATGCCTATTTGTATTTACGTCCATTACTGTTGCAACTCTGATGGGGTTATAGATGCTTGCTGGCAGTTGAGATAAGGTCGTGTTATCATTGGTATTCTAAAGGTGTAAAACCAGGGTCAGTATCTTTCAAACATTAGCCATTTGCTAAAAAAATGAAAGAAAAGGAAAAAGTTGAATTAGGGGAAATGTTTTACCGCTGGGATCAAAGGGAAGGTAACTCATGACACACTCATTCCGATAGACACATGCTTTGGTTATTTGTATTATTGGTGAAACCACAAAAGATTCCTTGAACCCCTTCCCTTGAGTCAAAACTCAACTAAATCCAATCCACTTTTCAAGCCTCTTGTGAATTATCCATCTCCACCCTGAGGAAGAACTAGTTCTTTGGTAAATGATTTGATATTTGCATTGTACCAATACGCTCTTAAATCATTAATCCGACGAACCTGTTTGAAGATACTTATGGGGTATATCATCATGATTTCATGACTATGCTATATGATGACTCACACTTAAACAATTAAATGCTTTGTGTCTATTATGTACATTGATTCATCATATGTACACTACTACTGGTCCACCTGGGACACTCCTTAGCTATACTAGAGCACTATACTAGAGTTTCATACTTTCAGAGACATCATCATGCCTCGTTCAGAGATATTCAATGGTTTCAGAGATTGTTGATCCAGTTCTGTATGTAGCCAGTATTGTCATTCAAGGATCTATTAGTCCATATTTCGTTGTACATGGTATTCGTGCATTCTGTATCCGATACCCATTTGGCCTTTTATTTTTGTATATGCGACCCTATTGGTCACTAGTCCCATAGACCAATTATTAGTGTAGGGTGGTGGATTCATTACAAAGTGTTTTGCAGTCATATTTTCATGATCGTGCATGATTTTTGTGCACATTATTTTCTATGTCTACTGATGGATTTGGATACCCATTTGGCTCTCCTATCATCCCATTGAGTTAGATTGCAAAACGCTCCTCTAGATTAGCTAGTTTGACCAAGTTTGACTTTTTCAGTAGTTTGAGTTGGTCAACATGACAGAGCAACAGGGAAGATAAAGGTGCCAACATCATTTAGTAATGATTTTGACTTCGGGAGTCATTGTGATCTTTCTCCCCTTAGTCACATGTCAATTTTTGGGTTATAGGCTTTTAATTAAAACTTCCCCTAATTTTTAATTTAAAAAGCATAAGTTGGATTGGCATTAGTTTGATTAGAGCTACAAAGGCATTTCTAAGATGATTTGAGCAAAGACAAAGGCACCTATGGTCTTCAAAGGATACTTGGACTCGTCATAGGTAGTTTCCCCTTTCAGTTCACATGTATACATACATTTTTGGCCTAATGGCATTTAATTAAAACTTATCTTTAAGTTTTAATTTAAAAATTCCTAAGTATGGTTTGATTAATAATTAAACCATGACGAGAAATTTTCAATGATGATTTGTCACAATAAGTCACTTTTGGGGATTATATGGAGGCTTCCTAGTGGCTCACAGGTGATCAATTGACTTCTATTGGTGACATGGGACTCTATGATCCTAAGGTGAAACACATATTTAGTGAGACCATAGAAAAGTCGTACACACAAGAGAAAAAAACCATAGTTCAAGAACAGTTTCTTGATTTTGCATTGCTCACTAGCCTCACTCTCTCTAGAGTTGCAAAGAAATATTTTTTGGGCATGGCACAAACAAGTCTGAGTGGATGATGGAGGATGTATGGGGATAGTGTTCTAGAGATCAACACTCTTGCTATTTGTTTGCTATCTCAGGTTGCTAGTTCCTCAGTTGCAGAAAGGAAAGTTTTATCCACACTTAAGAGAAACCTCTAAGAGATTGGAAAAACCAGTGACACGGTGGGATGTAGATGTTGAGGATGCTTCTGAAATTGATAATGAGGATGATGGTCCATCTCTCCATACAAGATTGGATAATGTACCATTATATGACATTGAATTGCAAGTGTCAGGCATTGATGATGGTGAGAGAGAAGAAAGTGAGGCTTGTGCATTTCTGCATAGGATTAATGCAGAAGATCTAAATTTCAATTTATGAGTGGCTTCAACTTTCATGCTAGTATGGTCTGAGCCAAGGACTCACTTTTTTTAGTTTTTCTATTTTGAAGCATTTCTCTATTTGATGCCTGCACTACGTATTATTTTCTGTACTTTTCTCCGGACTATCATCCATGCTTTTCGTGACTTATAATTTTGGATATATAATCTCTTAACCATCTTTAAACTTTTCCTTGACACTCAATTCCTAACCCCTTGATATTCTAGATTTAAATGTGATTGTTCTAAAATTTTAAAGTTAAACTTTAGTCTTGATGCTTCTAAGTTTTCATTTTCAACTTTCTATTTATGTGGAATTCTAAGTTCTTTCAACTCTAACTTTAAAGGTCTTAGTTCAATAAGAATCACAATAGTAGATGCTCAATTGACAATTTGTAAATTTAAATTTTATTTGTTATTTAAATTTTGAAATGATTCATGTACATTGGATACAAAATTGAATATTATGAAGTTTTTGTTATTTTGAAATTTGTTATCAAATATCATCATTTTTCTTTGCAGGATTTTGAAACGTGATAGCAAATTTTAAAACTTTGTAGAATTTATAATATATTGAAGCTTAAAACTAAAAGCTAATCTAAATAGTTTATTTGAATTTAATATTTGGTTTCATAATTTGAATTTCATAACTACTTCTATTTGAATTTTTATTTCAATGATTACTAAAGAATAAATAGCTTATTAACTTATTAAGTTATTTGAATTTTGCATTTGGTTTTGTAATTTGAATTTCCATTTTGTAACTAGTTCTAATTTATATTTAAATATTTTGAATTATAACCCGTAATACTTGCCATTCATGTTTATGGTGAATTCTAAACTTTTAAAAATATATATATATATATTTATTAATTTCATGTTAGTTTTTTCAGAATTTCAATTTGATCTAGGATCTTTACTGAGATAATAACATGTACAACATATCAAACATCACAACAAGCAAGAACAAGCAATCACATGAGACAATAGACACACAGAGTTTCCTTGGGGAAAACCATAAAGGTTGAAAACCCCAATAACTTCCTTAGAGATAGATAGAGCAATGATACAACCCAAGCATAAGAGATAATGCTCCTAGCAGCAGCTTCTCCTCCTCCACTAGTTCGCCACTCTCTAATGAGTGCATGAGTGAGAAGTGAATGATAAAATAGAGTGCCTCCCGCACTCTATTTATACTTGACTTGACTTGCCTAATAACCTTTACTAGGTCAGCCTTAACTTAATCACATAACATAATGCTGACAGGGCCAACCCCCAATAGGGTGGTCTAATAACCCTTTGACCCACATGGCCGGTCCCTAATAGGGTGGTCTAATAACCCTTTGACCCACATGACTTATACAGGGCCGACCCCAACAAGGTGGTCTAATAACCCATCAAGTATAAGTTACGACACTTACAATATAAATGATGACACTTCCGTATAGAGGAATAATAACATCTCTATAGGAATACAATATATACATATATGAAATACATTCAGAAGTTACATATACATCAACACTCCCTCTTAACTAGGAAGGTATTTCTCGACACAGGTCTTCGAGCACAAGTCTTCTTCTCTGGATCATCATCAGTGAATCATCATCCTCAAATCATCGTCGTCGTCACTGTTGCTGCTATCTCAATCAATCTCTGAATCTACTTGTCATAGGAAGTTCTACAAAGCCATTCCTTTTTAATACTGGATGTAGGCCTACCACCTGCAGGTCTTCATCATCACTGGCCATACTGTGGAATCCTCAGGACTTATTACGTGCATCACAAAACCTCGAAAGAGCATCCCAGGTTGTTACAGGTACACAACTCCAACCTATAGGATCTCCTAGGGCTGTATTATATGTGACCCTACAACAAAACCTCGAAAGAGAATCCCATGTTGTTACGGGCACACAACTCCGACCTATAGGATCTCCCGGGGCTAGTATTACATGTGGTCACCACAAAACCTCGAAAGAGCATCCCAGGCTGTTACGGGCACACAGCTCCGACCTATAGGATCTCCCAGGGCTAGTATTACATGTGGTCATGGAAAAACCTCGAAAGAGCATCCCAGGACTGATTACGAGAACACAGCTCAACCTATCGGATCTCCCAGGGATAGGATTACATGCCATAGGATAAAACATCAAAAGAGCATCTGCCAGATATCCAAGGGATAGGATTACATGCCATAGGAAAAACCTCGAAAGAGTATCTGCAAATCTCCCAAGGCTAGGATTATATGTCCTCCCAAAGCAAAACCTTGAAAGAGCATTTGCCAGATCTCCCAGGGAGCTATTATATGCTAGCGGCAAAACCTGGCAAGAGAATCTGCAAACCTCCTAGGGCGCTATTATATGCTTATCTGCACAACCTATCCATGGCCACAAAGTATCAACCTGATACTCACCATACATCATCCTGATGTACATCATCACATGATCATCTTGATCATAATCACAACATCATCCTGACACGTATCATCTGGAGAAACATCTTGAAGCTCATCATCCATGATCATCCTGATCATACCATGTATCTACCTGATACATACACAAATACATGATCCACCTGATCATCAAACATGATGCATATACAAATACATGATCCAACTGATCATCACAAGCATCCAACTGATCATCACAAGCATCCAACATGATGCATTTACAAATACATGATCCAACTGATCATATCCAGCATCCAACATGATGCATACATACATAAATGATCCAACTGATCATATCCAACATCCAACATGATGCATACATACATAAATGATCCAACTGATCATATCCAACATTATGCATACATACATAAATGATCCAACTAATCATACAGAGCAGTAACTGGAGCATCGTCGGGATGCTCATCATCCAACGCTTACATCCATATCCATGGAAAGGATCCTCCTTTCACCATGCTTGGAATGGCTCCAGCAAATGTCTCCATCACTTCTTCCTCGAAGTGTCATCAATCTAAAGAATACCAAGCCTCTCTCTGAAGTACTCGAACTTCACTCTGGCTAGTGGCTTCGTCAGGACATCTGCAACCTGCTCATCCGTCACAACATACAAGAGCTTCATTACTCCTCTCTACACCATATCCCTGATATAGTGATATTTGATCTCAATGTGCTTCAACCTGTCGTGGAACACCAAGTTCTCAGACAGCTTCACACAACTCTGGTTATCACAAAAGATACTAGTAGCCTCCAGCGGGAGATCAAATAACTCAGACAATAGCTTTCAGAGCCATACTGCCTCACAGCTAGCCGAACAAGTTGCAACATACTCTGCTTCGGCTGTACTCAGTGCTACACAAGACTGCTTCCTGCTAAACCAAGAGATCACACCTGATCCCATACTGAAGCATCACCTAGAAGTGCTCTTCCTATCTGTAGCACTGCCTGCCCAGTCTGAATCAACATAACCTTGCAGGTTAAAATTTTGATTTGCATCATACTTGATCCCATAGTCAACCGTACCCTCCAGGTACCTCAGAATATGCTTTACCGCAACCAGGTGAACACCTCTCGGATCCGTCAAGAACTGGATCAATGTGTTCACCGCAAAGCAAACATCTGGTCTAGTGTTCGTCAGGTACATCAAGGACCCAATCATCTGACGATACACAATGACATCAACCGGATCAGATGAAACATCACACAGAAGCTTCAGGTTCGATGCCATAGGTGTGGCCATGGCCTTGCAGTCCATCATCCCGAACCTCTTCAGGATCTCTACTGCATACTTCCCTTGTCCAAGGAAGATTCCATCTGTACTCTGCCACACCTCCATGCCTAAAAAATAGTGCATCATCCCCAATTCCTTCATCTTGAACTCGGCAACAAGCTTCCGCTGCATGTCGGCAATCAATCTATCCTCTCTTGTAACAAATAGGTAATCACATACAAAAGTAGTATTACTGGATTTCCATCCTCAACCTTGTAGTAAAGGTTGGAATCCTCTTTACTCTTGGTAAATCCCAAACTGGATATAAAGTTGTCTATCCTACCATACCAAGTTCTAGGAGCTTGCTTCGATCCATACAAGGCTTTCTTCAACTTGCACACATGTGACTCCCTGTCATGTGTCTCAAAACCAAGTGGTTGTGCCACATACACTTCCTCCTCGACTACACCATTCAAGAAAGTTGTCTTGAAATCCATCTGGTGTATCTTCCATTTCATCACTGCAGCCATAACAAGTACTGATCTGATGGAAGTGTACATGGCTTACAGGAGCAGAAGTTTCTTCGTAGTCTATTCCTTCTTTCTGGGAGAAGCCACGAGCTACAAACCTCGCTTTGTATTTTTCTATGCTACCATCTACAACATGCTTGATCTTGTATATCCACTTGGAATTCATTACAGACTTCCCTTCATGTCTTGGGACTGCATCCCAAACATCTTCATGGTTGACTGGTACTCCTCGATCATGGCATTCTTCCCAGATCCTGGTAACTTCAATATTTTCAATAGATAACTTTGTTGCCGAACAAATGTTGTAGTCCTTCTTTTGTAGGTGATGGTATACGATCTTTCCTACTCAACAAGTTAAATTGCATGATTAGAAACATCTGATAGTTTTCAGAACACATTCTTACACATAAAGAAATATGTCATACAGTCATGCAATTATCTTAGCCAATGTTTCAATACAACATTTATCCATATCCTGTAACTCTCTAGATGCCTTCCAATCTCTACCAGAACATTGTTAAGAGTGTGCACAACTCCCAACATGTCAGCAAAGAGGTTTCATTCTAGATAAGTAGCAATGGAATGTTGTACAGTGCTATAGGCCACTTACCCATCACATGCATATTAGTAGTATATTGTTCATTAATGCAATTATTCTAATATGCATAATACATACCCTAAGTCTAGGAACATAAGCATATACATCATTGAACAATATTATTTAAACAAACAAATATGCAAGAAATGACAATTAAAATACTTATCTTTATTTGGTTGTAGGGTTGACTCCCTCTCAGTTTTTGCTTCCTTTCTGCAACTCCATTCTGATTGTGAGAAGTGGTCAACTCCCTCTGAATATCTGCATCTTTGTAGAAACTACTAGAGTGTGCTCCCTCTTGATCTTTTCTTCCTGGATTACCTGTCCTTGAACTTATATCCATCCTCGATCACTATGCATGCTTGAGTGTGCAATAGTGTCATCATTTGTGTCATCCTCAAGATCTCATACATAACCATACATACATTAGTATAATCTCAATACTATCAAAACATTAAGATCCTAAATAATCTTAACATGTATGGTCATGATTATTTCACACACAAGTAATTTATCACAAGCATTAGTATTCAAGGTTTCAGGGAGTACTTCTTTTACTCATGCATATTCTTATTTGACCATAGACCTCTTCTAGTTAGTCATATCATCAATCAAGGTAAGAAACATAATATGCATAAACCCTTGATTATAATTTCATGAATAATCATAATCAATCATGCCAAGTATACTTATATAAGAGATCCTAACACAAGGTAGGATTCTAACTTGATATAGGAAAAACATACGTGGATTAGCATGTTAGCTAGTTATGTCTAACATACCAACATGATGTCTTCTTGTTCTCTTCAATGAGTTGTGCTAGTATTCCTGCATATCTCATAAGTTAACCATTATAGAACCAAGTTGTACATACCTCGTAAGTAGATCTTCTATGTGATCCATGACAATGGATGAATCTTTGTCTTCATGTCACCAGGGTCATATGTTCTTGAACTAGAACATGATTTGTCTTTCTTGATGTACCTTTCATGTTGGTGGACAACATCAACCTCATACAACATCACAATGCATTTGTACAATCATAAGTGTCAAAAACCCTAATCAATGAATATCTTCTATCATGCATTCATAATTTTATTAAGGTGATATGACAAGTCTAAAATTAACCAAGATTGTACTAACTGTAATAATATGAAGACAAATATATCATAAACAGAGTTCGAAACATACCTGTAAGTCATACCTGTCGAGATTGCTTGTAATCTTCTTATGTAAGTCCTTAGCCTCATCTCCCTCTGAAACAGGAACTTCAGGTGATCAATCCATTCTCTTCTAGTATTAACCTAATCCACTTGTATTGCAGAAACTGGATCTGGAGCTGGATTAGGGTTTGTCAGAGAAACCCTTAAAATTCAAACTTTGAATTCCAAACTTCTGAAGGGATAGAAAGATGCGCGTTGATGAGTTGATCAACCTGGTATACTCAGAATTTGAAAACTGCAAAGTTTCACCCCTCAAATTTGTTTGTCAATCTTCCGGATTCATTGGGGAGGACCCTGAATTAGGGTTTGAGTTTCCTGGAGCTTCACCCAACGAAATAGTTTGATCCAAAGCTCTAAACTTTGATTTTTCCAAGGAGCTTCCAGCTATGGTCACAGATTTCAAAAATTCCCATTTTTGCAGAAGCCCTAATTTTCCATCTTTCCGATCAAAGTCCCATCTAGGGTTTGATCAAGCCCGGCCTATTGCCCAACCAAAAAATTCGATCTTGGTCTCTAAATTTTGATTTTGATGAGGATCATCCAGCCGTGGTCTCCGATTACAAAAATTCCAACTTTCTCCGAAACCCTAAATTCCCGAGGCCATGAATGAAGGTGCTCAAAATCCAATTTTGTTTTGACAGAAATATGCACTTGATTGTTTCTGGTATAACTCTGAAATTTTGAAATCTACAGGGTTTGAACATTTTTCCTGCTGTAGCCCAACCTTCTATCTTTCCAAACCCACAGGTCTGACCTCAAATGGATTCTCTGAGAGAGAGTTATGCCAAGTGTCGCAACGTAACCTGTTTATGGGATAAAACAGGAGAGCGAACTTGTACGGAGTGCCACGTGGCACTGATTCAACTTCGACCTCTAAAAATATTACCTGTGAAAGTACATTCCATTCCCTACCTGCTAATTTTTAGGAAATTTCATTTGGAGCTTCCTAGCTCAAGTTGTGACCCTTTTTCCTAGGTCACCTGTTTATGACTAAGATCTGGAAGAGGCAGAAACCCTATATTGTACAGATCATAAAACATAAAGTACAATGAATTAGAAGTTGTTCTTCTGGCACAAGGTACATGGGGATCTTATCTTCGACCTATAAACTTTTCAAATCCTGAACCTTCTTCAAAATGGATTTATAGTGAAAGTTCTACAATGACTGGTTTTTGCTATATCAAGCCCTAGCTTCGCAAGTGCAACAAATGTCATAAATGCCATACCATGCCTTCTTTCAGGCTAGCTTTGACACCATGTTAGTTTTTTAGAATTTCAATCTGATCTAGGATCTTTACTAAGAGAATAACATGTACAACATATCAAACATCACAACAAGCAAGCACAAGCAGCCGACACACAGAGTTTCCTTGGGGAAAACCATAAAGGTGAAAAACCCCAATAACTTCCTCAGAGATAGAGCAATGATACAACCCAAGCATAAGAGATAATCCTCCTAGCAGAAGCTCCTCCTCCTCCACTAGTGCACTACTCTCTCATGAGTGCATGAGTGAGAAGTGAATGATAAAATAGAGTGCCTCCCGCACTCTATTTATACTTGACTTGACTTGCCTAATAACCTTTACTAGGTCGGCCTTAACTTAACCACATAACATAATGCTGACAGGGCCAACCCCCAATAGGGTGGTCTAATAACCCTTTGACCCACATGGACGACCCCCAATAGGGTGGTCTAATAACCCTTTGACCCACATGACTTATACAGGGCCGACCCCAAAGGTGGTCTAATAACCCATCAAGTATAAGTTATGACACTTACAATATAAATGACGACACTTCCGTATAGAGGAATAGGAATACAATATATACATATATGAAATACATTCCGAAGCTACATATACATCAACATTTCACACACACACACACACACACACACACACATATATATTGTTGTCCTAGCCCGGTGGGCTAGCTCAAGTGGTTGAGTGCTGTAAGTTGTGAGCGGAAGGTCTCGGGTTCAAATCCTTGGGTGGCTATACATTGCTATATAAGGGCCTCAAGGTTGATGGTGTTTACCTTGGGTACCATCCTCAAAATTAGGGGAAGTACCTAAGGGTTTCCCCATGGCATGTTCCAATATATATATATATTGTCGTCCTTGTTGAATTTTCTTATAACAAAAGAAATACAATTTTCAGAACTGATAATTACTTCTTAATGATTTTCAAACAGTAATTTCATGCCACTGTTATCATTGAATAACTACACACTGAAAATTTCAACTTCAAATTGCAGCAAAAACAAAAGATCATAGAAGCACAACCATGCACAGTAGACACAAAATTTTTACCCTGGGAAACCCCAACTTGGGAGAAAACGCAACAACTTTTCTTTGAATAAATCAGTCCAATAAGTACATAAACAATAATGAAAAACCCCTAGCACATAGATAATTCACCCTTCATGAAGAAACCCTAGATAGGGATAGCAAGCCTCTAGAGATGATAAGAACCCAAGAAAATTTGCTCCCTTTTGAAAAGTGAAATGTTAGCCGCATATTTATACAAATCACTTTTATTTCTCTTATGGGGCCAACTTGTCCCTTCTGTATTCAATTTTCATTTTACTTTCACGGCCAACTTGCACTTCTCGTCTTCAATATTTCCTAGGGCTTCTTCAATGCTTTTCGAGTCTTCTCAAATGTTTCTATGGCTTGAATTGTCTTCTTGGTTACTTCTTCTTTACTAGAAAATTTGTCCATGAGCCTTGATAATGTTATTCTTCTCCTCACATGCACATCAATTCAACATTAGACTAGACTTGTATACAAGTCAAACCTGCTCATACATAAAATAGATCACTCCGTCCTGGAGCAAGCAATGTGAGAGCACCATAGGGCCAATATCCCCAAGCCATATGACTCAGGCTAATGTGATAAGGACTGCATATTCCTGGGCCATTCACCTCTAGTTATATGACTCAGGCTCTGAGGGTGAATGTATCATCCTCCCTTAATCAAATAAGCATGACCAATCTCAGAGAATGTCTGCTCG
This sequence comes from Larix kaempferi, assembly GCA_027924585.1. Classification (NCBI taxonomy): domain Eukaryota; kingdom Viridiplantae; phylum Streptophyta; class Pinopsida; order Pinales; family Pinaceae; genus Larix; species Larix kaempferi. The sequence continues at coordinate 4,723,501 of BSBM01000199.1, forward strand.
ATGCTACTAACTAGAGAAACATAAACACTCCCTCTCGATGAGGGAAACATTCTGCATCTCGAGCCTTTCACTCTTAGCCAAATCAGCATGGATAACTAGAGAAAGACTACGCCTGGGCCATTCACCACTAGCCAAATAAGCATGGCCCCATGAGTGAATGTATCATTCCTCCCTTGGTCAAATCAGCATGACCAATAAGGGAGAATGTCTGCCCAACGATGCTTATCTGTGGATATTTACACCTGGGCCATTTAGCACTAACCAAATCAACATGGCCATTTCCCATGGATGAATGTATCATTCCCCCTAGGACAAATCAGCATGACCAATATGGAAGAATGTATGCCTGATGTTGCTCATCTATGGATATTTACTGTTGCTTTACTGCTCCCTTTTGCACCATGTCTCAAATGAAGTGATATTTGATCTCCTGATCAAATAGTCATGCAAGAAGTTTTCGAAGCCACACTGCTTTGCGACCTGTGACACTGGCTACGATATACTCCGATTTTTTTGGACTGAGTGCTACAAAAGTTCGCTTCCTACTAAACTAGGATATCATAGCTGATCCCAAGTTGAAGCAACACCCCAAGCTTCTCTTTCTGTCCACTGCACTCCCTGATTAGTCAGAATATGTCATCCATGTAGCCTTACTTCACCACCTAAGACATATCTCATACCATATCCAACTGTACCACGCAGGGACCTCAAAAAATGCTTTGCTACAACCCAATGTACATGCCTAAGCTCAACCATAAATCGGCTCAAGGTGTTCACTACAAAGCAAACATCTGGCTTGGTGTTAACCAAGTACATAAAGAATCCAATAAACAACATGTACATAGTGGGATCCACCAAATCTGAATATGAAGTAGAATCACTCAGTTTATTTAGATTTGTCTCCATAGGTGTAGCCATGGACTTGTAGTCCACCATACCAAATCTGCTCATGATCTCAACTGTGTACTTCCAATAATTGAGGAAGTTCTCACCTGGTATCTACCACACCTCTAATCCCGAGAAATAATGCATCACGCCAAGATCCTTCATCTTGAACTCCGATGCCAACTTCCTCTTGGTGAGGGAGGTACTCTTGACTAAGACACCTCCTCCATTATCAACAAACTATGTTGTAGCTACTTCCTCTATGTGGGAGCACCTTGCTCCCTCTGCATAAATTTTTTTGTGAATCCCAACCCAGTTTCAAGCTTAGAATATTCTCTGAATGGTGTAATGCCCAAACCCTAGTGTGCACATTTTTATTCAAAAAATGACTTCAACTTGAAACACATTAGATTCTTTTTCAAATTTTTATAACTCATAAATCTAATTTTCAGTCTATAAATTCTAACTCAGAAATTTATGACAGCCATTCACACATAAAAATAACACAGAGATTTTTTACCAATAGGTCCAGGATAAAACCCCGAAGGGAAAAACTGTTTTTGAGAGAGAGAGATTTTATTTTTCTTCAACAAATTACAAAAATTCAGAACTGTACTTATCTTATCTTTTCATCTCGAAAAGCATGTCAAAGTCTCACTGAAAATATGTTGTACGAAACCCTCGAAAACAGTGCCAAACTGCTCACACATACCACTGTACGGAATTAATTTTCTCAACTTCTGTGCCCAGAAATCAGCCTCGAATTCTATTCCTATTGTACGGCTTGAACAACATTTAATGTTGTACTTTATCCTCGAATTTTGTGTCAAACTTTGCCTCATAATTCATGTTGTATGAAACTATCAGAAATCCGTACTGTACGGACTTCCTATATGGATTTCAAAATCTATGCTGCTGTACGGTCACCCTGCTGTACGGATTAACTCCTTGGAAAATGTGCCCAGCATGTCCTCCTCAAAATATGTGCTAGGTTTTGTCTTCTTCCTCCTACTGGTTCAAATTCTCTTCAAACCCTCCTTTTCTCTCTTCTCCTCCTCTTCGAATCTTCTCTTTGAAAAATGAATAATGAATGAGAATGCCTTGCCCTAGTCCTTTTTTATCATGATAACTTCCTCTTTCAATCCAATGGCCCATATTAGATTAGATGAGAGATTCTCATTAAATTCTCAATTAAATAATTAATAAATGACAGTTAGTGCACTTCATGTCATTTAATAAAGTATGAGTACCCTCTTTTGATTAATCACTCACTTGACTTTTATTAAATATGAACTTAGGATAAATCATGACTATTAGAAGTCACTTTAAAAATATAAAGTACAACTCACTTCATTAATTAAAAATTGAGTAGGGGTCACCAATTAAAGTGTCCTTGTCCACCCCAAGACATCACTAGGTGAACAAACACTTCCTAGGTAACTTTTCAACACTGAACCTTGACACCATGCTCCCTCTGTAATTGAGTATCCTGCATTGAAGCAACCTCATGCCCTATGCATTGTTGATCCTTGTGTAACCATCTGTTTTATCTCCCACCAAGTGGGTATACTAAGATGAGCCTCCTTCTCCCTCAAAACATTGAATACAATCCATGACTCTCTATGAGTCTGCAAACTAGTTGATCCCATAGCCTATATAATGTATCATCCGAGTGCTAATCTAAACTACATGCTTGATATTATAGATCCACTTAGAAGTCACCACGGACTCCCCCTCTAATCTTCGAACTATCTCCCTGAAAGTACCACTGGGAGTTGCATGCCTCTCTGCATCTTGTAAGGTGTCACGAAGCCATGCTGGCCTCTTCCTGGTCACTACAATATATCTAGGCAGGTCCAATGGCTCTACTCGCTCTACTGACTCCTGATAGTCTGAAGGATGAACTGGTCTAAAAGTATTTATACCATCATCCTTTGGAACCTCCTGCTCCTCACTATCAATCTACATATGAGACTCTCTAGACCTCCTGAAGGAAACCTCCTCATCAAAAGTAACATCTCGACTAACCTCAATTTGAGGTTGTCCTGGAATGTAGATCTTGTAGGCCTTTGAAGTCTCGTTGTATCCGACAAAGGTACATGTTGTCACATCTATAGTGGATGGGGTCACCATGATGCAGATCAGTGTTGTCTAAGGCATGTGTCTGTCCTTTACATGAGATGAGAATCCCATGCCACAATGATGATCCTTGGGAGAGTACATTCAGAGGTAGCTAGAATATTCAAAACCAATGTGAGGTTATCCTTGTCACTTCTGAGCCCTCTTCATGATCCAGGAGGGGCATTTTCCAGGCCATTGGTTCACTTGTTAGAGCAGCAGAGCAGACAATTGATATATTTTCCTTACCCACCAGATAGTCAAAGGTATTCCAAATCCAATTGCAGTTGATTGAACAGGCATATGGCATGAGGAATGTGCTTATGGTATTTCTTAGTCATATTAGTATATTTGACTTGTCATGTGTAGTTGGAATTGGTGATCATAGTTTATTGGTTGTTAGTGGACTTGTAAATTTTAATGGTTAAGTGGTTTAAATGTTAATACTGTGGTATATGCTCACCAGCAGTGTTAGCCTCTATACAAACTAGATCATTCTCCACATTGTCTGGCATCACTTTCACTTGTCTTCCCGCCCATGCATTGTTTCGTAGCTACAAGCTTTGACCCCTTGACTTGGAAAAGACTAGTGAACCCAAGGACCTTCCCCCACTGTGACCTCTATGTTTGGACAACCTCCATGTTTTGCTTGTGTCTCGACTCTGAAGTGTGTGGCTTTGCTCTCAACCCTGCTAAAGTTGTTATGCATAGTCCACCAAAAGTGTATCCCATAGACTTGAAGCAAGTTATCCTTTGTGAAATGAAATGCATCTAAACACATAAATTCTATATCTAAAGGATGCAAGGCCAGCTGCAATTAGTTGTTTTTATAAATACTTGGCCTAAATCAATGCAATTAATTAAATCCTTTTGTAGCTAGTAAGTGGCCAAGGGATGAGCACTAATCCTTCGTATGATGTAAGGCCATTTGTGCCAAAGGGAAACAGGGTGGTAACTCCATCGCACCTATGGATGGTGACGAGCAATGGTGGTAAGACCGAGTCATTACCTGGGGCCTGCAAGGCTATCCAGGGCACTCTCCCTTGGAGGCTAGCTACTTAAGAAAGATTATCTTGATGTATTTTGAAAGTGAAATGAAATATATACAATGAATCAAATGTAGGATGCTTGTTAGAGTCAACATGGTGCCTTTCAAGCACTTCATTTCAATTGTGAGACACTTCCCTTCCCTAGTATTCACTTGTCCAACAAATGCCACTGTGGTCCCCTATGTTCCCAAAATATCTTATGGTGAATGAAGTATTTTCGAAATTCAAACCTCATTTGACCATAGCCTATGTCATTTCTCCCTGTCACCCAGCTTAATGAGGAATGATCTCTTTTGTAGATTAGATTGAATGCAAAAGTAAGTATATGGTAGCGACTTCATTTTATCATGCAAATGTTTTTACTGCAAGTCTTACTTATGTATTTGCTTTATCAATCACCATTGTTTCATGCTACTAATGCCTCAAGTATGATGCTAATATGGTTAAGGATGTGCTACTTACACCTCTTGCATGCAGAGACACTCAGCTTCAGCTCAATCAATATTTTGATCAGTTTTGACCTAGTTAACTCTGTTGACTTGGTCAATGGACGAGGCCCGTAGGCACATATGGCTACATGTATTCGATTGTTGTATTTTGGTGCCTTTGGAGGCCATCCAAATGATTCCAGTGCTTCAGAAATGCAAAAATTGGTTCAATACAGTGATTGGGTGAATTTTTAATGAAATGAACTAGATTTTATCAAATTGTAAAAAAATTATTTGAAGGCCTTCCACCAAAATCGTTTTTTGGGTATGAGTAATGAGTATCCCCACATTGATACCTTTTGGAATTTTTGCGCAGTCAGATTTTCATTTCGAACAGTGGAAGATGAAGTTATGGGCATTTTGAGTATTTACAGAGCATTTCAGGTAGTTTAATTATAAACGATCAAAGTGACCATGGTTTAGCAAATGAAACGATGAGCTAGTGAATGGAAACAATTTAACTTGGAATACGTTTCTTACACTCGAGAGCATATACATGCACATTTCCACTTGGTTTTATCATCTCCAGCATCAATACCTTATTGTTTTGCCTCTCTTGGGAAAATCACACTTCCTAGGGAGGGAAATTTCTTGAGATGTTTTATCATGTATTGAGTACCATGTACCTTGTGGGATGTTATGTTTTGTCCCTAGTAGGCACATTTGGCCCCTAGGTGACCCCTTTGATGTATTATTGTGTTATATCATGTTATGTACTTGGGTGTTATGACGGAAAGTCACCCCCCTCACTTAGTCTGGTTGATCCATGTATGAGAGTGGCGACAGCCACAGATCCGTTATCTCATCCCTTAAGTGGTCTAATAGACATATGGGGACCCAAATAAAGTATTTTATACAGAATTAAGACAAAAATTTTACACATTGAGGTTTTCATTACCAAATAATTTTTAAATTCAAATTTCAGCATACTAGAATACGATCATTTAAACTCTTATACTCCAGTGCCTTTCAAGATCATAGACATAGAAAAAAAAAATATTGTACACAACATTTCACAATGACATGGACAAAACCATTGATCTATAATTAATTTTTTATATAGTTAAAAACATCGCAATGGAATGTCATCCTCAATTATCCATTCATGGTCATATTTGGACAATTTCCATTTTTTTATTTTTTAATTGTTTTTTCGATGGAACTTGAACCAATTTGATTCGAGATGCACATACTAAATGACTACATTGACAACATATAACATCAAGTTCATAATCCTGAAAGTAGACAATTTTGATTCATATGGGTTTGCTGAAAAAAATAGCCATTTAAAATGATGGATCCTCTCTCGTATGTATATCTGTTGTCATTGTAGTCTTCCAATAACTTCATTTTTCCTTCCGTGCATCGCATCAAATAATACTTCACATTTTCGTTGTTGTCTACAGGTGCAATCACAACAAAAACATCTCCTGTGCAAATTACAATTGACGTAAGGATTTTTAATTCAATTAAATTGACTAATATACATGTGTATAAGATAATGGACAAGAATGAACAATCGACAAAACAATGGTATTTGATTATTACCTTCTCTAACGAGATTTGAAATTCTGTCACCATCAGATGATATTGCTATTTCTTCTGATTCTAATTCTTCTATGCTTGTTAGTGGCATTTTCCCTTTAGGATTAATCTCTGTGTGTTTCCAATGTTTTGCGTAGTTGTTTGTTATGTTTTCACAAAATTCTGTAGATTCAATATTTTCAGTGCAAATATGACAAAAGTATGATTGCTTTCTACTGTCAAATGCATAAACGTTTTGGAAGGATTTTGTTTGAATAGAGTGAAAATCTCTAGTCCCATGTATGGTGCAGCGTCGTATGGTATTGATCTATTTATATCTTGGACCCCAACAAGCAAAAAAAACCTAGTACACAAATGACAAATTTTGATGTTAGGTACATAATTTTTTTAAAATTGACAATAAAATATAAATTAAAACATTTGTGTGTACATATCTGCGCACATCTTTTGATTGTTGATTATAATCATGGTTTAGATGTGATTTACACCATTGGACAACCTCTGCAGCTGAATGGAATCGTGCAGAACTATGGTTCATTTGCCATTTTCGAAGTGCTCTTTTTACGCATGCTTCTGCACCATCATGTTCACCTTTTCCATGACTAGTTTCAAAGAAATTCCAGCGATGTTTAATGTTCAATGCTTTATGAAGTCGACATAACCGATAAAATGATCGCGAAGATTTAAATTGTCCGGCACATCCATCCGACCATATCCAATGCTCATTGAATTTAATGTTACGTCCCTTTAGTGGATTGTAGAAAATACTTTCAATACAATGCTGAACAAAATGTGTATCGTGTGTATGATCGTCGCTGATATAAAAGTGATATTCTTTAATCACATCTCAATTGTCACACGTGATTTCAATGCCATCAACATCCTATTGAGAATGTCTATATAAAACATGGACAAATATTGAAACTTGGTCAGAATGATAGTATTCACTATGTATCTCTTTTTGTGCAGCAAATGTGTAATTTTCTGCAAAATCAACCATTGAAAAAAATTTCCTGGTGGAAAAATTTCACAAGACTGTTTGAATTGAAGGTCTTGCCATTGTGCTCTATGTGAATGCTTGGTGTATTTATAAATTTCACTTTCGAATTTCTTGATAAAATCTGTCACACCTATTTTATCTTCTCGCAAATCAATCCTTTTGGAATGTACATCACTAGTACTTGTAATGTATTCATATCTTCTCCAATCAACGGTGACATTTGATAGCGAGTGATCAATATCGATAGGATATTTATTGTGGAATAAAACCAAATTTCCACAACGATTAAAATGTTTTCCATTGACACATTTCTTATTATAAAATACTTCATCGTGATTTCTCTCACATAGGGTTTGAGATATGAATTCACGTATTGTGGGCGGAGGTGGTGAATTTGTCCAAAACATTTTACCAAATTCAAGAAATGTGTCGTAATATAATTGAAATTGCACATGATAACGGCAACAACATGTGTCACGGATAGTAATAGGTCTAACATACCATGGTTTTAGTTGCACAAATGTAGTGATTGACACATTAATTCCACGATGATCTTCCTTAAATTTATGGAATAATTGTACTTGTGTCATATCCATTATATGTTTTGGACTGCTTACATATACTCCTCGTGATACTCTTTGTCGTATTACATCTCTTGAATTTGGTGAAACTCGAGCATGTGTCAACCAATATTCCCGTACAATATCTTTAACACCTGCTCCCATTCTATCTTTGTAAGGTTGTCTACAAATAATTGCCCAGCAAGCAAGTCCATCATTTTCATCTATATGCATTATGAATTTGCTATGTTTGTATAATGTCTTTCTTGAGGTTCCAACTGCTTTTGCTAGCTGTGTTGTCAAACGTTTTTGTTTAGTACTAGTCGAAATAATTACTGTATGAATTGCTCTTCGTGCAGCATTGATGTCTTTCTTCCTAGATTTTTCAAACTTTTTTATTGCATCCCTTATATTTTCTATCCCATTATGTTTTAATTTCGACTCTTTGATCGCCTTGTGAATACCCAATAATGACGTAGTATCTTCTAACTTCTTGATCACTAATAAACATCTCAAAATTTGTGCTTGTCCTGTTGCTGAATAATTCTTCAGAACATCATCATAAATTTTTTGAGCTCGATATCGTACAGCATGTATGGGTAGTTTTTTTCCATATTTGTTGCAATCAACATTTTCTAACGTTTCATCATCACTGGTGAAAGTACCTATACATCAAGTTTAATTTAATTTAAAACATGTATCCAAAAATACAATTCATTAAAAAAAATGAATTTGGAAAATACATGATATATACATACCTGGTCCAATTTCTGGTTCTTGAACTTGATCTTCAATATTGAATTCATAAACATTAGTATGTAAATCACTATTTACATCTTCAACAATTTTTTCTTCAACTTCAATTTGTTCTTCTTGTACTCTATTTTCAATTTCCATTTCATCAACATTATCATGTAAAACTGTATTTGTATCTCCAATAATCGTTGCTTGCGTTTCTGCAAGGCTTGCTTTGTTGGCATGATATTTAAGTTTTTTCTTTTCTCTATTATCATCATCATCAGCACGTTTACGACCATATTTTCTTTGACGATAATTGACGTCGCCGTTACGGAAAACAGTTATTCGGCCGAATAACCTCTGAAACTTGAAAATCTGATTTTCCCTCACAGTTTTCAGGTTTCTCCATTTTCAGAAGGTAAAAGGATCTCTTACACTACAAAGCGACTGTCAGACTTGATACCATTAGTTTCTTTATTGAATCTACTTTCCGAATATATAGATTTTGTTGTGTATAGGTAAGATCTGATATTTGTAATTATTTGTTTTCTTAACAAGTGTCGAGTTTGGTTTCATCTCTTTCAAAATGCGGTGAAACGAAAATCCATAACTTTAAAAATACACCACGAAAAAAATTGAGAAAACTATGGTGCAGTTAATTGGCGTGTCTACTTCAAAAAAGTATTCATAGAATTTTTAGTTTTATATTCAATTGAGATAAAAGTTTTGCGACAAAAAATATGTTGAAAATCGACAAGGTTTCCCCATTGATCGAATTCAAGTAAATATAATAATTAGTATATAGATCCATTTGTTACAAACTTATAGTCATGCAGTAATATATTGTGTGTAGATTGTCATAGCATATTTGTTTTTTGCAAAAAACAAGTTTAACAATGATTTTATGTGTGCGACAAAACATGGCTATTTTGTATTTCTTTCATTTTATAAGAACACACTGTCAAACATTTGCCGAATCGACATATCAAATCTCAATATAAAAAATTGAAAAAAATATGGATAGCAAGCTAACATAATTCTCTAAAAGTTTGTTTTTTAGTGAAAAATGAACTTCCAAACAAAAATATCACTTTTATTCGCCCAAAGATGGAAAACATGAAAAACTCAGAATTATTTTCTCACGGGACACCCCCAAAATAGACACCCATCTTCATGGATTCACCCCAATATATTACAACCAATCTAGATCCTCTGGCATCTTGCCACGATTGTGCATAAAAAAAAATGTCATAACGATCAAGATGTTATAATCACGATCAAAAGAACTATGAGAGACATCAATTTCCTTCTGCCAAAAGGGTTTTGACATAAATTCCTCAAAAATTAAAATCTATATTTACTCACAATTACTTGAACTTAAATTACGTGGAGATGAAGATATTAATATGGAAGGATCCAATACTAATTTAAGATAATGGAATTTCTTACCATAATCTTCTGAAGTTGAAGAGATCAATTCCAGAAGAGAATCCACTACCAAGGAAGTAGAGGGAGATGTTGGATCCTTAGAAGTTTCCTTCACACTAGATCCAAAAGTTAAAACATTTCCTCTCCACCCCATCTCATGAAACATGGCCTTAAACTCTCTACTTGATATTGGCAGTGGGAAGGAGTAAGTATCTTATAGAAACTAAGACAATTTCCCTATTGAATCATTATTAAGGGACTCAATACATGGTTAGAGAAGAGTTGCATGCCCATCAAATGAATACATGTCATCATAGGGAAACTTGACCACCTCCACGCTTTGAAATAAGTGTGCATATGAAAGAGTTAATCTGCTACTCAAATATGCTTGTTTACATCCTACCCATTGCATATCCTTACTGCCATCAACTATTATGTCTTCTCTACAACTATGCCATTGGTTTGACCAAATTTTGATATGCCAAGATAAAGTTATGGTAACTTTCCAAAAAATTGTTGATTTGAGTTCTTTTAGGAGAGATAAATTTTACATCCTACCACGTGTCCATTTTTTTCATATTAGTTTTTGAAATTTTGACCTAAAATACTAGAGTTTGTCTTATTTCCAATGAAACTATTCACACTCATTTTGGATCCTTCTAGAATAAGATATGATTGTTTTACAAAGAACGCTTGTTTGAGACTAGTTTTAGGACTAAAAAAAACCATAACTTCCATAGACTTTAACTCTAAACTCATAGTGAGGTGGAACTTGAAATTTTTACAATAGGTCATTTTCCTTATCTTCTTAATGCCCAAAACATTTCACTATCTAAAACTTCTTAGAAAAATATTTATCGTAAAAATGAAAAGATGACTTATTTTTATGGAGACAACCAAGGACTGCATGCTCTTGATACCAAATGTTATGTAACAATTTCTTAAATTAGTAGAAAAAACTAGATTATACAAAAATGTGAGCATGGATCACAACTCCAAAATATATAAAAGAGATGAGTTACAAAATAACCCCTAAAAGAATAGAGAACCCCTCCATATACTCCAATATATTCATTATCCAAATCACATGTTCCCCCCAATAATCACTACACGACTTCTATATATACACATTCCAACTCATTACACATGTGGCTGCCTCTTTAATAGGATGAACCTATTACATATACATTTACATACATTTACTCCCATATATGCCCCCCTTGGGATCATAACATATACATTTAATCCAATTTATGCCCCCCTTCGGTCATATCTGCAACCAATCCAATTCTCTGTGCATTTTGACAAACCCTAGCTCATGAAAAGGGAAGTTGTCCTAGATTCCAATCTTCCATCAAATGAAATATCTCTCTTCCTTTGCCTTGATCCCACTAAATCCCATCAACTGATATGCTTCAGAAAAAACTCTACATGCCCTCCATATTATCCTGTAAATCTTTCATGAACTCTTTCCCTTTACCTATGCCTAGGAAATCCAATTTCATTGCCATTCCTTGAGTCCTTTGTCTATTTATTTCACTTGGTCCTCTTCTATCACTAACAAGTGGGCGACTTAGAGAGCCCTAAACCATCATTATTCTTGTTAGATCCACTACTGGCCCCAAAAATATCCTTGATATTGATAGATTTGCTCCCCCTATCACCTTCTCAAATTTGATTTGACCCAATGCCAAAATTTTGTAACATTTTTGTACAATCACACCCTTGAAGGAGCAATCATGAAACAAATTTCCTTATTGATGGAAAAAACAATAATGGAATATAATATTTTCATAGTCCAAAATTTGCTCCAACTCTAATCTCCCCATTCAAAAATGAGTTACTCTAGTAAGCCTTCTGACATAAAACCCACATCAAAATATGAAGAGTTCCTTCTTGATGTAGGGTTTCTAACACTACTTCATGAAAGGACCCAAGCTTGTCTCTTAACCAATGCCTTGACTTCATTCACAATGCATTCTTATGAAAGAGGGAGCCTCACCTATCATGTGGACTAAATGCATTGCTTTCTACATGCTAAAATCCTCTCCCCAAAACCATTCCTTCAACTCTCGTCCTTTTCCTTTATTTTTATTTTTACTTATTAAGGTGCGAAATGAAGAAAAATGTCCTATTATTACTTTAATCATTTGACAAATATAAACCTCTCAATACATTGTTTTGTCATTTTCAAACAAATCAATCCAAATGTGTAACATCCCAAAAAGCACAAAATTTAAATTTTTTTCTAAGTAGCATTATGTGATATAAATGCTATGTGGAAATATAATAAATGATAGTCTATTTAACTAGACAACACACTGGTGATAACGCTTCTCCATTAAATATAAACATATTACGTAAAGTACTTTTGTATGTGTTTGTATTACCAAATACGTGTAATGTGTTTGTGCTTATTTAAGATACTGTTGGATGTTATTACCTCATTCTTGCATCCTAGATCAATTTTGGTTACTTATTTAGATGTCAAGACTTTATGGATTTGACGTGGTACTGATTTCATTATATGCGCTAACTATTTACTTTCTATTTTATGTTGAAGGGGTCCTATAGGCACCCCGAGGATTACTTAGCTATTTAGATAAAACATTTGAACTTCTGTCGCAAATCGCAGGTAAGAGCGATACTTCTTTCGAAGTGTAAAAAGAGATCCTATTTAACTTCAGTTAACCTTCAATGTTTAAAAAGAGAAATAGAGTAACTTGAAGTATTCCAGGGTGAGATCTATTCTAGGTTGATCTTCAGTATATTCTGTATAAGGTTGTTTATATAATTTCATAGTAATTATATTCGAATCTCAAAAATTGTAATGCTAATACATTTGTCTTGTATTAAGTCATCGTGGAAAGTATTAGAGCCTTGTTTTCAAGCTAGGTATTAAACCCTTTACTTAGGACTTACTGACTTGTATTCAATTATATAATTAAAAGGATCGTAACCTAAGCTTAGTTACTAACAATATGATTATAAGCCTATCCTTTGATACTATATGCACAAACCCTATGTGTTAGTTTTACTATGGCAACTCTGAACATGCCGATAGTTGTAATCTATACACTATATGCAACTACCCTCTATCAAATTAATTTATACAATGGATGTTTATAATCTTAAGAGCATTGTAACATAGGCTATGTAATATTATTGATGTGCGCTTTAGGGTCTTTATACTACGTACAAGGGTTTGATTAAAAGGGCTCCACGACCTACTCCATATGTTATTGGATAGTAAACAATGATAGGTTTGACCTTTGATAATAATACGTAACCAAACCATATTAAGATTATAATGTTTATCCATATAGAAGGCCGAAACATTAACCATGATATATGGTTGCAATGGAAGGTTCTACGTACTATGGTAGATATGGTAATTAAAGTGCAATAAAAGCGTGCTTGGTGGAATGCCTAATCGCATCCCCTGTGGAAGGTCTTCACATGGTTTTTTTGGTAGTGGTGATAACCCTAACTGTCTTTGGACTTACCTCCACAAAGGAATAATATCGAACATTCATTTTGCAGTGAGTGGGATTTTGGAGAGGCCGACAGGCCTGCGGGTTCTTAGGATTTGTAGCAGTGTTTTGGAGGCACCTCTCCAGGGTTCGATACCTCGACCTGTGGCTTGTAGACTGTAACCATCATGTGGTAAAGGCCAAGCCACGACTGAGCTAAGGCTTACTGCGTTTGTTCAAGGTTTAAGTGACTCCAGTGTTCTCGACGGTTTGCAGGAGAGTTCAGTTCTCGGTGGTTACAGGAAATGTCTAGACAGGAAGCAAGGCTTTCTTCAAAAGGTAAGCTGTAGCTCTTTTATTACTATTCCACGAAGATTGCTAACGTTAAAGTTGCATGTATTTAAGTTGAACTTTGTTTCCATATTTTAACCACACTATGTGTTTTAATGGCAGGTGACTCCATGGCTTTGGTCTTTTAAAGTTGTAAAGCAACAAGGATTAAGAGCTTAAACCCTGGTAAGCCTCGGTGACTCCTGCAAGGTGCAACTTGGAAAAATGTCGGTCCTTGTATGGTTTGGCCGAGCATTTGGTCTTGTGGTTTAGCTGTGGATTTTTTCCACCGTTTGTAAATTTGTAATCCATACGACATGTTTTTAGTGTAGGGAGGATTGAATCCTCAACCTACTTCTGCATTGGCTCTGCAACGTTTCATTGTGTAACAATTTGTTTGATAAAAGTATACAGTTGTTTGAGGGGTATAACCCTCGGCATTTTGATGAAATGAAATGGTAACTGTTTATGGTATTTGAAACTTGATTTTGTTTATAAAAGTAGTTGGGGTTTTGAGCACTAGACCTCGCGTTGTTTCCCTTTGAGCTAAAAGCATTTTCAAAGGTTGATACTGTCGGTTATGAAATTAGAAAGAATAAAGTGATAAGTTGAAGGGATAACTTTCGGCATTTTTGTTATGTTGAAAGATTTGCAGGGTTCGTCATGTAACTTGTAAAATTATGAGATTAAACTGTAGAGAAACACTCCTTGGGTGTTGAACTCTGTCTTTGCAGATTCTATATGTTTTAATTAAAAGGGAAAAAGGTTGATATCATATCAGTTTTAACATTGTTTGTTATCAAAGGCAATGAGCCTTGTTTTGAAACCCTGTCGAAAGATTTTCTATGTTTTTAATGTTTAAGGACTACGGCTGTAAGGCTGGGTTGTGAAACCCTACCCAAAAACTAAATACTGACTGGAAATTCAGTTGTAGAGCTAGTTCAGGTTTCAAATCCTTGAATTAGACTGTATGGAACAATTATTTATGTGTTCGGATTCTATCTGAGTAATTCTATTTAGTTTTTGCATAAAAGATGGAAAGTTAACTTAGTAATGTTTGAATAGCTAAAGTTTGGGTTGAGACTTGAAACATTCGTCAACAATATTAGTTGCTATTCGTTTTATAATATTTAGGGTTTGGTTTTCAATTGATAGTTGAATACAATTTGTATGCAATAATATTATTAGTACTGTACAATAGATATGTTTGGTTTCAATCTACTTGCAATAACTTCAAATCATACTTTGTTGTTGAAAATCTAAACTATGTGTTTCGATACTACTAGCATTTGTAATAAAGAAAACTAATATGCCTTAAAAGGAGTTTTATTTGAAAAGACTAGTAAAAATGTATATAATATTTGTCTTCTGAAAAGAATGGTTACCCTATAACCGAACTTTAGATTTTGTACAGAAGTATGGAAATGTTTACGTATTTTTACTTATGTTGCTATGAATGTTATGATATTACAATGTCTGAATTAAATAAATAGTTGTTAT
Organism: Larix kaempferi; assembly: GCA_027924585.1. Classification (NCBI taxonomy): domain Eukaryota; kingdom Viridiplantae; phylum Streptophyta; class Pinopsida; order Pinales; family Pinaceae; genus Larix; species Larix kaempferi. The sequence goes on from BSBM01000199.1 coordinate 4,738,615, forward strand.
GTTTTTCTATGTCTAAAACATGAGAGATTTTATTTGAAATGTAAATAGATAATGTAATACAGGAAACATAACAGAGTTTATCTATGATAAATACTCAATCATTCTATATATTGCATATCATTGTTCATATCTATTTTTAAACACTCTTCCCTGTACTAGAGTACAACACAAGAACAATGTGTGGAAAAATGCAGGGAAGCATTTTAATCTATGATTTTCATAATACTTCTTCAACTATTTACAGAAATAATATACAGTTCGGAAAATCAGTCATTTAAATCTGAATGATGATAACTAACAACATTTAGCTAATAATCATAAATAACAGTTACAAAAACAATAAGTTATAACCATTAGAAAAATAAAATAGCAAGTAGAACATGATAAATCGATAAGGTGGACAAACACCCAAAGAGGCCTGTTCCTCCCAACCTTCTCCAGAAGAAGCATCCAATATCACTTGCTCCTTTGGACCCCCGAGCCTGTTTACTGAACCACTAGGTAGAAGACTCTGTGTAGAAGCAAGGCACTCAGGTTTTACTTCCAGCAATCAATGGAGACTTGCATACACCTCAAAATAAACCTCTGCACTCAGCAAAAGTGAAACAAACTTACAATACAACTCAAAATATAGCTTCCCCTCATCGAATCTCTTGTGTGCATACAATAGAACCACAAGGTAAATTTTCTCATCCGAAAAAGTGTGAGCCTCTGCTCAAATTCGATGGCTTAAAAAGATGCCTAGGTCTTTTAGTGGTCAATTTCCAAATAAATGAGCCTCAAGCTCCAGTCCCATATTTCATGGAACTTTGACCACAATTCAAGCGAGTTGTCCCATAACAACAACTAGTTACTGAGTTCTTGATGCTGCCACTTGTCCATTGCCTTCTACCCCAGATTACATGCCACCTAGTGGGTCAATAAATGCTCTTTCAAGAGTCTCTTTGGGTGAGTGTCTCCTATTTTATTTTATTAAATAATAATATTGTGTAATTACAGTCATCCTTGGCCACTTGGCCAAAATATAAAAATTTACAATAAAAGTTAAGACAATGTTTTTCCCAAACATATAATGTTTCTAGTAATGGGTATGTTACAAACACTCCCACTTAAGCTCAGCATCATCCTCGTTGTTGCTTATTCTTCCTCAGAACCTCCCTAGAACAGAATTGGATATGTTTCCCGCATATTACTTTCCATGTCCCAGGTAGCTTCATCAGGGCTAAGGTGCTTCCATTGCACCTTTACCTGTCCTATGGTATGATTCCATAGCATAATTTCCCTCCTGTCGAGGATACAGTCCGGTTCCACCTGAAAATCTCCTTTGGGCTCCACCTGTATATCATTCCAATTCAGCACATGAGTAGCATTGTGCACATACTTCTTTAAAACATAAATGTTGAAAACATTATGTATTCTTAAGTTAGATGGTGGAGCCAACTGATATGCAACTGGTCCAATCCTTGATAGGACTTCGAATGGTCCACATTACCTTGGTGCTAGTTTAGCACAACTCCCAAGATTAAAATAACTTTTCTTGGGTTTTACCTTTACAAAGACATGATCTCCAACCTGAAATTCTCTTTCAATTCGTTTCAGATCTGCATAACTTTTTTGTCTATCTTTCTGCAATTTTTAAATTGCCTTGTACCTGTTTCACGGTTATTTCCATATCTCTTAACAAATCTGGTCCTAACATTAATCTGTCAACAGATTATCCCAAGAAATAGAAGTACTACATTTCCTTCCATATAAAATTTCAAATGGACTAAGTCTAGCAGATGCTTGATAATGGTTATTGTAAGCAAATTCAGCTAAATGTAAATAGTTTTCCCATTTAGTTGGCTGATCTTTAACATACATTCTTAACATGTCTTCTAAAATCTGATTAACCCTTTCAGTTTGCCCGTCAGTTTGTGGGTGAAAGGAAGTACTAAAATTTAACTTAGTATTTAGACCTTTAAACAATGTTGTCCAGAAATTTCCAGTAAACTTAGAATCTCGATCAGAAATAATTACCTTTGGAATCCCATATAAGTGGAAGATTTGCTTCATAAACACATCTGCAATGTTAGCAGCTTTAAAAGTAGTTTTAACGGGAATAAAATGAGCAGATTTACTAAGTTTATCCACAACCACCATTATTGAGTCATTCTGTTTTTTATTCTTAGGCAAACCAGTTATGAAATCAATACTTATAATTTCCCACCTCCATTCCGGAATTGGCAATGGTTGCAATAGGCCAGCTGGGTGTTGATGCTCAGCCTTAATTGTCTGACATTCAAAACACCTAGCTATGTATTCAGCCACATCATTCTTCATGTTGGGCCAAAATAAATCTTTTCTTAGGATGGTTATCATTTTTTAATAACCAGGGTGTCCCGAATAAGGACTTTTATGAACTTCATCCAAGATCAACAGTTTAAATTTTGACACATTAGGTACATAAATTCTATTTTTATAAGTCATTAAACCTTTTTCATTAATCCTGTAATCTGTTATTAAATTTTCAAATAAATTTTCAGCAACTTTATCATGTAACTTCCAATAATTTTCATCTTGCTTAATTCCTTCTTCGATCTGATTTTCCAAATCTGTCTTAAATGTGCTAATTGCTGCCACAAAATTTAATTTGGCATTTTTGTTCAAGGCATCAACAACTTTGTTTTCTTTACCCTTAATGTGTTGAATCTCGAAATCGTATTCGCTAAGGAAAGCTAGCCACCTAGCTTTCCTCGCATTAAGATTTGTTTGATCCAACAAGTATTTTAAACCTTTATTATTTGTCACTAGTGAAAACTTTCTTCTAATCAAGTGATGGCACCACATTTTTAATGCATATATCATGGCTTCCAGCTCTAGATCATAAGTTGCGTAGTTCTTTTCATGGATTTTTAGCTTCCTAGACTCATAAGCAATAACATAACCTTCTTGAATTAAGACCCCACCAAGTCCATCGTTGCATGCATCAGTGCATACAACGAAATCCTTATTGGGATCAACAATTTTTAATATAGGTGTTGTTGTTAATAATTCTTTTAACTTCTTAAAACTTTCTTCGCATTTTTTATCCAGAAGAATTTATTTCCCTTCTTCTGCAAAGAATTTATGGGATTTGCAATTCTGGGGAATCCTTCAATAAACTTTCTGTAGCAACCTGTTATCCCCATAAATGACCGTACGTTCGTTATGTCTTTAGGGACAGTCCACTCGTTAATTGCGCTTATTTTATCCGAGTCGACAGAAATTCCTTCTTTAGATATTATGTGACCTAAGTACTGTACTTTATCTTTATAAAAGTCACATTTACTGAATTTAGTACAAAGCCGATGTTCTCTTAAAACTTGCAGAATTATTCTTAAGTGTTCGTCATGTTCTTCTTTAGTCTTAGAATAAATTAAATTATCATCAATAAATACGATTACAAACTTATCTAGGTACTTATGCAGAACATTATTTATTAAACACATGAAGACTGTCGGTGCGTTAATTAGCCCAAAAGGCATAACTACGAACTCATAGTGCCCATAATGGGTTCTGAAAGCAGTTTTAAAAATGTCTTCATCTTTTATTCTAACTTGGTGATATCCAGACGTTAAGTCAATTTTAGTGAATATCTCTGCTCCGCGTACCTGATTAAATAGATCGTCAATGTGGGGCAAGGGATATCGATTTTTCATAGTCATTTGATTAAGTTGACGGTAATCTATGCACAATTGCAAGGTACCGTCCTTCTTTTTAACAAAGATAACCGGTGCTCCCCAAGGAGACATGCTTGACCTTATGTAGTTCTTATCAATTAATTTTTATAGCTGAGATTTTAGTTCGTTTAATTCCAGAATATTCATTATGTAAGGAGCCTTTGAGTTTGGTACCGCATCCGGTACTAACTCAATGGTGAAATCAAGTTCCCTTTTCGGAGGTAGTCCTGGAATTTCTTCCGGGAATACATCAGAAAAGTCCTTAAAAATAGGTATGTCTTCCAATTTTATCTTACCTTCTTTAGATGAATATTCGTCATTAATCACATTTACAGCAAACATTTTACAACCCTTTCTTATAGTTTTCTTTACTTGTAAAGCATAAATTTGTCTAACAGATGTTTTCCTAGGGATTCCTTTTACTGTTTCAGTTTTCCCTTCGTTATTCAAACAAGTAAAAGACTTTTCATAACAGTTAAGTATTACTCTATGCTGTTCAAGTCAGTCCATGCCAATTAATACATCATATGACCATAATGGTAAAACATTCAATTTAACTTGCATCTTCAACTTAATCATAAGTAAATAACAACTTTTAACAAACTCTACAACTTTTCTTTTGGTGCCTATTGCTAGTTGAACCAACCATGAGTTATCAAATTTTTCTACCTTTAACTTGCAACTTTTCACTAATTCAGGTGATATGTAACTCAAACTTGCACCTGGATCTATTAAAATTGAAATAGATTTGTTTTGTATCATACCTTCGATTTCAACCATAGAAGTTTGATGGTCTGCTTGTCGATTTTCCAGTGCTGCATTTATCCTGGGCATTTCTCTCGCTATATCACCAACTGTCGATTCCGCTTGTATGGTGTGAATGTTGCTGACTGTCCTTCTTTTGAGTGGGCAGTTTGCTCTGGTATGTGGTCCATTGCAGTCATAACACTTTAAAGGTGGTATTTGTTCGACATTCCTAGTATGATTATTATTATTATTAGGCACATTCCTTGCAACTGTGAAATTCTATGGTGCACTACCTCTGTAATTATTATTATTCTGAAAATTTCTATTATTGAAATTTTTATTACTCCCAGAATTCTTGAAATTAAAAGTTTTCTTCTTATGCTCATAATTACTTGGTTTATTATTCCTCCAACTCGATACACCTTCTATTTTCTTATTCTGTTCAAAACGGAAATTAGCCTTCCTCATGGCTTCTTCAAGAGTTGAAGGATTATCGTATTCAATTCTGTCTTTTATGTTGAAGGGTAAGCAGCTTAGAAACCTTTGTATCTTAGGTTTCTCTTCAGCTAGGTAAGGTACATACCTTAACAAGCTGAGAAATTTGCTACTTAACTCCTTCATAGTCATAGAACCCAACTTTAAATCATAAAATTATTTTGACTTATTTTCGTAATACTATTCAGATAAAAACTTTCTTTTAAATAGTGTCTTAAATGTACTCCATTTTATATTTTTTTCTTTAATGCTTTTAACTCTTTTAATATCCTACTACCAAATGTCTGCCCTTCCGGTCAGATTGTATATGGCCATGTTAGCTTTTAATTGAGATGAGTAATCATAAGTCTGAAAATACTTCTTCATATCGGACAACCATGCTTCAGCTGTCTCTCCCTTTTCATTTTTGCCATTAAAAGTTGGGGGTTTTATCTTTTTAAATTCCCATGAAATTTGTTCATAATTTTTATGCTTTTTCTTAAGACCACAATCACTATCACTATTGTCTTGGTCAGAATTATATTTTCTGCGATAAGTTTCATCATCAGATTCAGAAGAAGAATTACTTTCATTTTTATAGTATTTCATTTTTTATCTCTGTGTTTGTAGGACATTGTTCCAGATTCATATTTTATTTCTGTTCTCTTATCTTTTTCATCATGATGATGTTTTTCCATTAAAATCTGGTTCAATTCTTCTTGAGCTCTTAAAATTCATTCGTTTTCTTCTTTAACATTTCTTATTTCAGTTTTGAAGTCCTTAATCGTACGTAATAATTCAAATGATTGAATCATTCAGTTCTACATAGATTTCTTCATTAATATTTTCATGTTCGTTATTATTACGTTCATTATGAGGAGATCTGTCCTCTGTTGATTCTTTCGGTATGTCCATACCTACAAATTAAATTTCAAGTTGTTCTGTACAGAAACAAATTTAAATAAAAAGTTAATAATGAAGTTTTTTGTTTTCCTTTTCTATTTTGCGCGCATGAGCATATTTCAGGCCTAGAGTTTGAATTCGTGCTTTGATACCACATGTAACATCCCAAAATCACAAAATTTAAAAAAAAATTCTAAGTAGCATTATGTGCTATAAACGCTATGTGGAAATATAATAAATGATATTCTATTTAACTAAACGGCACACCGGTGATAACGCTTCTCCATTAAATATAAACATATTATGTAAATTACTTATGTATGTGTTTGTATTACCGAATACGTGTAATGTGTTTGTCCTTATTTAAGATACTGTTGGATGTTATTACCTCATTCTTGCATCCTAGGTCAATTTTGGTTACTTATTTAGATGCCGAGACTTTATGGATTTAACTTGATACTGATTTCATTATATGCGCTAACTGTTTACTTTCTATTTGATGATGAAGGGGTCCTATGGGCACTCCAAGGCTTACTTAGCTATTTAGCTAAAGCATTTGAACTTCTGTCGCAAATCGCAGGTAAGATTGATACTTCTTTCGAAGTGTAAAAAGAGGTCCTATTTAACTTCAGTTAGCCTTCAATGTTTAAAAAGAGAAATAGAGTAACTTGAAGTATTCCAGGGTGAGATCTATTCTAGGTTGATCTTCAGTATATTCTATATAAGGTTGTTTATATAATTTCATAGTAATTATATTCGAATCTCATAAATTGTAATGCTAATACATTTGTCTTGTATTATGTCATCGGGGAAAGTATTAGAGCCTTGTTTTCAAGCTAGGTATTTAACCCTTTAGTTAGGACTTAAGCCTTGTATTCAATTATATAATTAAAAGGATCGTAACCTAAGCTTAGTTACTAACAATATGATTCTAAGCCTATCCTTTGATACTATATGCACAAACCCTATGTGTTAGTTTTACTATGGCAACTTTGAACATGCCGATAGTTGTAATCTATACACTATATGCAACTACCCTCTATCAAATTAATTTATACAATGGATGTTTATAATCTTAAGAGAATTGTAACATTGGCTATGTAATATTATTGATGTGCGCTTTATGGTATTTATACTACGTACAAGGGTTTGATTAAAAGGGCTCCACGGCCTACTCCATATGTTATTGGATAGTAAACAATGATAGGTTTGACCTTTGATAATAATACGTAACCAAACCATATTAAGATTATAATGTTTATCCATATAGAAGGCCGAAACATTAACCTTGATACATGGTTGCGATGGCAGGTCCTACGTACTGTGGTAGCTATGGTAATTAAAGTGCAATAAAAGCGTGTTTGGTGGAATGCCTAATGGCATCCCCTGTGGCAGGTCTTCACGTGGTTTTCTTGGTAGTGGTGATAACCCTAATTGTCTTTGGACTTACCTCGACAAAGGAATAATCTCGGGCATTCCTTTTGTAGTGAGTGGGGTTTTGGAGAGGCCGATAGGCCTGTAGGTTCTTAGGGTTTGTAGCAGTGTTTTGGAGGCACCTCTCCAGGGTTCGATACCTCGACGTGTGGCTTGTAAATTGTAACCAACATGTGTTAAAGTCCAAGCCAAGCCTAAGCTAAGGCTTACTACGTTTGTTCAAGGTTTAAGTGACTCCAGTGTTCTTGATGGTTTGCAGGAGAGTTCAGTTCTCGGTGGTTACAGGAAATTTCCAGACAGGAAGCAAGGCTTTCTTCAAAAGGTAAGTTGTAGCCCTTTTATTACTATTCCACGAAGGTTGCTAACATTACAGTTGCATGTATTTAAGTTGAACTTTGTTGCCATATTTTAACCACACTGTGTTTTTTCATGGCAAGTGACTCCATGACTTTGGTCTTTTAAAGTTGTTAACCAACGGGGATTAAGAGATTAAACCTTGGTAAGCCTCGGTGACTCCTACAGGGTGCAACTTTGCAAAATGCCGGTCCTTGTCTGGTTTGGACTGCATTCGGTCTTGTGGTTTAGCTGGATTTTTTCCACTGTTTGTAAATTTGTAAGCCGTACGACATGCTTTTAGTGTAGGGAGGATTGAATCCTCAACCTCCTTCTACGTTGGCTCTGCAACGTTTCACTGTGTAACAATTTGTTTGATAAAAGTATACAGTTGTTTGAAGGGTCTAACCCTCGGCATTTTGATGAAATGAAATGGTAACTATTTATGGTATTTGAAACTTGATTTTGTTTATAAAAGTAGTTGGGGTTTCGAGCAGTAGACCTCGCGTTGTTTCTCTTTGAGCTAAAAGTGTTTTCAAAGGTTGATACTGTCGGTTATGAAATTTGAAATAATAAAGCGATAAGTTAAAGGGATAACTTTCGGCATTTTTGTTATGTTGAAAGATTTGCAGGGTTCGTCATGTAACTTGTAAAATTATGAGATTAAATTGTAGAGAAACACTCCTTAGGTGTTGAACTCTATCTTCGCAGATTCTATATGTTTTAATTAAAATGGAAAAAGGTTGATATTGTATCAGTTTTAACATTGTTTGTTATCAAAGGTAATGAGCCTTGTTTTGAAACCCTGTCAAAAGATTTCTGTGTTTTTAATGTTTAAGGACTACGACCGTAAGGCTGGGTTGTGAAACCCTGCCCAAAAACTAAATACTGACTGGAAATTTAGTTGTAGAGCTAGTTTGGGTTTCAAATCCCTGAATTAGACTGCATGGAACAATTCTTTATGTGTTTGGACTCTGTTTGAGTAATTCTATTTAGTTTTTTCATAAAAGATGGAAATTTAACTTAGTACTGTTTGAATAGCTAAAGTTTGGGTTGAGACTTAGAACATTCATTAGCAATATTAGTTGCTATTCGTTTTATAATATTTAGGGTTTGGTTTTCAATTGATAGTTGAATACAATTTGTATGAATATAATATTATTAGTACTGTACAATAGATATGTTTGGTTTCGATCTACTTGCAGTAACTTCAAATCATACTTTGTTGTTGAAAATCTAAACTATGTGTTTCGATACTGCTATCATTTGTAATACAAAAAACTAATATGCCTTAAAAGGAGTTTTATTTGAAAAGACTAGTAAAAATTTATATATTATTCGTCTTCTAAAAAGAATGGTTACCCTATAACTGAACTTTAGATTTTGTACATAAGTATGGAAATGTTTATGTAGTTTTACTTCTGTTGCTATGAATGTTATGATATTACAATGTCTGAATTAAATAAATAGTTGCTATGTTTTTCTATGTCTAAAACATGAGAGATTTTATTTGAAATGTAAATAGATAATGTAATACAGGAAACATAACAAAGTTTATCTATGATAAATACTCAATCATTCTATCTATTGCATATCATTGTTCATATCTATCTTTAAACACTCTTCCCTGTACTAGAGTACGACACAAGAAAATTTACCATGGTTTAGTTTCTAACACCTGGTAAAACTAAACCCTGCCCATAGAAAATTTGACAAATAAGTTTTCTTAACTCATGCAATGCCACCTCACCAAGGGGGATGATGTCATCTACTAGAATGTGATTGGTTGTATTTTATAGTACATTTTCTTTGTTTTGAGGCCCTTTTTTGACCTCAAAATTTCTCTAATGATTTTAATCTATCATTATCATAATACTTCCTCAACTATTTACAGAAATAATATACATTTCAGAAAATCAGTCATTTAAATCTGAATGATGATAACTAACAACATTCAGCTAATAATCATAAATCAACAGTTACAAAAAAATAATTTATAACCATTAGAAAAATAAAATAGCAAGTAGAACCTGATAAATCGATAGGGTGGACAAACACCCAAAGAGGCCTGTTCCTCCCAACCTTCTCCAGAAGAAGCAGCCAATATCACTTGCTCCTTTGGACCCCGGAGCCTGTTTATTGAACCACTACGTAGAAGACTCTGTGTAGAAGCAAGGCACTCTAGTTGTACTTCCAGCAATCAATGGAGACTTGCATACACCTCAAAATAAACCTTAGCACTCAGTAGGAAAAATTTGCACTCAGCAGAAGTGAAACAGACTTACAATACAACTCAAAACATAGTTTCTCCTCATCGAATCTCTTGTGTCCATACAGCAAAACCACAAGGTAAATTTTCTCGTCAGAAAAAGTGTGAGCCTCTGCTCAAATTCTATGGCTTAAAAAGATGCCTAGGTCTTTTGGTAGTCAGTTTCCAAAATAAATGAGCCTCAAGCTCCAGTCCCATATTTTAGGGAACTTTGACCACAATTCAAGGGAGTTGTCCCATAACAACAGCTAGTTAATGAGTTCCTGATGCTATCATTTGTCCATTGCCTTCTACTCCAGATTCCATTCCACCTAGTGGGTTAGTAAACACTTTTTCAACAGTCTCTTTGGGTGAGTATCTCCTATTTTATTTTATTAAATAATAATATTGTGCAATTACAATCATCATTGGCGACTTAGCCAAAATATTAAACTTTACAATAAAAGTTAAGACAATGTTTTTTCTAAACATAAAATATTTCAAGTAATGGATATGTTACAGAATACCATTAATATTTTGTTATATTTCATAAAGTCATATTAATATTTTGTCATTTTGTTATATTTCATAAAGTCATATTAATATTTTGTCATATAAATTGATATTTGGTAAAAACATATAAATATTTTTTTAATATGTACATTTAATATTTAATATTGAGTAAAGCCATCCTAATTTTGTATAGGATAGTTAAAATTAATATTTTATTGATCAATTTTAACTCCTTAAAACTTAATATAAGAAAATAAATTAAATCACATTACTCCTTCATGACTTTTAGTTTAGTATATTGTGATTGTCAATCTCAATTTTAATAATATATTTATTTCAACCTTTATATTCATAAACGATTTAAAATTAAAAAAAAGTCCTCTTTACTCCATTATATGGCCCCACTTATAGTGACATCTTAGAATTTTCAATACAAAATAAATTAAATCACGTTACTCCTTCATGACTTTTAGTTTAGTATATTGTGATTGTCAATTTCAATTTTAACGATATATTTATTTCAACCTTTTCCTTCATAAACGATTTAAAATAAAATAAAAAAAAGTCCTCTTTACTCCATTATATGGCCCCACTTATAGTGACCTCTCAGAAATTTCAATACGCTATTCTTCGTGTAATCCACTCCGTTATTTTCTAGCCATATGTAATGGTCAGAGTGGATAGTAAAAGTGATGCACTTCGATGTGGTATTGTAGGTTATTTTATACCATCATAGATCCATCTTAAATACGTATTGATCAAGCATCGAAAGGGATCCAATTTCTTGAGGTGTATTTCATTTTTAAAATTTAAACTCAAGAAATTTGATCTCTCTTGATTGATAGATCTGGGTTTAAGTTTTAAATTTTTATTTTATAAATGAACATCTATTTTTTAATTACTTTTCATAATATTTTATTTTATGAATAAACATGGATTTTTTAAAATACTTTCCATAATTTAATTTTTTATTTGATGAGCCGACATGAATTTTTTAAATTATTTTGTTAGTAACAAATGTTACATGACACACTCACACATGTTACAGCATCTCTGCCATACTGGGTTGTAGAGCACCTCGTTTCACTCGATGCAATTAGTAATTTTTTTAATTGTAAATTCTGTTTTTTTGAAAATTGTATTGTGAAATTGTTTTAATAAAAATAAAGTTCGATAAATTTATTCTGAAATTATAATATTTTACCACTAAATTTTATAATTATTAAAGATAAAAATTTCATTTTTATTTAAATAAAAAATAAACACTTTATTCCAAGCCAAAATTCCTACCCAAATCTATTCATATATTTTTAATAGACTTATTGCAATGATCTAAATTTTTGAAAATATTAGATCGACAAAATTCATTAATATTTAACGATATTAATAAAAAACCCTGAAAATTGCCCACTTGATTTTCGTGGAAACTCCTTGGTTTCATCAAATTGTCAAGCTTGTTAATGTCAAACGAAATGACATGATAAAGTTAGTTGCTTTGCTTTGCTTTGTCATGGATTTTGATTTTTTTTTTTCAATCAGAAAAATAGTTATACTTTATTGACAAGTATAAGAAAGATAGTACCAAATTACAACCCTCCACATGAGGAAGAAGTTTAAGAAACCATCCCACCGGACTAGAGAAAAGATGCCCAGACCCCTGAGCTTAGTCAACAAAGCCCACATAAAACAAGTTGCCCCCAACAACATCGAGAAAAGCCTGCCCATCCAGATGGGCCCAATAACCAATAACCAAGAAAATGATCACCAAGAAGATGGATCCCCAACCAAAGAACAAAAAGAAAGAGCACAACGTATATCCGCTGAAAAATAAGAACAAACAAGGATCAAAATAAGAATATGCTGCCAGCTTCCCGAATAATATCGCCATCCCAAAGCTCAAAAAACATAGTACCCTCCAACGAATGAAGAGCACGTTTCGAGAGGGCGTCCACATGACAATTCTCAGCATGAGGGACATGCAAAAACTGGATACCCTAAAAAAGGTGTTGCAAAGACCTGACCTTGTGAAGCCAAGGAGAAAGAGCGATGATATTGATACACCCAATATGGTTAATCTAGTTGATTACCACTTGTGAATCACCCACAATCTGCCACAGCTCCAGGTCATGCACACTCACAAAATAAAGGATAATCCAGAGTGCACAAATTTCACTTTTGGTATTTGTTCCCGACCAAAATTCATCCAGATATTAAAGAATTTACCATGGTTTAATGCAATGACCCCGCCCACCCCACAGAGTAATCCATACTGCTGTGAGGCCCCATCAAAATAACCAAAAAACGGCGAAAAGACAGTAGTGGTGGACCTGCAAATGGGAATAATCTTATCAGCAGTTATAGCCACCCTACCCCTCGCATCAAACGGAGCCACCAATGCATTCCTCGCCACCCATCTCGACTGTAAATGTTTATCTTAAAAAATGGCGATATTCCTCGCCTTCCAAATTTTCCATAGCACAAGACAAAACAACTCAGCAGCACCGCAATTGAACATATGACAACCATACAATATGTGCGACAGGGATTGATCAGACCAATTTGGAAAACCAACCAATGAAAGTTGGACCAATTCCCAAACCCATGAGCTGAATTCACAGTCTAAAAAAAGATGACAGTCCACATCATCCGCCTGTTTACATAAACAACAAAAGCTCGGGCTTATAAACCCACGTCTCTGCAAATTGGACCAAAACAGAAGCTTACCCTCTAGAGCTAACCACATGAAAACTTTGACTTTTTTCGGGATGTTCCACCGCCACAGTAAACCATGCCACCAAACAGAAGAAGACCCAATAGGAAAGAAAGTGTCATATGCCAATCCGGCCATCAAAATCCCTATTGATGTGTTCCGCGACCAAGCCAACCTGTCCACACTCATAGTGAGATGGATACAACCCTTATGTAATTCACGGACATATGTTTCTCATTATGCAACCAATAATCCCTGCAGACCACGCTGTTGAGTTGAAACCCATGTTTGAAATGGAGAGTTAGTTAAATTCGAAGTGGCAGCATGATAAAGGGAAAGATAGCCCTGATTTCTCAGTGATGTTATTAATTCAAAGGATAATTTGAAATTTGCTGGGCCACCAATGATCAGATCGAAGCCCAGCAGTATCAACCTTCCATTCCCCGGCATCCACCCAATCCAGTCCGCCACAATGTGTAAAGACAAATATAGACCATCCCAGAAGTTGGATACCCCTTTCAGTTTATGGCGCCCTACTCTCAGCCACAACTGGACTGACTGACCATTAAGATATTTGTCCTTGATCACCTCTCCCCACGACCCCTCAACCATTAGTTCCCTCCAAAGACTCTTTGACTGTAATGTGGAAGAGAAGTAATAAATGTTCTTAATGGACCAACCACCCCACTGATAAGGCGAAGCCATCTTCCTCCAATCCACCAAGTGCCACTTATGAGTTTGCTGTCCTGACCAAATAAAATTATGCATTTTCCTCCTCATAGTTGATAGGATGGACATCGACACCTTGCTCAAAGAAAGCCATAACACGCCCAAATTCTGAAGGACGGATTTCACCAATATTAACTGACCGCCAATAGACAGCCACCTCTAGCACCATTTGTGAATCCTCTTATCAAAACACTTTAATAACCAGGACTAATCCTATTTATTATAAGCATTTGGTTTTATAAAGTATCCCAAATACATGAGAAGAATTTTGACGGACTACCATTTACTAGAATAGAGTAGTGAACCGAGGACACACAGCCCATGATCCATTTCATTGCTTTCCATGGGATTCCAATATGAATCAAAGCCAACCGAAGGAATTCCCAATTAACCATGTCATAGGCCCTGGTGAGATCCGTCTGCATAATCAAGGCCTTTTTGTTTCTAGTTTTAATATTGTGGAAGGCTTCTTGAGCAAGGCCGATTGCATCGAGTATTTGACGGTTATCAAGAAACCCAAATTGTTCTTTAGATATGTCTCTAGAGAGAACCGACTTTATCCTATTTGCAATGATCTTTGACACCAGTTTATAGACTAGGTTACATAGTGATATCGGCCTGAAATCTTCAAAGGAAGCCCACAGCAAAGACTTAGGAATTAAAGCAATGAATGTTGAATTTAATGCCACGAGGATTTTACCTGACAAACACATCTCTTCCACCATGGCAAGCAAGTCCGGCCCCATCAAGTCAAAGAACATTGCATTAGGGGAGTTTTGACGTCTAAAATGGGTCTCCTAAGGGAAATAATAAAATAAGAGTTCTAAATTTTAGAGAGTAAAAATAAAAAAATATTTTTTCTTATCGTATTTTTGACATATCTCCTTAACGGTTTACCCAAATTTCAAGTTTGGGCACTCGTTGGATGCAGATTTTAATTCCGCATCCAACCCATACCCACACTACATACTTCTGAGGAACCCATGACATGAAAAATGAAAATTTCAATAAAAAACGTATTTTAATATTAAAATACATTTTTTATTGAAATTTTCATTTTAAATACGTTTTTTTATTGAAATTTTCATTTTTTCATGTCGTGGGTGCCTCAAAATTATGCAGTGTGGGTATGGGTTGATATTAAAATACTTTTTTTTTATTGAAATTTTAATTTTTTCATGTCATGGGTGCCTCAAAAGTATGCAGTGTGGGTATGGGTTGGATGCAGAATTAAAATCCGCATCTAACGAGTGGCCAAATTTGAAATTTGGGTAAACCGTTAAGGATATATGTCAAAAATACGATAAGAAAAAGTAGTTTTTTTTTTTCCCTCCAATTTGTTTTACAAATTTTACCCTTATGGTTGACATCATCATCTTGAATCCTATTGGTTCTTATAAAGTGAATTTTTATGGTACATTATTTGTTTTGAGGCCCATTTTTTACCTCAAAACTCCCCTAATGGTGAATAGTTCTGCAGTCTAGCCATCTGGACCAAGGCTTTTGGCCCTAACAAATTTCTGAATAACCACTTTAACTTCTGATAGTGTGACTGGTCTGAAAACATCATTCCCCTCCTGCTCCGAGAAAAAGTGTGGGTACTCCCTTATAACCTTAATTTGTTCGCTTATCCCACAAGTTTTCGGGTCAGAATAATAATCCTCAAAATGCTTACCAACTTCCACAAGTAATGCCGATTGTTTACTAATGAGTTCACCACTCTTTGCATTTAAAAACCAAATGGAATTATGGACTCGGCACCTATCAACAAACTTGTGAAAAAAATTGGTATTTTTATCTCCAAGGGCAATCCATGTAGCCCTACTTTTCAGTCGCCAAGACTCCTCTTCTCTGGATAGCAGAGATTTCCTACACTGTTCCAACACTTCGAGAGACGGAGGAATAGGTGAATTAACTGATCCCAACTTATGAATATCCTATAAATTATCAATTTCACCCTCAATTAACTTAAGTTCCAAGTAAAGGGCCTTTTTTTGCAACCTCTCCCATTTGATAACAACATATTTAAGTTTCCCCAATTTCTTGATCATATAATAGGAAGGTGAATCACTTGGATCAAAGTCATGGATTTTGACTTTGATTTTGAGACTTTGCATTTTCAAATTGGAATGTGGTTAATTGAATTAAAATATTTCACCTAAAATTGAATGAAAGTCTTGAAAATTTTAACAGCTCACTTTAGTTGTCATAGACTTTGACTTTAGGTTGTCATAGACTTTGACTTTAGGTAGACTTTGATTTAAAAATAATTAATGTAATTTAATGATTAAATTATAACATTTTTAATAATTAAATTAAAATATTTATTCTTATTTAAATTTGAATTAAAAATAATATTGTTAAATATCACATTTAAAATTAAATGGAAATTTAAAAAGGTTTAGTTGTAATTCATGTAACTTAATAAATGAAACCAAATTTTTTCATATTTGAAATTTTGTTAGATTTATTTTGGATTATGGAATTGCAATATGGAACATTAACGTTGTTATAGCTATGTTGTTGAATCCATTTATGCATTAAAACAATGATTTCTACTATCTAAAATTGTAATTTCAACAAAAACAATTATGATGACATTAGAAAAATTCAAAATCCTAGAACTTTTAGTTGCCTTCTTATTTTTATAATAAAAATGAAATTAAACTTTTAAATAAATTTGCTCAAATGAAGTAAGATTTAAAAGTGATTTAAATTTGTTAAGAGATTATCTAGTAGGTGAGGCATAAGCTTACCAAGGTCATTTTGTGGACTAGTTTTCCTCAAATAATGATGATGAGTGAACCTCTACTCACCCATAAAAACTACAAAAATACCTCTATAATACCCCTATAATAATGATGATGAGTGAACATATCTATATTTTTAATGTGTCATTATTTATAATTTTTCTTATAATACCCCTAACAATTAAACAATCCCAAACCAATTTAAAAAAAACAGTAATTACGCCGTAAGCATTTAAGTGTGGAGAAGCATAACCGGCCACGTCAGTTAGATTCCTCGCTCGAATGGAATGCTGTGGAATGCTGCCAGGTGGATGGTGCCAATCGTGAAGGTTTTCTCTCAACCGACTACTCCCTCGCTGCTCCGTTACCACCCTCGATCGCGACCCTCCATCCCTGCGACCTTCTTCCCGCAGCTTGGCTTTCCCATTCGCAGCCCTTCCTTCTCAGTCGCAGCTCCTTCCTCGAGCCTGCTTTCCACTACCATCCACGGCCTCCACTGTGAAGAAGACAAGATGCAATCGGGGTCTCAATTAAAGAAGACACTTCAATTCTTTAAGCGTATATGAAACTAATCTGCATAGAATTGTAAATATTAATGGAAGCAGAGCAAAACAACGAGAAACCCTGCAAAGAACTCTATATTCTGAATAATCAGAGGAACCTCCATGACACACAAATTTCATAACGGAAGCCCTCAACTACGTCCCTCGACACAATATTCACTTTGTTCATAAGTTTTGCAATTCCGGTGAATGAAATGAAAAAGAACAAAAAATCAACATATGAGCCAGAATTCTTTCGAATTCTGCTTCTATGGGCAATATTTGGCCATGAAAGTTCAGGAACGAATTTAATAGATCCATTATTTTGCCATAATTAAAAACTGATGAACAAATTTAATGATATAATATTTTCCATAAAATACTAATCGAGAACGAACTTAATTTGCCAAATGTTTTCTCATTAAAGCTCAAGGATGAATTTAATTGATCAAATATTGTTATTAAAAGTTCAAGAACGAATTTAATAGATTAAATTTTATGCCATAAAAATTTTAAGAACGAATATAATTTTATACATCAGAATTTTCTTCCATAAGAAATAGAATTTATTGTGAAATAATAGCAACGACAATTAAAATGACAAATATTTTCAAGGACGAATTTAATCGATGAAATAATTAGACGTAAACGGCTCAAGAACGAATTTAAGCACAATTTTTTTAAAGAACCCATTAAATTATACCTCGTCGGCCTTTGACTGTCCAATTTCAAAATGAGCGTCTCGTGAACATTCCAGCCATGCCGAGTGCAGCGTTAAATTATATCTCGTCAGCCGTTGAGTGTTGATCAATTTGAATTGAGAGTCCTGTGAACATTCCAGCCAGGGACGGGTGCAACATTGAACGAATTCCTGCCAGGGCCGGGTACAACATCGAATGAATTTAAGCACAATTTCTTTTAAAGAACCCGTTAATTTCTACCTCGTCGGCATCTGAGTGTCAATCAATTTCGAATTGAGAGTCCCGTGAACATTCCAGCCAGGATCGGGTGCAGCATTCAACGAATTCCAGCCAGGCTGGTTGCAGCATCGAACGAATTTAAGCACAATTTCAGTTAAGGAACCCGTTAAATTCTACCTCGTTGACCTCTGAGTGTCGGTCAATTTCAAATTGAGAGTCCCATGAACATTCCAACCAGGGTTGGGTGTAGCATCGAAAGAATTCCAGTGAGGGCCGAGTGCAGCATCGAACGAATTTAAGCACAATTTCAGTTAAAGAACCCGTTAAATTCTACCTCGTTGGCCTTTGAGTGTTGTTAACTTTCGAATTGAGAGTCTCGTAAATATTCCATCCAGAGCCGACTGCAACATGGTTGCAAATATTAAGGTTTCACGGAACCATTGAAATTATTTAATGGCAACGGCAAGTGTCACTTTTCCGACCGGACCTACACCACCGAACGCTCCCATTCTTCCTTTCATACAAGTGTCCGCGTTCTTGTTAGAAATTATTTCCTTTTTAAATATTTGAACTTATTCTTCAATGGAGTTTAACTGGCATCCGGACGTTTTCTCATCTCACCAAATGGTGATCATGCTAAGTTTGTATTGCCATGTTGCATTGACAGTTGTTTTGCATACCACTACCTTCACATTTGTCAATGCATTGCATATTTTATCCATAGATTCCCACTACCACTACCTTCAGATTTATTGTTCAATGGTTATTTGGGATTGTTTCCAAGGATAATGATCACAATTTGAAACATATCAACCCCGTCAAATCCTGACTTATTTGGTTGCGCAATTATTTCATGCACAGGAGGGTAAGTCTATTACATGATAGCGACATGTTTACAAGAACAACGTGAGGGTTTTGTTTGAAGAAGGAGCTGCCTTGACATGTGTACATGCAAACCCAATTTTACATACTCCACTTTGTGACCACAAACAAATTAAAAAAACATTAGCAATTTGCCGCCTTGGTGGGTGAGGTTCATATGCCACAGAGAGAGAGACATTATCGCATAAATAATGTTCTAACTACCTCTTACCGCTCTATTAGTTTTCAATTTGATTGTCGAGCTACTAAATGTCTAGGTCAACCCTTCCTTCGGTAGATAAATACTTTCGCTATGGCCAACTTCACGACCACTTTGAATGCTACAGTCAACCTTTCCTTCGGTAGATAAATACTATATATCTGTCTTAGCTCCGAGTGATAACTTCCTTGTATCTTCAAGCAAGTATAGGCTCCTTGATGGATGCTGAGATCTAAACCATGTATCTAATGGTTGCTGAGATTTAAACAAAAAGGTTTCTTGAGGCTGGAGTTTCGAATACATGGTTTGTGTGGCAATCGATCCATAACTTGTGCCAATAAACTCCCAATACATTATTGCAGGCTTGACGTGGAACTTCTCTTCATGAACCTTCTGATATGATGACAGTCCTCAATTGGCGTGAATCGAGGCAATGATCTCGATGACATCTTTTGATTTTTCTCCAAGTCAACTTCTTTAATAAAATTGTAACTTGTGCACTCAAATTACTCATTTAGTATTATATTGCAACGTTGGAAAAAAAAATGCAAATATTGTAACTTACTATTTGTTTCATTAATCAAACTTTTCAATATTATAAATTTCCTTGCTTGGCAATAAAAATAATGCAGCAAGTTTAACACGTGCTATTGTAATGGCTACGTCCTCAAACTCACCTCATCACTTAAATGGTAAGAATGTCACAAGTTTTCCAGGGAACTGCCCATGCTGTCACTTTGCTTTACCCACTTTCAGTAACTATAAAGCTAGCTGATAATTTAAACTAGGCCCAACCTATGAGTATCAACTCGTTCAACTCATCCAATACTATAAAGCTAGCTGATAATTTAAACTAATCAACCAAATCGCCAATGCCCAACCTATGAGTATCAACTCATTCAACTAATCCAATACCAAGTCATGCAATTCGACAGGTATTGTCACTTGTGACCTTGTTTTTTTTCTAATTGGATATGATTTGAATATATAAACTAAAATGTTAAGTTTAAAAGTATGTGTTGATAATATGTTAATAACATATATGGATAGATGTTAATATATGTAATGAATTTTATGTGTATGATTAATCATATATTTATAATTAGTAGGTAATTGATATTACTGTGGTTAAAATGATTATGAATAAAAAGTTTACTTTAAAAGTTTTCTATATAAAATTACAACCTTAACCATTGTTTTTAGAGTTACTTATTGAGTTTTAACATGGCATATGAATTTTTCAAATCAATGTTGGATTGAACTCTCTTTTTTCCACTTCATTTAAAATATTTATATATTTTATTTAATATTAGGTTGCAGGTATGTAAAAATTATGTAAATTGTTTTATTATATTCCTGAGACATTATGTTAAATTTAATGCTAAGTAGGGATTGATGACTCAGCAGAGTCAACAGAAATGGAGTGTAATTCAGAATATTTTATTATTAATAAATAAATTGTGGAGACAACAGCATGGGAGAGCTGTTAAAAAGAGGTTACTGGTCAAATTGGTGGATGGAACTAGGTGGAAAGACAAAAGACAAGTGGCAGCATCCTCAAACACTTCCTAAGTTGCAGGTGGCAACTTCCCTATATTTGGGGTCATGATTCCCCAAGAAAGTGGAATCAGAGCAGGTGGCTCATTAAATGACAGTTAACCCAACAAAGACCTAGGCAATCTTTTAAAAGAACTCAATGAAGAGAGCTGAGGCTGCTCAGATATTTTCTAGAGAGAATTCATTCAGGTGAATGTTATTCAGGAAATCCATTGAGGAAGAGGGAAATACAGTAAGGAAGTTGTTTTAGGAGGATTGCTGCAGTAACTTGATTTCATTACAGCTTTTTGGGCTAAGAGAACTGACTGATAGTTCTGAGTTAATACTGAGTTTGAAGACTAGTATCTGACTTTGCTGCACCTAGTTCCAGCCAGGGAGACCAAAGCAAGCTCGGGGGTCCTGAGAAGTCGTTGTCTGAGCGCTCTCCAGGAGTTGGTAGGGAGGAACGGCCTCCCATTGCTGTTGTTGTCCACAACTTAAACAGGTTCTATCACTTATTTCTTTATGTTTAGTGAGTATGAATGGACGTATGTTATGTTTATTTTATATGTCTGAGGAGTTAGTTAGTTTAGTAAAGTTAGTATCTCAGAATATCAGTAGTTAAATCTGTTAAGAGTTACTGTGTTTTTCCACATCTGGGATCACCAGACCGTACTCCAGCACAGTACCTCAGTATTGTGAAGTAATATCCTTCTGAACCGAGTTTCCTATTTAGTTACTTTCAGTAACTATAAGTATTTCAGGAATTTATAAGTTATTTTCTTATAGTTTTAAAAACTACTTCCTAGCACTGTATCTTTGTTCCTGTAAATACTAGCTGCAATAAAGAAAAGATAGACTAAGTATTTCTGCTGTTTAAGTCTTATAATGGTTAGTTTCCAGTTTAAAAGAATCTAACCTCTTAATGTTGAAAAGACAATACTGACAGTAGGATTTAATCACTTATTGGTTGATTTTACAATTAAATCCTAATGGTGTTAGCCTGTATTTTGGTTAAGAATGCAATTATTTAATTACTGAATTTCCTTTTATTTCAGCTAAGCTTAAACAGATTTCAAAACTGTTATTCTATTTTCAAATATGGTAAATGTATGTTATCACATATAAAGGAATTTATATAGATATGTATATGAGAATAAACTTTAATATTGAATAAGTATTATGTAAAAATACACAGGCATTATAACTAAATAAATAAACTAAACCAAAGATTGGATAGCAACATTAAAAATAATCATAGGAAACCTTAGTAAGAAGTAATATCATTATTTTATTACTAATAATGTATCTATAATGCATACATTATAATAGTAACACTTTAAGTAATAATTTATTATTGCAATTATAAACCTAGTTTATTTATACTTAATGAATAAATAAGTAAGGATTATGTACAAAATATTTATACTTTGTGTATTACAAATTAAATAAACAATCCTAGAAGGCAATAGTAAAATATAACAAGATAAATTACAGTATTTATATCATGACCAAGAACAATGGAAGAGAATTGTATTCACAGCTAGGATATTTGTATAAGGGTACAAACCCTATATATAATTTAAGAAGTTATTACATAACAAATCAATCAAGGTACATAACCCTAACAACAATTTATTAAAAACAATTTATTAAAAACAATTTACCAATAGTTAAATAACCCAGTTATTATTTTAAAACAAAAGAAATAACAGAACAGTAATTAGCTCAATCATCGAGCTTAACCATTATGGTTAATATCATTCATTTAACTCTCAAATACCAACAGAGTTATAATTTTAATGACAGATTAAGCAGCTGAACTTAATCTCAACTGTAAAATTAGGGTTGAACCCTATCATTCCAGTTTGTACAAGTAAAATAAATACTAAGAGTTAAGACAAGGTTTTCACCTATGGCCGCATCATAAGTTCACAGTATAAGTGGTTATAAACTCATATTTTACTTATTCCTGTACAAAGCATAGAATTAAAAAAACATGCGATAAACAAGCCCAAAGATACAGGAAAGCTTTATAATAAGTCATATTACAGACTCTGGGTGAAAACCTTGAACAATTTAAGAGTACAGTAAAAGAAACAAGATATAGAGGCCGTAACCTCATCTACAGGCAGGCTTACAGCCATTGCTTTTTTTTTTATATATACAGTATTTCTTTTACAGAAAATCTTAAATACAAAAGAAAGGCGAATATTTACAACATTGACTGAAGCCGTAACATCCTTATACAATACAGGGTTAAACCTGTTAAGAATTCATTTTAACATGCAGTTAAAAGACTGAATAGAGCTGAGGTAATCACAGAGTCGCATCACTCAAAGTCAAAACCTTAACCGTCCTAACAAACCAGCAAGGAGGGAACGCCATGGTGAAAACCAGGCTTACCAGGTAAAGCCAACCGCCGAAGCTTGTGCCATCCACGCCTTAAAGAGGAGCCAAAGCCTGCAGCGAAAGAACAGTTTTAGTTAAAACTTTATTTTTTCAAATGGTTAAACTATTTCTTGAACTGGAAAGACAAAGGAATAACCTGTAACTTACCGGTGAGTTTGAAAGAAGTGCAGTCACCGTAAACAGCCTGATAACTACGAGCAGAGGAAGCGTAAACCCTTCCCTTGTCACCGAGAAGAACGAGCGAGCAGAAGCAAAGGATATCTTCCACAATGGAAGCATTGACAGTATCAAGTCGAAAGATACACTCACGCCGTGACAGGGTCAGCAATGGTGTCGAAGGGAAAAACTCTAGGTTTTTCAACAACCATATGGCCGCCAACAGCAAAATACCGACTCCCACACGATGCAGTAGACGAGCACGAAGGACTGAAGCAGCATAGAAGCTGCTATCAAACAGTGCAACAACAAAAATTGGACCAGGAGGGTTCACAGAGTGACCAAGCCCGAAGGCGAGGGAGAAATGGCAAATTAGGGTTGAGTCAATGACTTTATAACACCAATGCATGGCTCTGGAATGACCACGTCGCGTTTTAATATATTTCATGCAAGTGGGTCGAAGTTCTAATGTCCTGCGACAAGATTCCCATTGATTGTTTTTCCAAACAAAATCATAGCATGGATATCCCTTATGGTCGCGATACCATAGTTTCACCTGCCATACATTTCACAACCAAAATGTTAGAACAATGCTTTTAAACCTTGCATAGTAAATATTAAAACTTTGCCTTATAATTATTAAAACCATGCATTATAAATATCGTTCAAGATTAAGTCTTGAAGTATTTTAGACATAGAGGATTTGATTTTAATTATAAAAGTTATAAGGATATGGGTATAATGTTAAGTTATAAGTTGTTCATAAAACTTATCACTATATTGCCATTTACCCTAGTCTCAACTTCAAGTGAAAAACAAGAGATATATCATTTCTTTTAAGTCTATAAGATAATGGAGTGATGTTAGGTATAGTTGTTTACAATTCTACTACTATAATGCCATAGCTTTGCACAGATGGTAAAAGACTTGTCATTCTTTCTTTATGTGACTTTAACTTGTAGGATTCAAGCTATATAACCCCCAAATTTAGAGTAGAGTAAGGTTACTCTAGTCCATTTTTACTTATTGTTACCAATATAATAACAATCTCTTAATAGACTTAGATTCCTTGGGATAACAAGTAGACTTTTGTTATCCTTCATGCTCAAAGAAGTACAAGGATTGTGTAAGTGAAGTGTATGTAAATTATTATAACCATTCTTGTTGGTAGTATAGTATGGAAAATCATAAACGAGTTTAATCATGATAATTTAGGACTAATTCTAAAGGTGCTTATAGATTTTATTCAATTGTCAATCATGGAAATAGAAGTAGTTTTCCAATCAATGCAAACCCTTAAAATGTTAAGAGGAGACATGTATCAGACACTAAACCTTGTAATTGCTGGAAATAAGAAAAGTATATACATATCTATATTATTAACTCCAGATCCTTTACAATTGAAGTTGTAAATCAAAACATATTCTAAATTTAAACTTGGCATGATGCAGTAACAACGGATGAGTAAAAATTGGTCTGAATATGGTAACCCAGTTATATTTTACTGTGCTAGATAAGAAATATTATTTTATTTCTATATTTGCATTACAGTAATCTCATCAATGGACCAATACTCCATAGGGATACTTAATTCTTTTATTATAAAGGAAACTAGCTATCTTATTCTCTAGTAATTTCCAACTTTCTATCAGTAAGATCTTAAGGAGATTATAGGAAGAGTTCTACCTTTAAAAGCTTGATAAACCTGGCTAGCATGCTTATACTTTTACTGAATGATTTGGTACAGCAATTTGTTATCTAATACTTTAAAGATTTGTTAGCAGCGACCCGAACATTACCTGTATATCTGTAAGAGAAAGAAAAACTGCTGCATTAGCTCGGAAGCTAAGTAAGCCTCGTCTGTCATGGCAATTCCCCCTTGTGATTGCAAACAGAAAACAATCAGTGACTGACAAGAAACTCATTTTTAAATTTAAGTATAATAAAAGATCATTCAGTTACAATTCTGGTAACATAAACTAATCAAACAGTTAATGACTGCATTTAATAAGATTATATGTTATTTTAAAAAATTTAAATTTTTTGGAATTTTTGGGGTTTTGACAATCCATAACCCCAACAATTTTCAGTCTTACGGAGCTGAAAAATTTGCTTCTACAGAACAACCTCCTAACAGGAAAGATTCCAAAGAATGTGGGAAACTGCGAGTCCTTGTTAGAGCTCCAGTTGGGTGGCAACAATCTAACTGGAACAATTCCATCAGAAATTGGCTCAGCCATGGAGTTGCAAATTCAACTCAATCTCAGCTGCAATTCTCCAGAAGGGGCAATTCCGAGTGCTCTTTCCAGATTGGATATGCTAGAAATTTTGGATCTTTCCAACAATAAATTGACAGGACAAGTTCCAGGTTCTTTGATAAATATGTCGAGTGTTATACTGCTGAACGTGTCAAACAATAGATTAATAGGCATCCTTCCAGAATTTGGAAAACGGGTGCTTATTAACTGTTCGGGAAACTCTGGTCTCCGCAGTGGGCAATGCGTTTCTGCTCCCACCGCTGCAAAGAAAAAAGTCTCGTTAATTAACTTAATTATGTTAATTGGAGTTGCTGTTGCAGGTGCTGTCTTCGGAATTGGGGCAGTTGCATTGTTCATTGTGGCGTGGAAATACTTTCGGCATAAGGTTGAAGGCCATTTTATTAATCCGGATAGTATCCACAGGCTAAGGATCGACTTTGAAAAGGGTGTCGAAGCCACTCTAGATCCTGCAAATATCTTCCTAAACAACAAGTTTAGTACCTATTACAAAGCTGTCATGCCTTCCGGCATTAGTTATTATGTGAAGAAACTCAACTGGACTAACAAAAGTTTCTATTCGGCAAACTACCGAGAGCTTAGTGCAGAACGGGTGTCAACGGCCAATCATTCATCTTGATCTCACTGCCAAAAACATTCTTCTGAAGTCTTTAGCAGAGCCACAAATAGGCGATATTGAGCTTTGTAAGATTATCGATCCTTCCAAGAGCACAGGGATTTTTTCTGTAATTGCTGGCTCAGTTGGATATGTCCCCCCAGGTACGCTCCAGCTACTCATTTATGCCAAAACAGTAGATGTTTCAGAACAGAGTGTTTCATAGTTATTTTGAGCTGTATAAGACAGACCATACTGCAAAGTTCCTCTCATTTATAGCGCATTATGATTGTAACGATGCTCCAGTTAATAGAGTTATGGCAGTCAGATTAGGGATGTCCGCAGGATGGATAAGAATGTCTGATACAAAAGCTCTTTTTTACTAAGGTTTTAAAGCATGGATGTCACATTGCCAATCATTTGTTAGTGAATCATGTTATCAAGATGGAGATGAGGACTTAGAAAGTTCAATGTTTGCATAATTCTTAGTATAGGCTTGTTTGGTGTTAAAAGCTTTTAGGGATAGAACCCATAGCTATAAAACGATTTTGGATTTTTGAAAATTCTCCATATTGCCTTTCCTAGTTATAGTTACTGCATATTAGTTGCTTTAGTTGAAGTGTTGATAACAAGAAGATATGTTATTGTTCATTGTTTACACCATAGTAGCAAAATACGGCTGTATTGGTAGTTGTTGTACTTAGATGATAGGGGTTCTTTACAGTCAACCATTTATTTACCGAATTTCAAAGCATGGCTGACCAATAAAACAAATATCTAAGAAAAAAAATTAAAATATTTTTTCAAATTCTTATAAATTTACCATCCCTTAAAAAAAAAATTGTGAATCAAAGAAAATTTATAAGAATTTACCATTATTCGAACAAAAAATAATGTACCTTATTACTATTGCCTTATTATTATTATATGTAGTTTTTTTATTTAAGTTTTATTTTATATGTAATTGTTATTTTAATTTTATTTTTTAGTATTTATTATTTATCAAAAAGTGAATTTATGTAGTTTCTTTATTCTCATTTTTTAAAGTCATTTTATATAAAAATAGATTTGTGTAGTTTTAATTTTTATTTTTAAAGTTTTCAATAAATAATTAATGAGATGCTAAAATTTGGAATGATTATATATAATCTTATTTTTTTAAATTAAAATACACTATGAGAGCTGCTGGTAATGTCTATAGCTTTGGGGTCATTTTGCTAGAGTTAGTGACTGGAAGACCTCCGATCACCGGTGGAATGGATCTTGTAAAGTGGGTTCAGTCAATTCTCTCAGAGGAGGAGGAAACATGGGAACAAATTCTTGACTCACGAATCAGCAATTTTTCCCTCGAAATACAGAATGAGATGATTTCAATGCTGAAAGTAGCTCTCAGTTGCAGTAGTTCATCCCCAGATTCAAGACCTGAAATGAGAGCTGTGGTGGAAATGTTGCAAATGGTCAGGCCAGTTGCAGAATAAGATTTTACTTCTTTCCACAATATATGGATGAAATTCTACTTCCCTCCAATATACGAGTGAGAAGTGGGAACAGTATACTCTGTTTTATGAAATTCTACTTCCCTCCAGTATACGAGTGGGAAGTGGGAACAGTATACAGGAGACTTAATATTAACAATATGATAAGGATCAACATGAATTCAGACATGGATACATGAGGTAGTTAAAATGTTGATATTTTTGCTTAGGTTTTCCTAGATGATCACGATCCATTCATTATTCTAGTGTAATTCCAAGCACAAATGTATAAATAAAATGGATTTTCTGCGTACTGTTTACAAATCCATACTACAGCATTTTCACCAAAGTTACCGAGGAACAATAAAAGATGGAAGTGATTACTAATTCACCATACACGGGCAATGAAATATTAAATCTTAGTCAAGCAAAAGGCACCACGGAAACTGTATTCAATAACAGCCACAATAATTTCATTTGCATTAATACACAGTAATATTCCAGTCTTCCAATCTGATAATTGAAATTTACAAAACCAGATTCTCTCACACAGCAATGGATGAATGAATAATAGACTGATTTTCGCCTTCATTGGCGCCTCAAACAGTTGGATGCATGCAACTCTGTCCAGCGCCCAGGTGACGCTTAATCTCTCACACAGCTATCAACGACCGGCAAATTGGTGATAGAGAAGATGGTGATAAACTACGCATCAACCATTCAACCGCCCGTATTTAATTTGCTTTCCCAACCATTAAAGGAGACGAGTGCCAAGAAATTTGTTCCATTAGTAAATGGCTATTTCTCCCTCTTTAGACAGTGAAATATAGTTGGACGTCCACATTTTTGATAGCGAAATCTAACAAAATGTGTCCGTCTCACCCTTTTTGCCAACGATTTCCAGGAGTTCAATGTGAAAGGCAAGAGTTAGCTATGTGGAATCACTTGAAAACTTGGGAGGAGAAAAATCAATCACAAACGGAAAAAAATTTAGGTCGTGCAGGATGGTTTAAGTTATTTCAGTGGTTTAGGTTAAACCAGCATAGATCCATTTTAAATCTGGTTCTATCAAGGGTCGTGTTACCAGCAAAATTGCACTTCGCTGGACTTTGAAGGGAGCTTGCCAAAGATGAACATGTTACATGTTCTTTATCCGCTAACTTAAGTTCATTAGGCCTTTTTCAGGGCCATTTTTAAATAAATTGCATGTCCATACCCTCATTGGGAATTGTAATAAGTTGGTCCCGAATGATGTCCATTTGCGTGATGTTCTATCATTGCTGCCATATAAGTGCTATGATTTGGATCAAGGATTTAAGTACTTGGGCTTTTATCTCAAACCAAATAATTATCTTGTAAAGGATTGGCATTGGTTGCTACGCAAGATTGAAAATCGTATTTCACATTGGTCCTTCAGATTTCTATCCATTGGGGGTAAACTCATTCTGCTGAAGTCTGTGTTATCAAGCATACCAGTATACTGGTTTTCATTATTGGAGGTTCCAGTGACTATAATCAAGACTATTAAAAAAAATTTCTACAATTTTCTTTGGTTTGGGTTGGCAGTATGTGATAAAGTTCCAATGGTTGCAGCAGACTCTTTAGCGAGACCCTACAGGTTCGGGGGCTGGGGTATTAAAGATTTGGGGGCTTTCAGCATTGCACTTAGATCTAAAAGCTTATGGAGATGTCTCTTCGGATCAACCCTCTGGTCCAGGTTAATTTATGGCAAGTATTTAAAAGAGGACGCCATCCTTTGGCTTAGAATGCCTAAACTCTCTAACTGGAATTTCTCTCCTATGTGGAGAGGCTTTGTGAAGACGTTGGCATGGATAAAATGTGATCTCGCTTGGCAGGTGGGCTCAGGGGCCCTGATTCGAATTGGGATTGATCGAATCATTGGAATGGAGGATTTTTCCCTTCCCCCAGCTATCATTAACTACTTACAAATATTGGGGTTGTCTACTTTGAATAAGATTCATTTGTCCAGTTTTGGAGAGGATGAGCATCGGAGATGGTTGACTACATCTGATCTGGGCTTTTCAGGTTATTTGGCTCGTACTTGGAATGAGTACATATGGAGGTTAAATTCTGCAGGCGTCAGAATTAATCATGAAAAGGATCTTTTAGTTTGGGGAGGGAACCCCGCCACGGGGATAGTTACATCACAGTCTATGTATAATAGAATCATTCAAGATCGATTTATATATCCTCAAGACTGGTGGTACAAGAGGCTGTGGGTTTGGGATATTCCCATCAAATTGAAGTGTTTCACTTGGTTGCTTCTACAAGATAAGTTGAAAACCTGGGATAATTTATGCAAAAGGGGATGGCTTGGCCCCAGCTTTTGTATTCTCTGTAAAAAGGATGAAGAAACAAAACAGCATCTCTTTGTCAATTGTTGCTTCACTAAAAAAGTTTGGGAACAGATCTCATCAAAATTGAACATCACTCAGTGTTGGGGTGCAGGTGAGTTCAATTATTGTTTGCTTAACTGGTTCAAAGTTTGCAAGCAATTTTTCTTTATAGCTTTATGCATTCCATGGGCTATCTGGGCTTTCTTTAGTGCTATTTTTAGAAATAGAATCCCAGATGTTCTTCAATGCAGTTTGACAGCTTTGAACATGTATTCAAATTGTAAGATGAATGAACAAAATATGAAGATTGACAGGGTGAGCAGTTTTAGTTTTAGTGTGGACCAGCCTATTCTGTTTTTTGATGGAGCTTCACAATCTGGTATTTGTGCTATAGGCGGGGTTATTTATATTAATGAGTCACACTTTTTTACCATTCGCCTCAACTGTGGTCTGGGAACAAGTATGAAGGCATAATTATTGGCTTTATGGTGTATCCTGAAAGTTGCAAATTGTTTTGGCTTGGTCAATATCAAAGTCTATGGTGACTCTCGGGTTACTATAAAATGGGCGGAGGGAGACTTTAGACTCAACGTCATGCAATTGAAACATTGGGTCATCAGGACTAAGCATGAAATTTCCAAGCAGCAGAATATTATCTTTGAACATATATTTAGAGAACATAATTCTCTAGCGGATAAGTTATCGAAACAAGCTCTTGCTGGATCTAAAGGTTTCTTGTTATGGGAGGAATGGTGGGACAATAGTGTCCTGGATAATGGCTCTATTTTCTTTTTTGAGTGATTCTGGTAGTTGATTCCTCTTTTTTGGTATTGTCTGCTGGACTCAGGTATATGACTTTTTGACATTTTCTCGCCATTTCTGCCAGGGTGCATCTTTGGCCTTTTTAGTTTCGGGCTCTTTTTCACAGTGGAGAAGTGATCTCAGCTGATCTGCCTTTTCCATGGATGGATGGTTTCTGGTGATGGAGTCTCATGGACTCATATTTTTGTAAAATTATGTTGGTACTGTTACGGCAGTTTTACATGCACATCTTTGTACTATTTGATTCAACCATGAATATCAATAGTAGATTTTTTTCGATGGAAAAAAAAAGTTGGTCTAAGCATGGTCTTTTTGTAACATGCTTGGCTTGCTTTAGGTTTATCTGTCAAGGGGATACTCTAGAGTGTTTTTTCCTTGGGAATTATGCTTTGCGCTTCAGTGATGTACAATTCCTGAGTTTTTCACTCACACCTCCAAAGCTGGACTATTTACTTTGGTGATCAAACCTTGAGAGGTTATGAAAGCCTAAGTGTCTATGTATTTTTACATGCTAGCCATCAATAATAAGTCGTATGGAAATGTATTAGGTCCCCTAGGAGTTTGAGTCAATTCAGAGAAAAATATTTTTTTCCGCAAAATTAGGTCATTTTTAATGGTTTAATTGAGAAATTTCAAAATGTAATAAAAATGTGATACAGAGGTAGAATTTGGCGCAGGGATGCTCGTTTTCACACTCAAAGCATCCTCTTTACTTCAAGACTCAGTTTTCCTATGTTTCGGGTGATTAATAATGGTGCGACAAAATGACATCAAATATATATATATATATATATATATATATATATAATAAAAAAGCTAATGGGCGAGTGATGAATGAGGTGGCATGCCATCCTAAGTGGTGGGCGACTTGGTTAAAGCATAAAGCACATGGTTAAAAGATCAAATCATATGGTTAGCGATTGAATTTCAAATTAAATATGCGCCATCTCTCATGGGCATCCTCTTCCACATGGCGAGTTAAGTAATTTGGAGGTGATGTAAAAGAGGAGGGATGCACCTACCTTAGGCTCAATCCCTTTAGGATTGGCTTCCAATCAACCACAATCAAAGGATTAAACTCAACGTTAACTTCCTCTTCACCCATGTGCTCCTCTCTTGGGATTAATGCCCCCCTCATGCTTGTAAACTCTATTTAAGAAAGAGCATTCCACACCTTTTGCTATAAGAAAGTGGAACCTCTACTCTTGTGTTCTTAGTAATATTTTCCGAGTATTGGAATAAGAAGAAAGGCTTTGAAGGCTACTGCATTGTGTGATTGTCCGTTATGTGGATGTCTAAAGCTCATTGAACCATTGAGGTAAACTGTGTCATTTTTCAACTTTGCTTATTGTTGGAATCTAATTGACCTTTGAAGGGAATGTGCATTCTAGTAGGGTAAGAAGTAACATTTGATAAAAAAAAATTAGTGATAGCTATATATGATGCTTTGAAATTTGTAAATTCTTGTTTGAATGAGCATATTTTTAGAAGTCTTTTATGTGGTTAAGCATCGATATTTTGATTCTCTTGTGCAAGTTGTTGTAAGATTTCCACAGGTTATCTAAGCTGGATGGTGTGACAAGCATGCTAGCATTGTTACCTCTCAAGCGCATTCGAAAAAGGAGCTTAGTCCCTCTTAATCCCACTACCAAGAAGACTCCATCCGCCCAACTTTCTTTCTATTCTTTGGGTTCTATCTCTCTGCTTCAAAACTCATAATTTTTTCTTAGTTACTTGGGTGTTTTTATTCAGATTTATAATCACTGCTGCATTAAAAATAGGTCTGATTTTTTGTTATTAGATCTAATTTCTTAAAGGTTTACATCTCATAAATAGATCTAGTAAAAGAGCAACTTTCCTTTCAAGAGTACCTCTATTTAAAAATATTTTAAATCTTGATAAGATAAGCATGCTTATTCGGTTTTAAAGTGTTTGTACTAGACTGATTTAAGAGACATCTATTTGCTTCCCTAAAAGGGCAAGCAAACATACCAAGAAGCAAGCTTTCTAGCTTGTTTTCTTGGTTCATTTGGAGCAGTCTTTTTCCTAGTTTAACTTAGAATGTTTCCGCATGTTTTAGATGGCAACCCAAAGTTACTTTTAAAGTGCTTTGGGTCATTTTTCCTCTAACTTCATTGGTTGTTTTTTAGCTTTAGTCAAATAGGTAGAAGGAGGTGCTGCCAATTTTCCAAGGATTTGGATGATTCAAATCCCTCTCCCTTTCAGGTGCCAGCTAGTTTGGCCTTTTCCTTTGCAAATTTGTAAACTTGTTAGTCCTATTCTTTAAAGGAATACAAGTATTCTTGAAAAGTGTTGTAGAAAAGACAAATAAACAAGAGCAAGTGGGATACCCAATGACCACATCCCATCCCCCAAACAAACAAACTAAAATTAACCTTGTTGGTTCCATTTCAATGGTGGGCCACAAGTGTACCCAGGACCTCATTTTTTACTTTACAAGCACCACACGCACACATTCCGTCCTCAAAGGGTTGTACAATCTTTGAAGTTTTTATCTAATAATTTTTTTGGCATTGCTCTCCCGAGTAAGACATTGTGTAAGCAGTGTTCCGAAAGAGACTCTTTGTCATTAGTAACAAACTTAGAAAATCCAATTTTGTTTAATAAAATAAACCAACGCTTAAACTCTGAGTATGCTCTTAGCCGTTGCAGCTTAGTCTGATCAATTGGTCAACCAGAAAGGAAGGTAAGCACTAGTTTAATAGGAAAATCCAATTAAGCTGAACTTTAAGAACTCGGGAGGTTGCATGGGTTGACATCATAGAGTCAGAAGGCTATTGTAAGCAGGTTATGCCTCACCTTGTTGGACACTTGGTTAGACCACTATAACACTCAGTTCGAGAGGTTAAGTTTACTTGGGCCAAACCCCTAATAAACCTAATCCTTTAATACACACTAATAATTTTAAAACTTAAAACAAGACTTTGCAATACTTTCACAACACAACACAACACAACAACATCATTTTCACAATCTCGGCACTGGTCTTCATACAATATTATTGTTTAAATCAATATGCAAAATGTCTAAATGCATCCTTAAACTCATGTGTTTTTTTGCTCAAATTAATTGCAAATGTTTCTTTTAGTATTTTATCATCATCTCTCTAACTCCTAGATTAAGTGTGTTTTTCTCTTCATAGATTAAAAACCTTAGATTTTCTTTTATTAAGGCCCACCCCCCTTGCTTTGCTAGGAGTAAACCTAGACAAAGGAGTTAAGTTTCGAGTGACAAGCCACACCAAGCAGCTTAAATATTTTTGCCGTGTTCCCCCCTAGGTGTGCATCCAAGTGTCAACAGGCTGGAGGGATAAAAATATCTTGAGTTGCAAATCCATTTTAGAGTCCTAAACTTGAGAAAAGCTTTGCACCCCATATCTACTTGGTTAACTGTGGAAACTAAAACATATTAGGGTTTTGACAATTTAACTATGATGATTCAAGTATCCTTTCAACTCTTTAACTTCATATCATACGAAATGTAATTTTATTGAAAAACAATACTGCTAGATCATATTGCATTTTCCAATGCATAAATTTC
Source organism: Larix kaempferi (assembly GCA_027924585.1). NCBI lineage: Eukaryota > Viridiplantae > Streptophyta > Pinopsida > Pinales > Pinaceae > Larix > Larix kaempferi. The sequence goes on from BSBM01000199.1 coordinate 4,772,890, forward strand.
AAGCCCCGCCAACTTACAATGACACTTTTATTTTCTATGAAAAAAAAATCTTATCTTTATTTACTAGGATGTAAACCAAAATACAGTGTTTAGGTGCATTTGCAATAAAACTACAGCTTCAAAGTGTTGTTGTAATTTGAAGCTTTTCCACCAAAAAAGCAAAAATATTAAAAAATTATATTTTTTTTGTTTTATAGCCTTTCATCAAAATATGAAATAAAAAAGATGTAAAATGTTTGACCCCTTCATTAATTTCTGAATTCTAGGTTTTATAGTGACCGAAATGGATATCATTTATCTTCACATGAAGTCCGGTGTTTCCTAAATTTTTCCATTGATAATTTTTTTTATAAGAAATATAACATGTAGTAGTTGAATCCCCGCCTTTGATAATATATCGACCTGTTCATTCTGATCTATGAATATGTGTCATATTTTGAAAGAGTTGAAGGTTCCATCCAAGGCCTTCAAAAGTTTCCTTACCCCCTACAAATTGTTGTTCAATAACTGATTTGCACCACTCATCCAATCTACCACCAAAGAGGAATCCCCAAATACTTGTAATTCTTTCACATTTTTTGCACCAACTAAGGCTTAAGTAGGGTTCTTAATGCTAGGCACTCAGCGATATTATTAGAACCACTACCACTATTTGCTTTAAATGTGATACTGTAAGAATATGAAAAATGAAGGGGTCCTCCCAAACCACATATTTTGTCTTCTCCTTGACATGCTCCATCAAAAAAACCCCAACATTTGTTTCTATCAACGCTTATAGTTTTTGAATTCTGTCCTTTTCAATATATTTTTTTTTTCTTTTGTGAAGAACCTGCAACAATTAATTAATGAAAATACACGAGATAACATAAATAACAGAACTCAGAATCGCTTTTATTGATCGCAGGCCACTTTGAGGGTGCAACCTCCTTTGAGTAATCTCAATACAAATAACTTCACGGTACCTTCATTGGTTTCAACACAAACTTATATACTAAGTCTAGGCGCCAATACCATGGGTCAAAACCATGTGTCAATACAAACCATGGGCCAATACAAACTATGGATCAACAATTACTACGGGACGACTACAAAGCATATGCGTTCAACAATAATAATACAAACTATGGATCAACAAATACTACGAGATGAATTACAAAGCATATGCGTCCAATAACAATATACTAACAAAGTAAATATAAGGGTTGACATGGGTTCCTAACATCCCCTCTCCCTTAGAAAAAGATTTGTCCTCAAAGCTTTAGATGTGGAAATTGATGCAAAATTTGAAGGAGTGGTTCCCCTGTAGCTTCCTCGGGTTGCATTCCAGGCCACTGACGCCTTTTGAGTTTCAAGGAGGGTTGCTTGGAAGGTTGTAGATGAAGAAGAACCATATCAACTGCATGAAAAATGCGCTCAGAACGGTGTTGGTTGGCTTGTTGTTTCAGTTGAATTCTTTCCATGTGAAGATTGTCCTGTAGAATGAGAAGAATTTGATCGCGGTTTCAAAGAACCGAGTCAATTACCTGAACTGGGGAGTTGCTGAGGGTGTATGGAAGAAGAATGGCAGTTCCTGTCCATAGGATGCTTCATATGGTGTCCTTTTAGATGTGGTTATGTACCACTGCAGCGCGTCTAGGAAATCCGTAGAAATAGTTGTCCAAATCTGTGTAGGGATGGGAAAGGGTTTGAGCAGTCCCGAAAGTAGTGTCGTTTCACCCTTGTTGACCTGGAAAGTATCACAGTCAACCCCCATCTATTGAATTGTCATTTTCAGTCCCTGCAAAAAGAAGTTACATTGTTCCCGGTCATACGTTGTGAGGAACCCAGAGTGCCCTGCCGATGAAGAAGCATGGAGTTCATAGAAGAGATAACCCTATTGAACAGATTGCAACCAATTTGGAACAAGCAGAGAAATAGTTGTAAGAGGAACTACGTCATCAAATGTGTGAGAAGGAGCATTGCCACCATATTGTCCTTACCTTTCTTGTAAGTGATCGCATAGGCATAACCCATGAGTTGGATAACCCATTTCAAGTGCGCTGAGGAGGAGACCGGTTGTTCTAGGAAATTTTCTAGGCGCTGGAGATCAGTCTTGATGCATAAATGATTCCCTAACAGGTAAGGCTGCCACTTTTGTATTGCATGCAAAATAGCCAACATTTCCTGCTGAGATGTAGATGCAGCTAAAGTCTTATCGGAAAGGTCTCTTGAAGGAGACAAGCCCACTGGTTTAGTAAAGACACATGCATATCTATCCAAGGAAGTAGGGGAGAACGTTGATGGGTGCATCTGAATGGAATGGATTTGAGCGATGACACCATGTGAATTATTCTTAAGGATATTTTCCAGGAGATGTGAACCGATGATGCAGAGATACCCTTGTTGTAAGCCCGCAAATTTGTGTTGTTTCCCATTGACTGAAAACTACATCCAAAGTTCAGCAAAATCCCACAAGATGGGGCCAAGTGTGCGTAACCTTTGAACTCCCAAAACCACATCACATCTGCCTAGGGATAAGGCAAACATCTCAAAGCGCAGGTTATAATCTTCCAAAAAGATACGCACATTGTGACACTTCCCCTTGCAAGGTAAGGTGTCCCCATTGGCAACCATGATTTCAAAGTTGGAGCAAGGATGGACAAAACAATCAGCCTGTTTAGCGATCCGATGGTCAATGAAGTTATGAGTGCTACCAGAATCAATGAGTATTGTAAGAGGATGCTTCTTGAAGTAACCCCTGACCCGCATTGTTTGGGGGGTGGTGACGCTTGATAAAGCATGGAGAGATATCTTTGGTTGGTCATCCTGAGATGGGGGGTCAATAAGTGGCTCCTGAATGTCGACTGGATCATCCATTGTATCTGGAGCTTCTTCACCAATTTTAGAGGCAGGTGGAGAATCCATATCCATGAGATAGAGCTTTTGATGAACACATCTATGTCCCCGAGTGAATTTCTCATCACAATTATAACAAAGCCCTTTTTCTCTGCATGCCTGCATCTCTGTTTCAAACAAATGCTTGATAGGAGTTGGTCGAGGATCTAGAGGGATGGGAGGTCGTTGAGAACCCATATTTCGGAAGGGAACAAAAGTGGGTTTGGAGCATTGTTGGGCTGCATTGTTGTCTTCTGCCAACTGAGCCAACCCCAGAGCTTCCATCATTGTGTTGGGACAGAACATTTTGACCTCTGAGCGGATTTCATCCTTAAGACCACTGATAAAACAACTCCTGTAGAATTCATCAGACAAACCTTCTGTGTGATTGGTTAGTTTATCAAATTATGTCTGATACTCTCTCACAGTACCAATTTGACGAAGTTTAGTGAGTGCTCCGGTGAAGTCATCAAAAGCAATAGAACCAAATCGTTGCAAAAGGAGTTGGAAAAAATATGTCAATTTTCGCTCGTCATGAGCCTTGATGTACCAACCATACCATTGAAGGGCTTCTTGTTCCAAATGAAAGGATGCAACTTGAACTTTTTGGACATCAAAAGTATTATTGAGACTGAAATACTGTTTTGCACGATAGATCCATCCAGTCGGATCAGTAGCATTGAAGCGAGGAAATTCAAGCTTCAGACCAAGGAAATTGCTAGAAGACGAGAACTCATTGTCTGATGAAGACTCAGACTGTCGTTTGTTGTTCATGGTTGAATGCTCAAGATGGAGGCCGAGAAATGTTTCAGCCAGATCCTGGAGTTTGGTTTGGATGGCGGCAAGTGCTTCCTCCATGGTTTTTGCTCCTGCGCGGGTGAGAACCATAACCAAGAGTTTATTTTATTTTATTTTATTTGGGGAATGGATAGAAAAACACAAACATAAGCTGATTTAGTAAAGGGAAATTTGGATTTGGGAAAAACTCAGATGGGTAATTAGGGTTTGACTAGGTTTTGGACACTTTGGAATGGATAGGGAAACAAAAAATGAGGATTTCAGAAGCGGGTGAGAGAATGAGAAAATTTGTCAAAGAGGAACAAATAAGTAGAAATAGGGAATGGTCACAGTGGAAAAAGTTGAGGGCGATTGGGTAAAAATTGAAGGAGTTATGGGAAACCCTAAAAATAGACAAATGTGATATTTTTGGCTTTGGGAAGTGGAGTTTGGGATAGGTCCTCAGGAATGAAATATGCATAATGGGATTGCAGAGGTGTCAGTGAAGTTTCAGGGAAAACAAAGTTAAAACAAGGGAGATATGGTGAAAAAACATAATTTTATACTTTTTTTGTTTTAATTTTTAGGATGGATCTGAAACATGGTTCGGAATGGATCGGAAACGGTGGGATCTAGAATGGATCGAAAACGGTTGAATCTGAAATGACTTTTAGAATGGATCTGAAATGGATGGATCAGAACCGGCTTTCAGAATGGATCTGCAACGGCGCATAAGTGATCGGCAACAAATGGATTTGCAATAGCGCGGAAGTGATCGGCAACAATTCTGCTGAAAATAGATATGGACCTCAGGTATGTTCAGCTTCCTATCGGTTCAGGGGATTCAATCGGCCGCCAATGTTTTCTAACGACTTGTGTATTGGGGCAGTACCCCTCACTCCATGGCTCAGGTAAAAATGATAACCGCTTTGCCACAAACGACAGCTCTTGGTTTACCTCACGGGTGGGAACTAGTCAATTAGGTAGGGGTCGTTGCCCTTTCCGCTGGAAGGTCCTCTCAATGGGCCAACTACTTCGGGGTTCTTGTGGTACTCCTTACAATGAGTTTTAGGGCTTATTCCCAAGTACTTCCCATAGTTAAACGGATAGGGATTATTCCCAGATCCAAAGCTGCAACAGATGCAAAAACAAAATTTTGGCAGAAATTTCACTCAGCGAGCCCAAGAAAGTGCTCTAATACCAGATGTGAAGAACCTGCAACAATTAATTAATGAAAATACATGAGATAAAAGAAGTAACAGAACTCAAAATCGCTTTTATTGATCGCAGGCCACTTTGAGGGGGCAACCTCCTTTGAGCAATCTCAATACAAATAACTTCACGGTACCTTCATTGGTCTCAACACAAACTTATATACTAAGTCTAGGCACCAATACCATGTGTCAATACAAACCATGGGCCAATACAAACTATGGACCAACAATTACTACGGGACGACTTACAAAGCATATGCGTCCAACAACAATAATACAAACTATGGATCAACAAATACTACGGGATGACTGACAAAGCATATGAGTCCAAAAACAATATACTAACAAAGTAAATAGAAGGGTTGACATGGGTTCCTAACATCTTTATAATGTACAAACATCCCCAAAACTTGAGCAACTACTTGAAATGTTGAAATGTTGGCTTTTGATAGTCTTCAAATATTCTTTCATTCCTAGAAGTCCAAATAGCCCACACCATTAGTTGGTGGAAATCACTTTAGAAGTCTAAGTTTCACTCTTCTAAACCACTATTCCAAACAATTCACTATAGTATATGCTTCCTGTGTAGGTTGGCTATCTCTAGTCTTTCAGCCATATCTTTCCATACTCTTTTGGAGTATGGGCAATTGATAAAGAGATGGATCTCAGTTTCTTCATCATTTCTACACATAACATATACACTCGGCCCCTGAAAGTTTCTTTTCCACAAGTTATTCCACGTAAGTGTTTTCCCATTAAGGAGAACCCACATAAAAATTTTACATTTATGCAGAGCCAGGTTATCTTCCATAAGGCAGTCCACCACCATTGAGCTTGTGTTTCCACACCATTGCAAAATAAATTGTAAGCAAATCTTACTGAGAAGTTCTCTCCTATCAGATTCCTTTTCCATATTAAAGTATCATTGTCCTCATTTAACCATACATGACTCCTCCTTTCAGCATTCAATTTCCAGTTTTGAGTTAGAACCAGACGTTTAGCATATTTCGAATTCTGGCAACCTGTAGGATTACCTCTTTCCGTAGCCTGATCAATACTTTCGATACCTTTGTTCTTTAACAGATTTTTTAAATCCTTTGAAAACAACACTTGTGGTCCACAACCCATTATATCATACTCCCCTACAATTTTATTTGTCCCATCTCCCAACTTCCATGCAAGTAGGTCTCCAACAATCGGAAGGCAATCAAAATTGCTTTCCAATGAACATATTCACCCTTGAAACTTTTCACTGGGTTCCTAAGCAAATCTAAAATGCTATCTTGCCCAGATATTTACTTTTCAAAATGGATCTCCATAATCCTTTTTTCGAGATAAAATTCCATACAGTTTTTGCAGCCAGAGACCTTCCAAATCTTAAAAGTTCCTTTATCCCCCACCCACCTTGGTCTTTTGGAGTCGTAACAGACTACCAAACCACCCAATGCATTCCTGATCCATACTTTCCTTTCCATAAAAAATAATTGTTGCACAACTTCATAATCTTACGCAAGACTCCTTTGGGCATTAGAACAATAGTCATCTAGTACAACATAATGGTTGTAAGTACAAACCTAATCAGTGTGACTTACCCCCCTCTAGTAAGCCAACGATTACACCAAAAATTAATGCGAGCTTCCATCTTTCTTATCATCCAATCCTAGTTTGTATTCTTGTAATTATTTGGTTTAAGAAAAAAACGTGTGATCGAGATTGATCTGCTCCATTGGCCATACTTCTTGAAAGAGTTGTAATGACTGAAATGTCACCTGTATGATATTAATTTTCATTTCTTGTAGATAATATCAAATGATCATGTCATAAGGTATGTGGTTGCACAAAAGTGAGATATAAACTTTACTTATCAAAAAATATTTAGAAGATATGTATCTATAGAATACCATATTATTATAAAAAATGAATAATGTTTATTTTGTATACACTATGGGGATTGTAGTAGGAAGTTGTTTAACTAATGGTATTATACAAAATGTAATATCACTAAAACCAATGCATCTTAATAATACTGTTAAATGGAGTAGTCTATTTATTCTAGGTTTTCTCTATCTATTCTAGGTTTTCTATTTTTCGATCAACACACTTCAAAATTTACCGTATTCAGACAAAAAACTACTGAAAAATCGAAAACTTAGAATAGATAGACTGCTCCTTTAAAAACACCTCTCCAAGAGCAAAATAATTTTTTACATGCACAACTCACATGACACTAATAATCTAACTCAAAACATTCAACGAACATCATGGATGATAGCATATTGATTTACCAAGTTTCTCTCGGATTATTGTATTTACGCTGGTTTGTAATTCTGGGCAATTCTGATTATTTTTTGCGTGGAAGGTCATGATGCCATCCATTTGATGGTTGAACTAATTTAACAGGAGGCTATAATTAGCCAGGCGATCGGAAGAAAACACTACATAACATGAATATGCAATGGCAATGACTATATCATTTTCACAATAGATATTCGGAGATAAAAACGACTAAGGATGGAATAATTTTCATAGAAAATGATCTAATTTTTTTCAGTTTCTATTTAATTTCAGATATTAAATTTGGTAGAAAGCATCCCTATGACAGATTGGTAGATCAATGCATTCCAGTAGCAATAACACCACAATATTATCTTCTGCTATTCTGAAAAAATATATGCAGAATGTGTACTAATTACACTGAGCTTGTTTTGATATTTCTATATTGGATCTTGCAAATTTTTCCTTCAATATTATTTACCTACTACAAACTGCATGATAATATCTCTGGAACATCCAGTTAGAATGCTAAAACGATCTGCATGATGCCATGGGAAGCCGCACTTTGCAGAAGCGAGAAATACGCTTTCTTATCGGTTATAGTGTGTGGATCAAATAAATTTAGATCCCATCACTGTTGAGAGAAGTGCCATCTTTACTGTTCTCCCATTAGCGCAATGCCACCAACCCCAACACAATAGCATGCATTTTGTAAAACCTTCCCATTGATTGATGGCTCTCATACATACACATATAATGGGCATGTGGTAACATCTGGTTTTTCTTTGATCAAGTGGGTAAGGGAAATATATTGGAAACTTTTCAACCTTCTCAGAGCCCATGACTCTCATACAATGCACTTAACAAGGGAGCCCATGACTCTCATACAATGTACTTAACTAGCAAGCCATATTAATAATTAATATGGCTTATATACGCCGATCGGCGTATATAAACCACACTTAAATGTATGGCCATGGTTGATATACGCCGATCGACGTATATAAGCCATATTAATTATTAATATGGCTTGCTAGTTGGCGACCAACCTACAAGTTAGGTTTGGTGAATTATTATTATTATTATTCTTATTAAAAACAATATTACGGCCACACAATTAATAATATTAATTAAATAATAATAAATATAATAATTAAATATAACGACTATGGTTGACCTCGGTTGACCATGGTTGACTTTGATTGACCATTCTTAACTATGGTAGACTTTGGTTGACCATGGTTGATTAAAGTTGAACATCATTGACTTTGGATGCTCATGGTTGACTATGGTTGAACATAGTCGACCATGGTTGACTGTAGTTGACCATGGTTGACTTTGGTTGACCTTAGCCGACATTGTTAACCATGTTTGATTATAGTCAACCATGGTGGACTTTGCTTGACCATGGTTGGTTTTGGTAACCATGGTGGACTTTGTTTGACTTTGGTTGACTATGGGTGACTTTGGTTGACCATGGTTGACCATCGTACACTATGGTTGTCTATGGTTGACTTTATTTAACCATGGTTGACTATGGTGGACCATGGTTAACTATGATAGACCATGGTTGACCATTGTTGACCATGGTTGACCTTCATTGACTTTAGTTACCATTGTTGACTTTGGTGGACTATGGTTGACTTTGGTTAAATTCTGATTCACCATGGTTGATTTTTGTTGACTTTGGATAGCCGTGGTTGACTTTGGTTGTGGCCAACCATGAAAAAACCAGAGTTGACTATGGTTGACCATGGTTGACTTTGGTTGACCACAACCAAAGTCATATTAGAATATTATTTGGTTTACCATGGTTGACTTATAATTATTTGGTTGACCACAACCAAAGTCATATAAGAATATTATTTGGTTGACCACAACCAAAGTCATATAAGAATATTATTTGGTTGACCATGGTTAGCTTATAATTATTTGGTTGACCACAACCAAAGTCATAAAAAAATATTATTTGGTTGACCACAACCAAATAATATAAGAATATTATTTGGTTGACCATGGTTGTATATGGTTGACTTTGGTTAATTATGGTTGACCATGGTTAACTATGGTAGACTATGGTTGACAATTCTTGAAGGCTTTGGTTGACCATCATTGACATTAGTTTACCATTGTTTACTTTGGTGGACCATGGTTAACTTTCGTTGAATTTTGGTTGGTCATGTTTGACTTTGGTCGACCATGGTTTACTATCAATGACATTGGCTAAACATGGTTAACTTTGTTTGTGGTCAACCATGAAAAACCAGAGTGAACAATGGTCAACCATAGTCAACCATGTTCAATAAAAGTCAGCCACGGTTAACCGAAGTCAACAATAGTCAACCAAATTCAACCATAGTAAACCATGGTCAACCAAAGTCAACCAAATTCAACCATAGTAAACCATGGTCAACCAAAGTCAACCATGGTTAACCAAAATCAATCAAAGTCAACTAAAGTCAACCATAGTCAACCAAATTCAACCATGGTCAACCAAAGATATCCATGGTCAAGTAAAGTCAAGCAAAGTCAACTATAGTTATAGATGACCATGGGTGACTTTAGTTGACAATTGTTCACTTTGGTTTACCATGGTTGGCTTTGGTTGACCAAGTCAACCATGGCCAACAATGGTCGACTTTGTTTTACAATGGTTAACATTGGTTGACCATGGTTGATTTTGGTTGACCTAGGTTTACTTTGGTTGACCCTGGTTTCCTTTGGTTGACTATGGTTGACTTTTGGTTGAACCTGGTTGACTTTGATTTACTACGATTGACTTTTGTTGACTATGGTTGGCTTTGGATGACTTTGGCTGGCTATGGATAACCACAATTAACTATGGTTGACTTTGTTTTGCCATTATTAACTATTGTTAGCTAGGGCTGACCATGATTTCATATTGTTGGATAGGGTTCACTATGGTTGTCTATGGTTGACTTTGGTTTACTTTTGGTTGACCATGGTTAACTTTGGCTCGCTTTCATTAATATGGTTGACTATGGATGACCAGGGTTGACTTTGGTTGACCATGGTTGACTTTTGGTTGGATTTGGTTGAATATGGTTGCCCATGGTTGACTTTGGATGTTTATGGTTGACTTTGGCTTACCATGCTTGACTTTTCATTGACTTTCGTTAATTTTTGGTTGACCATTGTTGATTTTGGTTAACTTTTGTTGATTATGATTTACCAGGGTTGACTTTGGTTTACCATGGTTGAATTTTGGTTGCTTTGGTTTACCATGGTTGACTATGGTTGGCTTTGGTTGACCATGGCTGACCATAGTTGACCATGATTGACTTTGGTTGATGTATAGCTGACTTATGGTTGACCATGGTTGAATTTGGATGACCATTATTAACTATGGTTGACTATAGTTGACCTTTAATTGACTGCAACCCCACAAACAAAGTCAACAATGGTCAGCCAAAGTTGACTATGGTTAATATTGGTTGATTGTGGGTGACCATTATTAACTTTGGTTGACTATTAGTTGACCAAAGTCAACAAACAGTCAACCAATAGTTAACCATAGTAAACTTTGGCTTACTATGGTTGACTTTGGTAAAATTTAGGTTTACCGTGGTTGACTTTGGTTGTGGTCAACCATGAAAACCATAGTTAACAATGGTAAACCATAATCAACAATGGTCAACAAAAGTAAACCATGGTTAACCAAAGTTAAGTGTAGTCAACCATAGTCAACCGAAGTCAAGCATGGTCAAGGAAAGTCAACCATATTCAACCGAAGTCAAACATGGTCAACCATATTCAACCTAGGTCAAATATGGTCAACCAAAGTTAACCACAGTTAAATGGTCAACCAAAGTCAAACATAGTTATAGTTGACCATGGTTAACTTTGGTTTTAATTTTTGTTGACCATGGTTGTCTTTGGTTTACCATGCCTGATTTTGGTTTACCATGGTTAAATTTGGCTGACTTTTCGTTGACTATGGTTGACTTTCATTTGCCATGGTTTGTTGGTTATGGAGCCTGATCTCCAGATTCAGAGATATTATTATTTAGCCATGTCCGTACCCTAGGTTTAGTTATGATCCCAGCATGATCCCCAGGGGGTCCGGGGGAGTGGTTGCACTCCCTTGGCTGGGGGGCACAGGGGCAGTGCCTTTGAGAAAAAAATTTGGAGCTATTTTCGCCAACAGTTTTCGGGCCCATGGTTTTGGGTAACCCGTGGTATTTTCTCATCGTATTTCCCATATAAAAGAAAGACATTGTAACATGACTAGGGTTGATGTATTAGGTTTTATGCATTGTAAAGATCTCTGAGATCAAGAAGAGAGACTATGAGACAGTGAAGAGGAAGTGCAGCTGTTGTGCTGCAAATAGTATCCCTTCACTTTGCTGGACAGTATAATAATAAGGACTGACAACTTTAGTGTGGACGTAGCCCATCTTGGGGTGAACCACGATATATCTGTGTCTCTCTTATAATGTGTGTGTGATTATATTTGCATTTATATTTATTGTTATTGCTCTGCGATCTTGTTTTTCTAACATGGTTAACTTTGGTTGACCATGGCTGACCATGGTTGACTTTGGTTGTTCATTGTTGACATTGGTTGAGCATGGTTGACATTAGTTGACCATGGTTAAATATGGTTACCTTTGGTCTACTATGGTTGACTTTCACAGACTTTGGTTTACTATGGTTAAATTTGGTTGACTTTTGGTTTACCATGGTTGACTTTCATTTGCCATGGTTAACTTTGGTTGACCATGGTTAACTGTGGTTAACATTTGCTAAACTTTGGTTGATCATGGTTGAATTTGTTTGAGCATGGTTCACTATTGTTATCTCTGGTTTACTATGGTTGAATTTCACACACTTTGGTTGACCATGGTTGACTTTTGTTGATTGACTTTTTTAAACCATGGTTGACTGTTGGTTGAAAATGGTAGACTTTGGTTGACCATGCTTGACCATGGTTAACTATTGTTGACTTTGGTTGACCATGGTCAACTTTGATCGACCATGGTCAACTTTGATTGACCATGGTCGACTTTGGTTGATTATTGTTGACCATGGTTGAATATGGTTGACGATGGTTGACTTTGGTTGTCCATTATTGACTTTGATTAACTTTTGGTGGACCATGGTAGACTTTGGTTGACCATTTTTTCTTTGGTTGAACATTATTGTTCTTGGTTGACAATGGTTCAATATGCTTGACCATGGTTATTTATGGTTGACCATGGTTGACTATGGTTGTTCATTATTGACTATGGATGACTATAGTCAATAATAGTTGAGAATGGTCAACTATAGTCAACCATGATTATTTATGGTTAACAATGGTTTTCCATATAATGATTTTACAATAATTTAAATATTAAAAACTTAATTAAATTAAATTTTCTAATATATTAACTTTTTTACATATATAATTTACATAATTTTCACTACATAACTGTGTAGTGATTACATGATCTTATTTTATTTTTTGTATAACTAATTATTTTTTAAAAACAATAATTACTTGCATAATTTTATTTTTTATAATATTTATACAATTAGATGTGGATTATTTATATAATTTTATTTACATGATTTTATAATGTTTATATTAATGATAATTTAATAATATTTATATAATTATTTTCTTTTTAAAACCTGTATAATTAAACATATTTTTAATAATTTCAATAAATAATTATATTGAATATTTTACAATTCAATTCAAAACAAAAGATGATATAATTGTATTAATTTTAAATTATTTATTTTATTAAAAACAAATAAATTGTATTTATTATAGAATTATATTAACTTTAAAATATTTATTTTATTAAAAAAATATTTAAATCCTTCCCATTCAAGACACATAACACATATCAGTGCTTTGGATTGTCGTTGAGATAGTGATCCAAAATGTTTTCTTTATTTATAGCTTTAAACTATGTTTTTTGTATTGTAAAGTCAAAATTTTATTTTCAATTCGTATAAATATTTTTTCATAAGTACATAAAAGTTTAATTATATATTTTATATACAATTTGTATAAATACTTTTTTTAAATATGAAAAATTTAATTATCTAAAATTATGTAATTTAAAATGAAATCAATTTTTTAAAATTTTTAAATCATTTAAAATTTAGTATTCATTTTAAAATCAGTATCACAATCAGATAAGGATTCTGGATTCAACGAATCTCTGATGATGATATGCACGGGAATTTAACCTATCCACTCTGGCAACAGGCGGAACCATGCACAGGTATCTCAACTGGGCTGCTGCTAATCTTCCCCAGAGTCTCTCCAATTAACTGAGAGTTCTTGTGCAACATAAAAAGATTTAAGGTGCTTGGGATAAGCACAGTAGCCGCTACGGTTGGATAAAATATGAAGAAATAACTAATTCAAACAATTATGCAAATTCTACAGTAAAATATATTAACTCAATAATTAACCTATGAAACAAAAATACAATTAACACTGTCTTCTGAAAGGGTCCCTGCCTCTGGAGACAGAGTGTTGATAGTATCCTACAGTCACACATTAATAAACTTAATCACATCCATGAGAAGAGAACTGGTGTTGTTGATTGCATTAATGATGCAGGAGCATTAGCTCTCATGATCTAGTGCTCAAAGTCTAGTTGGACCTTTAGGTCTAGATCTTTGCCCAAGGAGGGTTTATTGTAAAAGACATTGTAAACTTTCATACGAATGTGTTGTTAGTATAGGATGAGTCATGTAAACAAATACCTGGAATGTAGGGATCACTCAAGAAGCTAATGAGTGACTCATAAGTGTAGCTTTCTCAAAATAGGAGTTGTTGCTTTATTCTAAGAAGGAGTTACAAGTTTGTAGAGTGAGATAAACGCTTTCTAGGAAGGGAATAAAATTAGTAACTCTAGAAAGGGAGGTAGAGAGTTTCTTTAGGGTTTTAAAATAGAGAGTATTGTAAGCCTACAGGGAGGAAGAGAACTCAGGTCATAAGAGAGTAGGTTAGGTTCTTTGAGTGAAAGAAAATGGTCAGGAAATAGGCAGATCAAGCCATAAACAGAGGAGTTGAGGGTTTTGTAATTGTAAGTACAGTTTTTATTCTTTGAATGAAAAAGTAGATTCATCATGCTATGGTGTTGTTGTTCTTTTACAGTATGTGTAAAGCAATTGAGCAGCTCGATGAATATTAGTGAGGAATATGGTTGACTAATTTTGTGCTTGCAAAACCTGATAACTATTACTGGGTAGAATCCTTTTTGGGGTTCCAGTTACTCTGAGACTGGGTAAACCTTGTGTAGTTCCAGCCTTTGTAGAAACCTGCTAAGGGCTTGAGGAGATTCTGGGAAACAGAGTATCCGTTTATGTTCATTTTTGTTAATGCATGAAAGTGGTAGAATATACAGGAGTTGCGTTGTGTGGCTATGGTAAGTCTGCGCTTGAATGCATGTGTAAATTGATTTTGGATTATTGCTCTGTGACCTGGAATACGTCCTTGTGTGAGGTCGTGATGAGGTAAGCATAGAGCTTAAGCTCCAATACTAGCAAGTTGAAGTTTGCAGTCCGTGTATGAGGACTTCTGCATGGTGAAATTGCAGAGACAGGATGGAGCTCCTGCGCAGAGAAGAAATATGAACGAGGGTTTGTATATGATGATTTCTACATAGATAAATTCCAGAGACTTAGTAATTTCTGTGCAAAGAAAGCAAATGAAACCTTGAATCGATGGTATCGGTGCGCTGTGAAAGCAAATCCATGGCGTAGGAGAGTTTTGAGATTCATGAAGGGTCGACATGCTTGTATTAGTGACCTTGGAGGTCGATTGAGGTAGAATTGCGCAGAGGGAACTGAATAGGTTGTGGACAGGAAATGAACAATGCCTGTGCGTTTCCAGCTCAATCGAACGGTGGTGAGTTGATGGCGTTAGTCAAATGTTGATGTGTCTAGTCAAGAGATGACTTGGGAGGTCAAAGCCAGTGTTAAGCACTTTGGTGTTTGCGATGGTCTTTTGGTTATGCTGCGTGGTCATATGTGTTGAGCAGAAGAGCGCACAAGTGAATACCCGTGTAGAACAGACTCTTAAGCCTTTAGAACAATGGTCCTATTGTGTGAAGAAGCGATGAGTTAATCCCATCTCTAGCATTGCGATGGCCTTTGGTCATGTCACATGGATGAATGGTGGTGTGGTCACGTGAGAAGTGAAGTAGAGGAGTTAAACTTGGAAAGTGAGCTAAGTCTTGTGAAAGAGGCATTATGTTTCGAGTGACTAAGTGCTATGGAGGGAACATGCTTTTAAGCCAGTGAAGGGCATGTATTAAAGATTAGGTATACCAGACCAAGAGAAATCCTCAGTTAAGGTAGGTCTAGGTATAGGCCTGCATCAATTAAGCATAAATCGTCAATACAAAGCTTGTGCACAATTTCTCAAAGTATAGGCTAATCCCCTTGACAGAAGACTGCCTCCTTTTATCCATTTTCAAGAAAAATATAGTTTTAGCATCCAACCTAACATATAAAAAATTGTCTAAACTGACAAAATTATTGATCTGATATGATAACAAAAAATTGAGGTATGAAAACATTCAGTTTTTTTTTTATGAAAAACCTATCTAGATATGGTCTAGAGGCCCAAATTCTACCCTATAATCATCAAGAAAATTCTTATAATCTATCACACCATCCATTTTCCCGATAGCCTTTTTGAAAGGCTATCAATCACATCAATAAATTCACTATTAAATTCACGATAAATGTACGAGTGAAAGTAATTTCAATAAACAAATAATTTCAAAGATTTTGTTATTTTTTAATTTACAATTTGCATCTATTTAAATTAATGTCTTATAAATTTTCAATTTTAAATTAAAAATGTTATTAAATTCAAAATGCATATAAAAAAATCATTTTTATACTTAAAAACAAAATTGAATATGTATAGAATATAAAAACATTTTGTTACATTTTTCAAGGCATATCTTGAAATTTGATTAACAACAGGGGATTTATGTTGATTTACAGTGCAAGATACAATTGAGTATTATTGGACAAAGACCACAATTCTATAAGAAATTCATGTGCATAAATTATATGAAGATCAATCATTCTTATTGTATGTAGAAAAATGATGCATTTAGTTTTCAATTAATATGGTCGTTATCCAATCCATAGTAGCAAAATTTGAGTACGGATTCGAATACGATTCAGATAAGATGCAGAAAAAATACTTAACTAAAAAATCAAACACCACTAAAATACAAGAGTATGCATCTTATAAATACAAAAAAACATGCAATTTTAATTTAAAAAAAATTAGATTATACATAAATCATTCCAAATTTTAACACATCATTCATTGAAAACAACTTGAAACATATCTCAAATTCAAATTCGACACATGGCATATCATATAATATAACAATGTTTATGATGTCATCATTTCCATTCTTTCACCAATCTTAAGATCAGAATTATTAAATAAATAGTAAAATCATAAAATAAAATTTAAAATAACAACTACATAATACATACAAAATGACTTAAAATTCTACACAAATTTATTTTTATACAAAATGACTTAAGAAAAATGAGAACAAAAAAAACTACCTAAATACTAAAAAGTAAAACATAAAAATTAAAATTAAAATAACAATTATATATAAAATAAAACTTAAATAAAAACTATGTACAAATAAGTGTGCACACCTAGACTATTGACAATTCTTTTATCCTTAACTTTTTACAACTTAGACGAAATTGAAAATTGAAATAAGTAAATAATAAGAAATTACAAACTCTAATTGCAAATTCTTAAGTTCAAAAGTCAAATGATAATAATGGTTGTAACTTGTGTGACACGACCTTTTACAACTTACATGAAATTGAAAATTGAAATAAGTAAATAATAAGAAATTACAAACTCTAATTGCAAATTCTTAACTTCAAAAGTTAAATGGTAATAATGGTTGTAACTTATGTGATTGCCTGACTCACAATGCAGTACTCAGCGCTGCTGCCGTCAAAGCTAAGCTGGAACTGCTGCCGTCAAAGCTAAGCTGGAACTGTCACCCTCAAAGCTGAAAATATTCGTTGGGATCCATGTTGCATTGCCCAAACTTTCCAATGAACCAAGTATTATGTGTACCTAGTCCTTCTCATCCTTTGGCCAAATCTTTGTTCAAATATCTCTTCCTTCTCATCCTTTGGCCAAATATTTTTTAAGGATCTCTTCCACTTCTCCTTGTTCCTTTTACATAATTTGCACTTTCCAATATGAAACCTTTGTTTCTTTTTCCCATCGACATCTTCATGGTACTCATACAAATCGGCCACATTGAAAACCAACGATATTTCTAGCCCTTCTATTAACTTAAGCTTGTATTTGTTATTTGAAAACTTCTCGGCAATTTTGCAGGGCCATATCTTCTTCACTGTTAGCTTGTTATACGTTCTTTTTGGGAACCTTTCATTTTTAAGATTGGCTGACACCATGTCTTTTTTAGCAAACTTATTCTCTTTTCTCAAATCTAGATCTTCTTTTATATTTCAAGCTACTTTTCCGTAGCACTTCTTTCACAAATTCTACAAATATTTCAGCATATGTGTTTTTCACAATTGTTTTGAGCAAGCTCATCAAGTTTGTCACTCCTTTATGTGAATTCCCATATACAATATAAAACGGTATCTTGCATGTCAATCTATTCATTGAGTTATTATATGTGAGTTCAACATGTGCCAATATTGTATCCCATTT
The DNA here is from genome assembly GCA_027924585.1 of Larix kaempferi. Classification (NCBI taxonomy): domain Eukaryota; kingdom Viridiplantae; phylum Streptophyta; class Pinopsida; order Pinales; family Pinaceae; genus Larix; species Larix kaempferi. Next base: position 4,790,749 of record BSBM01000199.1, read on the forward strand.
CCTCGACCTCTCTCCAACTAAGCATCTCAACAAGTTTTCCAAACTCCCAAGGATGATAGGTTAAACTGAAATGCAATTTTGTTCCCATTTTCTCCATAGGGTCCTCCAAAAATGTTAAAAGTAAATGGAGAAATTTATAGATGGTTGCAACTTGGAATCCTCGTCCTCATCCCTGGCATCGCCATTATAGTAATTTCCATAATTTTTCTCATTGTCATTGTCATTGTTGTCATCATCATCAATATCATCATGATCATTCTCATTGATGACGATTAAAATTGCGAAAATTAATTATAATGATGACAATGATGATGAAAATGATGAAACTATTCATTGTCATCAACATCATTGTATCACCATCATCCAAATCGTCGGTGTTATTGAGAAAATTGGCACTTGTATATGTTCATGATGACAATACCCCAATTGTTCATGTTTGTCCACAAATATGAACCGAAGAGCTTTTGATTTGACCCCAAATGATGGTCCACATTGCGTCTAAGGAAAGATCCCAGCTCATTTTCCCTTCATCCTAGGTAGTCTCAACCCTAAAATATCCCATTAATTCCTTCCACACTAGCAACACATGAGCAAGACTTGATGTCCTCAGGAAAGGCACCAATGCCTAAAAAATGCATTAAAAGATAATACAAATTTGAAATTTGAGGAGTTATGGAAGTTTTCAAATAGCTTTGGCTTGGTTGTAACTCTACTATTTGGAAACCATCTCCAACTATCTCCATCAAACTTAAAAGGAGATGAGATGGACCAAGGAGGGGGACACCCATTTTGATAAGATTATGTTGGAGGAATCTCACTTCACTACACCAATTCATCCCTATTCATGTCAATAACCCTTGTGTTGATCACTACCTCCTTGAATGTTGAACACACTACCTTCGAGTGATTTCTACCTTAACTATATTAAAAAAAGTGGACATGGAATAAATGGTGTGCAAGAGTAGAGGCGCTTGGTCTTTGGATTTTAAAAGGTTCTGAGAAACGAGTGAAGTAATTATTTGTATTGTTTCATTGCTATAGGTTGTGTGCAAGCTAATGCCGGTCTCTTTTGATACATTAGATGCAATACAAAATTGAAAAAACAAGCATCCCTCAACTTACATGGATATTTTGAGACACATACACAATGAATCTTGCGATGAGTAAAAAAGATGAAATGTAGGATATTGAATGACATTTCCGAATATATAATTTTTTTCTATTGAAAATATTCTTAACTATCTAAAGTTTGATATTTTTTAACAGACACTTTGTTGGGGACAAATTATAAGGTATATGTTTTTGTGTGTGCATATTTTGAGTATCTAAATAATGGAATCCACTTACGAAAATTGGTAGACATATAAAGAACAACTAGTACTAGTGCAATGCTATTTTTCCAAAAACATTTAACAATTTTTAATTTTTTTTAATTATCTAAGTGGTAAAACCTCAAAAACGTACTCCAAGTGTGGGTGTAATCTTTAAAGGTCTTAACGCAATGAACATGAAACAATTTTTTTACAGCATGTAGAGGTCGGTATCTTTTACTGCACCATACAATTTGTTTTCAAAATGCTTGAGAAACGAAAAATCTATGTACAAAACACTAACAATGTGTTTTTGAGTTAAGGAGTCATGACACAAGAAAAATAAGAAAAAAAAATATTTTTATTAAAAATTGTAACATATTTGGAATTTTCATAAAAATGCTATCTGGGTCTAAAATTTCATAAAAAATGATGGTGTGTAGCATACTGTAATCAACGGTTAAACATGGGCATATTGGAAAAATGGATGGAATGCTCAATTAGCCATGGTTTACTACACTCAAGGGCAAATGCATGGTAAATCTGAAGCAAAATCCGAAGAAAACATATAGGCATAGGAATGCCATTCTAGCACGTGTGGAGGTTCAGGCATAGTTCTAAGAAACAAGTACATTTTTTCTTTAAATTCAAATTTTAATCCTGCAAAAAAAACGTGTACTCATTTTATCGTTACAAAACATGTATGCGATTTGTAATGCTAAAAACGCTTGGATTTCATTGTGAATGAATATGTTTTGGATGTGCTGCACTTGGTGCATTAGACTTGGCTTAGTAATGATAACATTGAAAAGAATTGGATGGCTATGAACATTTTTTGACTTAGATTCAAGGGTGGCTAGGTATATAGGATTAACGTCTTTTGACTTGGATGGCTAGGTATATAGGATTAATGTCTTTTGACTTGGATGGCTAGGTATATAGAATGAATCAACATATTTTGACTTGGTGCATTAGACTTGGCTTGGTGATGATAACACTAAAAAGGTTTGGTGTGTTAGACTTGGCTTGACTTGGCTAGTTTCAAACATGTGTTCTAGGGAAAATTTGTATATATAGAGCATGCGAGATCCAAATTGAGTGATACTAGTTGCATCAGAAAAAAGATGGACAATAGTATATGTGGTATCATTTTCATAATCAGATTCAAAAAATTGGACATGTGGAAGTCTGTACACTCTCGCTCTTCTGGAAAGACCAAAATTAAAAAGTGTTAGGAAAATTATCACAAATATTTTTTGGCACATCCAAATTCAATGAGACATTCTCCATTGGAAATAATACATATCAGGATACCATAGGATGATATTTTAGACTCATAGGAGCTAATATTTCAGGGTTACCTCAGTTCAAAGGTCAACTAGCAAATCAGTCTTCAAATCAGGGTTGGAAAAAAGTACGTCATTTTAAATTTGAATAACTTTTAGTAGAAAGATCTATTTAAGGTGAACCAAAGGTGTGATAAATATTTATATTGTTCAAAATGCCACCAAAAGGTATTGGAAAAAATCACACTCCACTCAAAACACCATAGGATTCATCCTGGACCTACGATGAAAGTGAAGACATATTTGTTAGGGTGTATAAGTTGGAAGATATGATGAAAGGGACTGTGAAACTGGTTGATTTAGTTAAATTGGAAAATAAGATGGCTAGTAAAGAGGATCTCCAGAGGATGGCTATAAAACAAGATCTAGAATATTTGAAGATACTACTAAATGATATAATAGTTAGCCTTCCTAAACAATCATCTACTCAAGAAGAGGATAAGGAGGAAAAGGGGGACTTTTTCTAGTCACGTATTGAGAAAATTGAAAAACAGTTAGAGAATAAGAGGTTTGAGTCCCCAAAATCTAATGATATACTCCATCGTCATGGATTCAAATCAGGTCCAAATAACTACTTTATTCGAAAGATTGACATGAGAAATTTTGATGGCAATGATCCAGTAACATGGATATTCTAGATGGAGCAATTCTTTGATCTACACCAAGTGCCAAATTTGAAAAAGGTAACTATTGCATCATTATATTTAGATCTTGATCAATTTGTATGGTACCGATGGCTTTGTGACCAAAAAAGGAATATATTATCTCATGGTCTATATTCACGGAAGAATTGATTGCACATTATGGCGATATTAATAGAAACACTTTCTTTAGTCAGGTGATAAATCTCAAATGAAAATGTCCAGTTATAGAGCACATCAAGCAGTGTTAGAAGTTTAGTGTTAGAGTGAAGAATATTTTAGAAGATAATTCGTTGGATATCTTTATGGGTACTTTAAAGGAGAATATTCAACATGAGATACATATCCTTGAACCTAAATAATTGGAGAATGCTTTTAGTTTGGCAAGGAAAATTGAAAGTAAAAATATGGCGATGACTACTAGAAGGACCACCTCCAACACATATAGAGAGAATAATGCCCATTCTTCTAATACATCTCAAAGGTTGACACCTCAAAAACTGGATGAAAGAAGAGCAAAATGTCTATGCTTTAATTGTGACAACAAATATAGTAAGGGAGATACGTGTGGTGAGAAGAAATTATTCTACATAGATTGTGAAGAGGAAGAAGCAAAAGAACAAGAACCTTCTCAAGCTGAACAAATAGACGAGATTACTTCCAAAGAGATTACTCCCACCATTTCCTGTCTTGCATTGGATGGAATTATCACTCCTCAAACTCTCAAGATTTAAGGATATATCAAAAATAAAAAGGTAACAATGTTGATTGATTCTGGTAGTAATCATAATTTCATTCACTGTAAATTAGCCAAAGATCTCAAATGCTTTGTATATACATCACCAAAGTTTTAAGTAATGATTACAGATGGAGGAACTATCAACTGAACATGGAAATGCCATAATATCATTCTTACCATTGGGGAATATGTATTGAATACTCCAATGATTTCTATTCCAATGGGTGGTGTTGATGTTGTCTTAGGATTTTAATGGTTACAATCATTGGGAACCATGGATTTTAATTTTCAGAAGCTTTTCATGAAATGTTTATGGGAAGGAAAGGAATATGAGTTAAATGGTATCACAGGGAAACCAAGCAAGGTTATAAGATATAATGGTATAAAAAAATTAATGAAAAATGGACATCAAGTTGTAATTGCACAATTATGCTCATTAGATGTTCAAACATCTAAGCCTCCTATTTCCCCAGATATCCAAACGGTCATTAATAATCATTCCAAGGTATTTGAAAATATTCCAAAAGGTCTTCCACCTATTTGAGATTTTGATCATGATATTCACTTAATTCCAGGAAGCGTTCCTCCTAACATCACACCTTTATATAGATACCATTATGGCCAGGAGAGTGAAATTGAGCATATGGTTGAAGAAATGTTAGAGGCTGGCATAATTAAGCCTAGTTAAAGTTCTTACTATGAACTAGTTGTAATGGTACAATCCGGATGGATCATGGCGTATGTGTCCATATTATAGAGAGATCAACAAGATCACCATTTATAGAGAGATCAACAAGATCACCATTAAATATAAGTTTCCCATTCCTGTCATTGATGAATTGTTAGATGGATTACATGGAGCATTTTTCTTCACAAAGTTGGATCTTTATTCCGAGTATCATCAGATTAGAATGAAGGATGAAGACATCCCGAAAAAAACACTTAGACCTCATGAAGGTCATTATGAATTTCTAGACATGCCATTTGGTCTCACAAATGTGCCTTCCATGCCTTCCACATTTCAAGGTTTGATGAATTTCATTTTCAAGCCTTTCCTTAGAAAATTTGTTCTAGTATTCTTTGATGATATACTAATCTATAGCAAGTATTGGGAAGAACATGTTCAACAATTTGATAGGGTACTACAACTACTAAAGGAGCAAAAACTAAATGCAAAACCTTCCAAATGTTTCTTTGGGGTGAAGGAGGTAGACTATTTGGGTCATATTATATCTCATGAAGCCGACAAGGTAGACCCTAACAAAATTAAAGCCATGATAAACTGTCCTATTCCCAAAACCTTGAATAATCTTCGAGGATTCTTAGGTCTGAAAAGGTACTACCGCAAGTTTGTTCAGAAATATGGAAGAATATTAGTGCCTCTAACAACATTATTGAAGAAAGATGCATTTTCTTGGACTCCAGAGGCAACTCAATCTTTTGAACAAATTGAAGAGGCAATGTGAAAAGCTCATGTTTTGGCCACACTAGACTTCACAAAAACCTTTATCGTGCAATGTGATGCTTCAGGAAATGGCATTGGTTTTGTTCTAATGCAAGGACACTTGCTCACTTTCACAAGTCATCCAATTAAGGGAAAGAAATTACAAAATCCCATTTATGAGAAGGAAGTGTTGGCAATACTACATGCTCTTAAGAAATGGAATCCTTACCTAATAGGTAGGCACTTCAAGGTCAAAACAGGTCATGATAGTCTTAAATACTTCCTGGAACAAAGACTATCTTTGGAATAGCAACACAAATTGATAACCAATATGTTGGGATATGACTTTGAAATCATCTATAGAAAAGGGAAACAAAATGTGGTGGTATATGCACTCTCCAGAAAATATGACGATGTTGGGGAATTACTTTGTGCAATTTCCATTCTACAACTAGATTGGGTAGTAGAAGCAAGGGAAGAACGAAAAAAGGACCTATCGGTGTGGAAGCTCATTCAAAAGCTACAAAATGATCCCATTGTATCAGATAACTTTGTGTGGAAAAATGATTCACTATGGGATAAGGATCGCTTATATTTATGCAAAAAATCCCAACTCAAACAAAAGGTCCTCTTGGAATTATGCACCTCTCCTATAGGTGGGCACTTTGGATTCCTGAAAACTTACCATAGGGTCAATAAGGAATTTTTTGGGGAAGGTCTTAAATATCATGTTCAAAGGTTTGTGGCCGAATGTTTGGTTTTCCAACAAAATAAGGGTGAAACAGTTAAGACCCCAGGACTTCTACAACCATTAGACATACCTTGCCAGTGCTGGGAGGAAGTCTTAATGGATTTTATCACAGGTCTACCCAAGTTAGAAGCCAGGATAATTTTAGGGGTGAAATTTATCCCATGGGCTATTTTTCCATGTTTTTTTCCAAAAAACGATTCGCCAATTTGCATTTTTTGAAGCCCCGTTTTGCCTAATTTTGATGGGGTAAAGTTTTTTCACTCTAAAAATTGCCAAATTATTATGTAAACTATATAAAATCCTTAGAAATTGAAATAATTTTAGAAAAATATCGCCAAATATTTTATAGTTGACATTTTAAGAATTGGTAAGAATCGCCAAGGTTTATACACTTTTAAATAAGTATGGGTCCTTAAAATTATCCCTGGTTATAAGGAAAGAATTTTATTATGGTGGTTATTGATAGACTTCATTTTATTTCATTGAAGAAATAAAAGGAAGCATTCCAACTAACGATGGGGAAAATTAGGGGTTCAAATCCAAAAACCATAACACAGTTGGTCAAAGGATCACCAAAAGTGATCTAGATGGATATTGATGGCCACCCAGCTTTTCCACTAGCTCAAAACAATTTTCCAAGTTTGGCAATTTTATAGTAGTTTTTCTATGGTTTTTCAGGTCCTAAACTTCTGGGAGCATTTTGAGTCCCTAGACGATGTTTTTGGGGCCTGCAACAACCCATATACTAAGCCTATTGTTTGGGTCTGATCCACTATTGTACTCGGCTAGATCTTTCCAAGGGTCTACCGAGTGCCCCAAACAGAGATCATATGCAAAATTTATGACCCCGAGAAGTTGATTGCTCAACTAACCACCTTGGGGCTGCAAAGTTTATGACGGTTCATCTCCTAGGGTTAGGTTTTTGGATGGTTAGGGTTCTTTCCCTCATGCTTATGATAAATAGGCCCATTCATCCTCTTTTTGTATTTAGTTTGTCATGAATGAGTGTAGTCATCACATCTCTTCTCAGAGAGAAGCTACCATCATTCTAGCTGCTTTATTTTATAGTTTGTTCCATTTTCGTTCGTTTAATAGAATTAGTGTTTATTGTATCATTGTGTTCCTTGCAATATATCTATATTTGTTCTTTTATTTTGTCCTCACATAAATCCGGATCAGTGGTATCAGAGATATTTTCTCTTTCATTATTTCTCCATGCATGTCCCCAACGAGGTCGGAATATAAATAGTTGGGTCTTGAACTAGTTTAGCTTGAGGGAGACTTCCCTTGGCGACCCAAACAAACCCCCATGGTCGAGGAAAAAGGAGACGACAGAGCAAGAGATCCTATCAATGTGTTGCTTGAGGAAGCCTTCGCGTGACAGAGGAACGAGATGATGGATCGTTTCTCCCAAATCCTTCAATATATGACGACAGCATCAGAGGGATCATCAAGCAGAAGCAATCACTTTAAAGGAACCACACCCTTCAAGGTACAAGTTAACTTTGATATTCCTTTATTTGAAGGTTAGATAGATGATGATGCCCTAGATAAATGGTTGATTTTGCTAGAGGGCTATTTATTTGTCCACAATTTCTCCAATACGGAAAAGATCATCTTTGCACTCCTTAAGGCAGTGCCCCATGTGAAAGATTGGTGGGACACTAATTATGAGCAACATGCTAGAGACGGGAATAATATTTTTAGGGGTGATCCCACCTAGGCATCTTTTGTGGAATCCCTCAAGAATCAATACTATCCATTGGTAGCTATGAAGACCAATACACAAAATGGACCACTTTGCGACATGAAAGGGACTAAATGGTGTCAAAGTACACTAACAAATTCCATATCTTGCACAAAAATATCGATATTAGGCACTCCAAGTAACACTTGGTTTTGAAATATTGCAACGACCTGCATAGGTACATCCTAACTGAAATGGAGTTCCTGGACCTCTAGTCATTAGGCACCGCTTATCGATATGTTGTAAAATTGAGCAAAACTTTTAAGCAGGATTTTGGGTCTGCAAATTTGTTTTAGAAGCAAGGAAAGGGAAACATTAGGCCTCAGAACAAAGGACAGAGTAAAAACAACCATCCCTAGGACAACCAGTCCAAATCACAAGCAAAGACAAAGAAGGACATCGGGAAATGGTGTGAGTTCCATAAGATCCACTGGCACAACATTGTTGAATGTTGCTCAAAGTAATCATTGGTAGCCGAGATAAAGGATTTAGTTTCAAATCCTGATTCCGACTCTGATGCCGAACCCAATGTCCCATTGCAAACAAGGGAAAGCAGATCATTGATGCAGAACCTAGTGTTACCATCGCTACCACAAATGTCTAGCCTGGCCATCTAGAGGAACCAAACGAAGGAGAACACATTTTCCACTCATAGATGTGGGTCAAGGGAACTGCACTACATGTCATTATTAACAGTGGAAACATGGAGAATCATATATGTGGAAACATCATGTTGTGTATGAATCTAGGCCTCGTAGTGTCATTGTTACTTTGGGCAAGCAACTCTACAGGACACTAGATACAATTCCCACCACCACAGTGTCTCTCATTATAGCTAAGTAGTGCAGAAAGGTAATCTCCCATTCTAGAAAATTTGTCCTCTTCATGATTCATTCTGAGGGTGAGTGAAATATCACAACAAATTCCACTACCTCTACATGTGATCCCTCTACAAAACAGAAACATGTGGACAAGATCATGGGAGCATATAAAGGCATCTTTACCACACCTGTTAGGGTGCTAGTACATTTCCAGGTCAAGCATTCCATTGATTTTCTACCCAGGGCGCCTTTACCTAATGGGTCAGTATATAGGCATTCCCTCAAGGAAAATGAAGAAATCAAACATCAGATTCAAGAATTAATCTAGAAAGGGCATATTCGACCCAGCTCCTCACCTTGTGGGAGTCCAATTGTGTTGGTACAGAATAACGACAGGACATGGTGACTATGTATTGATTACAAAACTAAAAAAAAAATCATAGTTTGGAATTGATATCCCATTCCCCAGATTGATGAACTTCTTGACCAGCTCAAGGGTGCCAAATATTTCAGTAAGATTGATTTGAAGTCTAGATATCATCATGTGCCAGTTGAGAAGACCGATGTCTAGAAGAATGCCTTCAAATCTCGGGAAGGCCTTTTCGAGTGGTTGGTAATGCCTTTCGACTTGACTAATGCTCCATCAACTTTCATGAGGATGATGGACGGTATTATCCAACCATTCACCAATTATTTTTTGTTCATCTATCTAGATTATATCCTTGTCTACAACAAAACATGGGCAGAACATTTGCAACATATCCATCAGGTCCTCGACACCTTGCAATAGCACAATTTATATGCCAATCTAGAGAAGTGCTCATTTTGGATGGAGAGGATTCAGTATCTGGGATACATCATGGATGAACATGGTGTGCATGTGGATCTAGAAAAGGTCTAATCCATTTGTGATTGGTCGATCCTGACAACTCTCATAGAGCTTCGTAGCTTCCTAGGCCTTGCCAACTTCTATAACATGTTTGTGTTGGGATTCTCTAATATTTCTTGGGCCATTAGCCAGGTGACCAAAGGTGGGTCTAAGGTGAAATTTGATTGTTCCAAGCCACAAAAACAATCATTTGAGGAGATGAAGCATTGATTATGTGCAATGCTAGTCTCTACCTTACCAGATCTACAACAACCGTTTGAAATTGAGATAGATGCTTCAGACTATGTTGTTGGCATAGTCCTCACTCAGCATGACCATCTAGTGGCATATCACAATGCAACGCTTTCAGATGCAATCTGCAAGTACCCCACCTATCATAAGGAAATATATTCCATTTTCCAAGACTACTGCCAATGGTACCATTACATCATGGGAAAAGAGATGGTCATCCACATTGATCAGAAGCCCCTGAAGTTCATGCAAACACAAGGAAATTTACAGAATGACCACCACCAAAAGTGGTCCACATAATTGCAGCAATTCCACCTGAACATTAAATATAAGAAGGGAATCACCAATCGAGTCATTGATTTCCTTAGTCAACCTCCATGTACCGGCATTGACCATAGTTCTCAACTCTTGTGGCCACGAGACCTATGGTGGCTTCAACTATATGAAAGTGATCCTGAATTTACTCCCACCTATCAAGCACTATGTGCAGGAACACTAGTGGTAGAATTTCATCTCTAGGAAGGATTGCTATGCCACTTGGTCCATCTTTGTTTTCCTTCAAGCAAGCGTGAAACGATGATTTGGGAAGCGCATTACATTTGGGCATTAGGGTACTTTGGCACCAAAAAGACAATGGCGGTATTACAGAAGTATTTTTATTGGTCCAATATCTGACAAGATGTTAGCAGATATATTAGATCATGCATTTCCTACATCATTGGGAAACCTCTCATTAAGAAGCAGGGGTTGTACATTCCTCCACCTACTCCCAATGGGCCATGGGAATCCATCTCCATGGATTACATGTCAAGAATACCTTTAAGCAAGCATGGTAACGAATATGTGTTTGTGGTCGTGGATTGCTTCTCTAAGATGGCCATTTTGACAAGTTGTAAGAAGAGCATTTTCGCCGAAGCTACTGCTAAGATCTTATTTGAGCGTGTTTGGGTTCATTTTCGGCCACCATAAACTATCAATTTAGATTGGGACAATAGGTTCCTAAGCACCTTTTGGTCCAACCTATGGTCATTGATGGATACCAAGCTCACCAAATTGACTACCTTCTACCCCCAAACCGATGGACAGACATAGGTAGTCAATTGGATGATTGTGCATATTCAAAGAAAGTGCAATTCTAAAAATCCTTGCACGTGGGATGAGATTCTTCCATATTTTCAACATAGTTATAACAGATCCCTTCATAGCTCTACCACCCACATCCATTTTCAGGTGTGCCTTGGGTTCCAACTATTGGCCGCAATTGATGTAGCTCTTCCCATTGCATCCACACAGGAGGAATCTATCCATGCTCAAATTGAGGTTGATAAGGCCACCAGATTTGTTGAAAAAATATAGCACATCCACCAACAGGTTCCAGAAATTTTGGAAAAATCGAATACCAAGTACAAGTAGAGACATGACTTTCATCGGGTTCCACACAAGTTCTAGGTGGGTGATAAGGTTTGGTTGCAATTGCAAAAAGAGAGGCTCACGAAAACCCATCGCAAGCTTCATCCACTTCGATATGGGTCGTACACCATCACCAAGGTAGTTGGTGAGAATGCCTTCAAATTAAGCATTCCTCTATTTCTTGGCCCACACCTAGTATTTAATGTGGAGATCCTTGGCCCATATTTTCCACCATTGTCAGACACATTGGAGGTGGTAGAGTAGTTGACACCGAAAAATATTAATCGTGACTGCATGGAATAGGAAACCACTGATCAGATCATGGACACATAGGTTAAGGGCACTTGCCAACAGAAGATCCAACTCTATAGGGTTGTCAAAGCAGAGCAACTACTCCACCAAGGCAAGTGCCTCACTAGGATTCGAGTTTAGCATAATTTTCCCCATTTGATGGGGGAACTCAACATAATGAAGACCTTTTCTTCCTAAGGGGGAGGACTTATCCAAATGGATATTGGTGGCCACCCACCTATTCCACTGGCTCAAAACAATTTCTATTTTGGCAATTTTCTAGTAGTTTTTTTATGGTTTTTTGGGTCTTGAACTTCCAGGGTTGTTTTGAGACCCTAAACAATGTTTTTTTGGGCCTGCAGCAGCCCAAACGATATCATGTGTTAGTACCAATCTATTATAGTACTCCTTCGCTAGATCTTTCCAACAGTCTGCCAAGCGCCCCAAACAAAGATTGTATGCAAAATTTATGACCCTATGAAGTTGACTGCTCAACTAACTACCTTGGGGACAAAATTTATGACTATTCATCTCCTAGGGTTTGGTTTTTGGATGTTTAGGGTTCTTTCCCTCGTGCTTGTGATAAATATGTCCGTTTGGACTCTTTATGTATTCAACTTTCCATGAATGAGCATAGTCATCACATCTCTTCTTAGAGATAAGCTACCGCCATTCTAGCTGCTTTATTTTATAGTATGTTCTATTTCCTCCATTTAATAGAATTTGTGTTTACTATATCACTATGTTCCTTGCAATATATTTGTGTATGTGGTTCTATATATGTTTCATTTCATTCTCACATAAATCCCCGTGTTCCTTGAAATATATATGTGTATGTGGTTCTATATCTGTTCTTTCATTTCATTCTCAGATAAATCTAGATAAAAAAGGGTCTAGCAAATTCAAATAAATTACTAAAGGCCAAAGACAAGGGATGGGGTGATAATATAGCCCATAGTTAGACATCCCAAGGAGGTCGTGCATCTAGAATAAGGTTGGGTGACTCAAAGGGAGAATAATCTAACATGAAAGAGTCTTCATATGAAGAGTGAGAGGTATCAATTTCATCAACAAGGGGTTATGTATGGAAACAACATAAATTAGTACACACTCTAGTACCTTTGAGTGAGTAGGTGGATGTGAGTACCAAAGTGAAAAATCGAGACACTAAAACCTCTACCATATTATGAGTTTCAAAGGGATATGAAGGCTGTGAAAGTACCAAGGGATTTTTGTGGGGGGGAGTTTAAAATATTGGAATCACATATATGCAAGGGTAAACTTGTAATCCAAACCCATAGAATGAGTTTATCCTCCACTACCCAATTTGAGGCAAACGAATCATACAAGGACACTAGCGAAACTTGAGACATATCTTCCTTATCCATCAGGTTATCGAAAGGAAAGGAGAAAATCCCTTGTTACAAGGGAGATATTTGAACCTTACCATTGACTACTAAAGCCTAGGGAAAGTCTATCCCATCTACCATCTTCAAGATGTGAAATATAGGACCATGCAAATACCTAATTAAAACTCTCTTCACCAAAGCCTTGACTTCATTCATGATCCATTCTTATGAAAGAAGGAGCCTCACTTATCATGTGGACTAAATGCATCACTTTCTACATACTAAAACCCTCCCCCCAAAACCATTCCTTCAACCCTCATCGTTTTCCTTCAATTTTATTTTTACTTAAATTATTTAAATTCTACTGAGAAAAATCAAATGGTGTGATGCAACCACTATAAGCATGTCTCTCAAGGCACAAAACAGAGAAAAATATCCTATTATTAATTCTCTTATTTGAGGAATATAAAGCTCTCAATACATTCTTTTGTCATTTTCAAACAAATCAATCCATTGTTTTTCCATTAATATTTTGTTATATAACTTAATATTTCATAAAATCATATTGATTTTTTCCTTGGAAAAAGCCGCAGTATATTAGTCAATATAACACATTTTACAAAGATCTGACAGATCTTACTGTAAAAATAGTTTCAATAGGCATATATCCAATATAGAGACACAAAATTTAACCTTTGTCATCCACAAGATAGACTGAATATTGATGGTTACATCTCATCCAAAGAGTCATCTAAAAAAGATAGGTTAACAACCACAAAGAAAAATCTACAAACAATCCAAACATATTTAGATCCTAAAGAGAGCATAGAGGATACAAGACAACATAGAACCAAAACTAATTATATATGGTGCCTCCTACACCCACATATCATATTAATAGAATGCTTATCCAAGGTATACATATGGATCATATGTCACCTCACCATGATCTAATTTGTCTATCCTGATTTAGTAGCTAATGTCCACATGAATCCCATCCTTAGAAAGAGAATAAGCCAACGAATTTATTTCTCTATAGACATGCTGGAAGATAACACTATGAAACCGTCTCATAATCTCTTCATAAATAGGAATGAGCAACAAATTTCCTAGGGGGTCTATTTTTTTACACCAACCAATGGCTACTCTAGAATCCCCATGAATCTAGAGGGACTGAACACCAAGCTACAAATCCAAAATCACAGAAAGTTTAAGGGCCATCAGCTTTGCACGATTATTGGAGCAAGGTCCTAAACCTGTTGCAAATTGAAACCAAGTATGGTCATTTAGTTACAATATTCCCCCAGTAACCCAATTAGGAGGATTACATTGGGTGACCCCATCAAAAAAAAACCAAGGGAGGTTCTTCTCAATCCTTTCCACTTCAAACATTTGAGGCCTAGCAAGAGGATCACGTTGTAGAAAATGTCTCAATATTTCCAAGCACTTATTAGTAGAATAGGAAGGGTGCAACTGAGTATCTTCAAAAATAGCCAAGTTTCCGGTTATCCATACCCCCCATATGAACAACATAGGAAGAGCCTTGAAATCCTTAAAAACTTAATTGTCAGTCCATAGGGAAAGGGCCTTGTTAAGAGAAGCACCATACCAAGGGAAGGGTTGACTAGAAGCCATGGATGCATGATCCGACATATTAGAAATATAAGAGCATGCGATAAAAAGATGATGAACACTATCATTACCTGAAAGGAAAAGAGGACATATACTCGAGCCCTGCCAAATTTTCTGCAATAATAAATCCCAGGTGGGGATTTTGTTGGACAAAGCTAGCCAGAGAAATAATTTACATTTTAGAGGGCATTTAAAAATCCAAATTGACTGATGGCACCAATTGAGCTCTGAGTACTCTTCTTATTCCCTTATAACCATGTAACCAAGCTTACGATAGTAGGCACCCCCATAAGGATTGACGTACCAAACAATTCTATCCGCAAAATCCTGAAGTTTAATATTGCATAATTTAAGAGCTTTGATATCGGCTTCCTAAGCCTGAATATGAGAACCATCCACAATCCCCAAATTCTCAACTGAAAGCCAGTTTTGAGAAAATAAAGTATTGTTTGCCTCATCATTAATATGGGATAAGTATATAAAACCCAAATCTATAAGGTATTCAACAAGATCCAAAGGCAACTTGTGAGCACCATCACTTTCTGACCAAGGGTCTTGCCCTAGTCTGACCAGCCTACCATTGCCAATCTGCCACACCATCCAGTTACCAATAACCTCAAATGCATTTATCAAATATTTCCACATATTTGATCCATTCCTACTAGACTTGACCTCAATTCTGAATCATTCTTCCACCGACACGGGACTAGAGATATATTTATAGTAAACTACTTTGGCTTAGAACCCTTCACCCTGCAGAATTCTCCAAACATCTTTAGTAGCTAAATCCTTAGCAAAGCTCTTAGGATCCTTAAGGCCCTAGCCTCCAATCTCCTTAGGTCTATCTAAGTGATTCCAGGCACACCAATGAGTAGAGAGATCCTCCTTATTCCCCTGCCATAGAAAATTGTAGCAGCGCTTCCTTATATGGTCCATGGTGCCTGCAGAAATAATAGCCATAGTAACCTAGAAGACAGGGACAACTTCCAAAATTGATTCAAGCATAATCATCCTGCCACCCCTACTAAGCCACTTGTTGCACCATAAGTGAAGCCTCATTTCCACCTTTTGAATCAACTAATCCCAATCTTTCTTCTGATAGTCATTAGGCTTAAAAATGAAACCTAAATACTTAATACCTAGCTCAACATCAGAGACCGAAAATGTCAACTAGGTGCAAACCATTCAAGTTCATCTTGCTCAAAGGACATAAAAGATAAATATGATTTCATGATATTATATTCCATGCCAGAGGCGTTTCCAAAGAGCTTGAGTAAGTATTGAAGCATTAATACTTCACGTTTGGATCCACTGGAAAAGAGCATAATGCCATCAACAAAAAACAAATGGGTTATGTGAAGAAGACCTTCAACTGATAAACCTTTAAGAGAACCCTTGTTTCTAGCATCCAAGATTAATATGCTCAAGCCTCATCAACCAAGATAAACATAAAAGGGGCAAGAGGGCAGCCCTGTCTGAGACCCCTGCCATGTCTGAAAAAGTGAGAGGCACACCTGTTGATGAGCACTGCAAAGGACACAATTATCACATAAGAAATCACCCAATTGACAAAATGGAAGTCAAACCCCACATAAGAAATCACCCAATTGACAAAATGGAAGTCAAACCCCACATGAAGCAGAACCAATAAAATCATATTAATATTTTGTAATGTAAATTAATATAAAATCATATTAATATTTTGTAATGTAAATTAATATAAAATCATATTAATATTTTGTAATGTAAATTAATATAAAATCATATTAATATTTTGTCATGAAGCAGAACCAATAAAATCATATTAATATTTTTTCATATAAATTAATATAAAATCATATTAATATTTTGTCATGTAAATTAATATTTAATAGAAACATATAAATATTTGTTTTTAATATATAAATGTAATATTTAATATTGAATAAAGCCATCCTAATTTTGCCTACGATAGATAATATGAATATTTTATTAGTCAATTTTAACACCTTAAAACTTAATATAAAAAAATAAATTAAATCATGTTACTCCTTTATGACTTTTAATTTTAGTATATTGTGATTGTCAATCTCAATTTTAATATTATATTTATTTCAACATTTTTCTTCATAAACGATTAAAAATAAAATAAAAAAAAGTCCTCTTACTCCTTTACATGGCCCCACTTAGAAATTTCAATAGGCGACTCTTCGTGTAATCCACTTCGCTATTTTCTAGCCATATGTATTGGTCAAAGTGGATAGCAAAAGTGATGCACTTCGACGTGGTATTGTAGTCTATTTTATATGAGTGATTTTTTTAATTATAATTTTTGTGTTTTTAATATTATATTATGAAATTGTTTTAATAAAAATAAAGTTCGATAAATTTATTAAGAGTATAATATTTTATCATTAAATTTTATAATTATTAAATAAATAAGTTTTTATTTTTATTTAAATTTAAAAATAAATACTTTATTTTCAGCCAAAATTCCTGAACTCCTTACCCAAATCTATTTATATATATATTTTTAATACATTTATTACAATGATATAAATTCTTGATAAGTTTAGATAGACAGAATTCATTAATATAATTTGGGTGTTATAGAGGTATTTCAACGCTAAATCTATTTATAAATTCAAAAACACAATTTAAACATTTTCAAATTTAGATTTTAACAACAAAAAAAATTACGAGATTTTGATCTAAACCCATTGAAATGTCCAAAACCCACCTAAATTAAATAGACTACTCCAAAATTAAATAGACTACTCCAAAATTAAATAAAAATTAAAAAAAAATAATTGTAATGTCAAATGTTCTGTAAATATTTTTACAATAGGATTAAATGTAAGTCATGTGGAAATTGGGTAAAAGTTTTGAATTTTGAATTATGCATTAAAACAATGATTTCAACTATTTAAATTTTTAAATTTAATTAACAAAACTTTCATTTACTTTTATTTAAATAATGATGACTATTCAACCTCCATTCATCCTTATAAACTACAAAATTATATACTTTAAGATAAAAAATATATATCTGATTTAGACATAAATACTATAAATATAATAAAATTTACATAAATTCTTTTGGATACTATATATATATAATAGTCTATGATTTAATGAATTCTATTTTGATAATTTGTGATTTATTTATTAATTGTCTGAATTTTTATATAGTTTATTAATCACTATATTTTAATTATTTAAAATTAATATTTTTTATTAATTATATAAATTTAATAATATTGTATTATAATTTTGATTAATTACATATTATTATATAATTTTCCTATTAATAACCTTAACCCCAACAATTTAGATAGTATCCAAACCACTTTCTACAAAACACTAATATATACAACAAAACCAATACCAATTGACACTCCAAGCACATTAATATTTATGCAAGAGTAACATTTATTTATACTGATTTCAATTCATTAATTTTGTAATTTCTCAATGTCAAAACACTAATATATACAATACAATAAAATCAATGAACAATCCAAGCACATTGGTCTTTATGGAAGAGTAAGGTTTCCCTCAGGGGGTTCTACACTCTCTCAGAAAACTTTTTTTTTTTTTTTCCAGATTCATTTGGAACGGTAAAGTAGATCGAGGTATGCACTGGACACCTGTAATGTCCCATGTCCCCATTCAAATAAGTGCATAGTAAGACAATCCCATCAATCCTACTAGTTTCTTAGGATGGATGGGCACATGTGGGATGGTAATAAGGAAGCTAATAAATGATATTTAGACATTAGAAGGATTCAAGCATTTAATAAATATGATGAATAAATAAATTCAAGAGAAATTCTAGGTGGCAAGTGGTTTTGGAGACATATGGAGGTGGTGGGACCCACACTAGATTGATTTTTCAATGACACATGGAAGCTCTCTCTTACCAATTCGAATTCATGGGAAGGTGAACACTCTTGGGTGAGTTGGTAAGTCATAACACATGGCATTGAGCATCTTAGGTTGAAATGGGATGGAATAGTAACCTCCATGGGAGAGGAAGAGTCAAATTGGAGACTAGTGGACACTTGGGCTAGATTCCCTAGTTTTATGACAACAATAATGAAGCATCTATGACATTTATGACAAAATTCAGACCTGACTTCTTACACCTGACCATTATGACATGTCAGCCCCAAAAATAGGCTCAAGGAAGGCGCTCATGGAGTTGGAGGAATCCAAAGAGACTCAAATTCGAATTTGGGAGAAGATGGAAGGTTGGAACTAGGAGACAAGTGGCAAATGAGGAATATTTTCTAAATGGAAAATTATTGAATCTATTGAGAGGATTTCGACCCATTGAAGGCTAATGTTGGTTATAAAATGTAGAAATCAAGTATGAGAATTGCTTTTGATGATTTGAGAAAAATTGCATTTGTGAAGAGAGAACTAGTGGATGACTAGTTTCTTGCCTTAGCCAATTTCGAGGGTGAAAGATTCCCATCCAAGTTGGTGTTTGGAGAGGCCACTCAGGTCTTTCATGGTGCTTTAATGGAGTTTTATTTGCAGGTAGCAGCTACAGGAAGTTTCATGGTTTGGTTTAGTGCAGCACTTTCTCTCCACCATTTCCAATTTCGAAGGCATATTCATGCTCCTTGAGGGAGGGCGTTTTTGGTGAGCACTTGTGCTTCTTGAGAGAGATTATCATTACATATTTCTGATTGTAATAGATTCATATCCTCTGTTATTAATATTCAGAAAGTTTCAGGTCGAAATACCCACTGGTTGTATGCAAAACTATTGATTAATGAGCAAACAATGTCCATTTCCCCAATGCATTGATGTATGACACTATAATGTTGATTATTTCGAATGGATGGATGATTCTCTGATATATTTGTGATCAATATACTGCCATGGATGTCTCCTACAAGTTTCATGTACTGTACTTGAGCATTTGAAGCATTTTTACTCAGTTTAGTTGTATTGGGAGGTGAAATAGTGCCATTTCCCCAAGGGTCGAATTGGGGGTTTTTGCTGTTGAATGTGAGAGAGTTAGAACAGTAGTAAAAATCAATTAATGGTGCATATGAGACCTTAATAACATACTTAACACATTATATACCTCTGTTCATAAATTTGTGGGAGTTTGGAGGCATTGGGAAGGCCATTTTCAGTGTTACCCGGGGGGGATTTGATGCACAAATTACTAGTCAAAATTACCTATATTGATCAGAATACAAATCAAGTTTGCAGAAGTATTTGGAGGGCCATAAAACATCCCTAAACCTAATATTCAAGTCTAAATACCATTCATACACTCCTACAGAATATTTGGGAGCATTTGGGTTGATTTGGAGGTCAAAACAGTTAAACTAGTCAAAGGTCGAAATTGGGGAAAAAGTGGAAAAATTGGCATTTTAATAAAATTTTGAAAAAGGGTCATTACAACACCATGGGATTCCATTTCGAAACCCAAGCAAGCTGGTGGGTGGGGGATCAAAGGTCTTTCAACCTTCGGAGTGGCACTGGCTTCTAAATTTGTTTGGAAGTTTCTCACGAGGGAAGGGAAATGGCAAGCAATTCTACGTTACAAATAGTTGGCTAATGGATCTCTGATAAACTGGATATGTCTGCCTTGTAAAAATAATTGAGGAGGATCCCTCTTCTGGAAAGAAATAGTGGCAGCATATCACGTTATAGGGGATCGACTGGTGTTGGAGGAGCCTAGGTCGACTTGTTGACTAGGCTCTCCACTTGACCACTTGCAATGTAAGTCGACAAGTTGCATCGACCAGTTGGGATATGTCAGTTGGTTGCATCGACAATATAGTTATATAAATGAATGTAAATATATATATATAGGCTGTTGAGCTAAGGTGTTGGTTAACTATGATCTGTTATATGTAGCGTTCTGCTCTTGTTGGTAATAAAGGCTTATGTTTCTCTCTCTCCATTGGTCTCTTGTCTCTTGTATTTGAATCACTGTGCATGCTTGTTTATAATATAATGTATCTCTGGTAACCACATGACCCATGGGACTACAACATTGGTTCCGTTGTTGGGTTATGCATTCAGAAATAACATCATGACATATGATTTTAGAGCAGGAGATTAAGGATTGGTGGGAGAAGAAAATCACGAACTACCTGCAGAACTATGCGTGATAGAACATGATGACGATTATTCAAGCGAGGGAACGATTCTTATTAGAGACCCATGAAAAATTTGTAGAGTCCGTGCCGTCTGCCCTGAAAAAGTTGTTGGATGAAGAAGAGTGGAAGCTGTTGTCAAAGTTGATCAACGGAGGATGTACAAATATGTCAGAATCGTGCGAAAAGATTGCAGATGACTTTTGTGAAGAGAAAGCGATTGAAAAGTGTGTATTTGTGGACAAAATCAAAAAAAGTTTTTCACTGAGCTAGTTGACCAATTCCTGTGTTCCCTGCCGACGTTATTGTTCAATTTTTTTATCGACAGAGGCGTTGCGCACATTGTTGAGACACGACGATTACTGCTCCCGCCCCTTCCGAACTCTAACTGGGAGGAGAAAGAACGTCAGTGGAAAATATTCGTGAAAGAGCGTGAATGGGAGTTCTTTTTTAACAAATGACGGCCTGCATTTATCTAGTCCTTTAGAAAGCTTCGGGACGACATTGGGGGGGGTGGCAAAACATGTTCTGATGTACCAAAATTGATGAAAATCGACATATGACAAGGAGACATGACCAGCAGTGGAGGATCCGATAGATTCGACAAAGACAGAACCATGAGTCACAAAAGCACTCCGAACATCCAAAAAATTGAAAGAGAAAAAAGGAGACAGCGCCGCGAAGAGCTAAGGGAGAGGGCAAGTGCGCTCTAGAATAAGCGAGGATCAGGTGTCGCAACAGATGCAGAAGGAAATTTGGTAGAGTCGAGTTGATTGCGCGATGATCAGGGCGTCGATGAAAACCTATTGTTGATGGACAAGGACTTGTGGATAGAGCGTGGTAGTGCTCTCCATGTTCAGATACCCGAGAGGTTAACACCCCCTTCTCCATTTGAGCTAACGTAAAGTGTCCGTGTGCAAGAGATTGTCGAAGAAAATATTGGTCTCCATGCTGGCTAGTCGAGAATTTGGAGTCATCGTAATGAAGAAGGTGATGAAGTCAACAGATTGTTGATTCATCGACTCGAGGAAGGAAATTGGGTGAATTTTCAGCCCGAATTTTCGAAAAGAATTTTTCATCTAATGTACTCAGAACATGAAGAAGCACCCCGCTTCCAATACTAGACTTGAGTGACTCACCGAGTTCTTCAGAGAATCCGAGAAGTAACGAAATCTCATTCGAGCAGAACTTTGTCTGCATTTCGACAGAAGCGTTAGAAGAAGATAGAATCCCAAGACCCAGCGAAACAGAAGAAGTTCGAGACACTGGTACTGAAGGCAAGGAAACCTTCCTGGATAAGTAGCTAGCATTAGTAACTGTCGAAGCTGAAGAAGCACCTAAGTCTGATTCTGGTAATAAGCCACCAACACCACCATCTAATTTTTAAATTTAAATAGCAGTAGACATGTCGCACTCGACGGCACACTTTCCATTTTATGAAGGCGACGAAGACCCAAGAAGACACTGGTTCGTGTGCAAGTCAACATGGACAACCAACCAACTCACCAGCGAAGAACGCTAATTGGCTCAGTTTGCCGGCTCTTTGAGAAAAAGAGCATTAACTTGGTACATGGGATACATTGCTAAAATACCAAATGCATCAAAAGCACAAATCATGCAAAGTTTCTTATCCTTCTTTAAGATAGAGGATGCAACATATATGGCTGCGGAGAAATTGAAGACGACGGTCCAGAAACTGACAGAAACTCTCAAAGAGTATGATAAGAGGTTTAAAGACCTCTTGAGCCAGATCGACTATGAAATTGAAGACAAACTCCTCATCAAATGGTTCATCGCTGGCCTTATAAGCAAAATCAGAGTACATGTTCGTCGACAAAATGTCACTTCATATGAAGATGCCCTATCAAGAGCTCTGGAGATTGAAATGGACAATGAATATCCCTTAGTATCCATTGACAGACATGTCGATAAATGCCTCAACAGTATGGAGCAGGCCATCTGAAGCATGAATTTGAAAGGATCAGAATTATGGTGTACAACATGTTTGAATGCAGAGCATACTAAAGATTCTTGTCAAATTGAGGATCGATGACAAGATGTTAGACTTATTCAAACCAAATGCTTTTGTGATCTATGTAAAGAATATGACTTACATTAAATGAATGATTGCCCATACGATCTGAAGAATAAGAAAGCAAAATGGTGCCAGATATGCGAAGTCAACACCCATTCGATTGACGAATTCCATCTGAATTAGAAGAATCGACAAAACTACCATGCAGTGTACCAAACAAATTTTGTCGAGCAACATAACGAAGAAAATACAAGAAATGACAGATTCGACAGAAATGATGGAAGAAATGACCGATATAACTGAAACAAAAATGACAAATATCCTAGATATTATGACCGCAGATATGATCGATGATATGACGGCTATAACATGCATGGAGGATACCAGGGTCACAGTCGTGGCGGTGGTGGTTGTGGTGTCCAACCCAATCGACTTGGTCTATGTTTTACATGTCTTAGTGAAGACCATCGGCATGCAGAATGCCCATATAAAGAAAGAACCGATCTAAATTTTTGTACAAAATGTGCGGTAGGCGATCACTTTTTAGAGGATTGCCCTACCATGATTGAAAAAATCAATAATAAAAAGAACGTTCATGTCTTGTCTTGTGTACCTAAATATGATGTGCTTCGAACAAAAAATTTGCAAATTGTTACTCGATAAGGTACCCATATTGGTCCAAATAGACCACATATAAGTAAAATAGTAACTAAAGAGGATTATCCAAATCTGGCTGAGCAAAAATATGTGTTTAAAAATGCATCCAATATATTTTCTGAATTGGCATCCCATGAAGACACTGAAGAAAACCGACAAGAAGCACTGAATGAATTGTTCAACCTAATTACAAATGATGAAGCTGTAGGAAAGTTAATCAACCTGTTGCATAAATTCAAGCATAAACATGTCATGCAAAAACAAACCAAAAACATTTGTCGACTTAATAAAAAAGAAACAAATGATGTTGACCCTCTTGTCAACCTCGACATAAATGGATACCATGTACGCCAAGTCGTACTGGATTTCGGTTCCCAAGTCAATATCATGACTCATGATACTTGGGACCAACTCGGTCAACCACAGTTGCAGGAATTAGGTATTTATCTGAAGCTCGCAGATCAAGGACTCATTGAATCGATCGGAGTTTGGAAGGGAGTTGAAACATCTATCAAAGGAATCACATCAAAAGTTGATTTTGAAATCATTAATCCTAAAGATGATGCAATTTCTTTCCCATCCTTGGTCGGTCAACCTTGGGGGCGAAAGATGAAGGCTTCGATTTCATTAGATAAAGGTTGCATCAAGCTTAAAGGAAATGGTCAGAAGGTTATTGTGCCAATATTCCCATCTCAGGGAGAACCTTGGTCGGAATCTGTGGAAGAAGATAATGACATTTGACAGCTTTATCAAATAGATAACAACAAAGATCATACTGACCTGAATTCTCAAGGAGAGCTTCACCTTGGAGATCTTGTTTCGATAGGATATAACTCCGACGCAGAGCTTTACAACTGGCAGATAGAAAACTATGATCTTCATGCAAAAGAATGCTGGATGGTGGAAGCCATCTCGAAAAATCAAG
The DNA here is from genome assembly GCA_027924585.1 of Larix kaempferi. NCBI lineage: Eukaryota > Viridiplantae > Streptophyta > Pinopsida > Pinales > Pinaceae > Larix > Larix kaempferi. The sequence goes on from BSBM01000199.1 coordinate 4,815,074, forward strand.
TAAAGAAATGTCTCTCAATTGTTGACACAAACCCAGTCGAAAGGGGTTCCTCACTTTTTCGACATCCAAACCACCACATTCTCCCTGAGCAACGGCCCAAACAGGTTTTATCCCGCCCGACAACACCTGCAGAGCAGATGAAGTCTCACCTGAGATGTTCGAGGGAGAGCTGACAGAACCACGTTTCTGCCGAATGAAGGAGGACCATGTGCATCTACTTATCAACTTAGTGCAACATTTTTTAACAGATCTAACTATTCAGCTTTAGCATCAAACAAAATTGCATCATCATTCAATAGATCTCATTATCATCAAACCATCTATGCAATTATACATCTATTTATAGGCTTGCGCCTTTACATTCATGGTCCACTTAGACAACCACCTAACTACTTCTTAACAAGATCTACAAAAGAATGACGCTAACCCACACAATGCGGTCCAAAATGAACCAAAAATACATAAAACAATATAATTTCTGACTTGTGCGCGGTTTTCCTCCTTGCGCGACATATTTGACCTTGCGTAGTATCCACGATACTGCACAGCTAACTTATCCAAACCCGACTGCTAACAGGCCCCCAACACAATTTTTTGGCTCACCCTTGAGCCACGTCAGCTGGACATGGTGTATTCGTTGATCTTTAGCCTGAAATATTCGTATTGCTGACTGATCTCCCTGACGTGCTCCTTGATCGTCGCAGTGATCTGATCCGGACTCTCTGTCAGGTCCTGTGCTAATGGGTGCTCAACCAGCTTACCAACAAATTCCTTCTTACCTTCCTGCATGACCTTCAATGCTGAAAATTCCTTAACAGAAAGCTATGCTCCAATATCTTGGAATTCATCTAACTACGTACTGTGCTTATGCTGACGCTCTTGTGCCCTCGCCACATGCTGTTGTAACTATTACAGCTAAAATCCTACCATCATGAGATTCAGTGTATACACCCTTGAAGTTCCATTGGCTAAGTCATTTATCTGAAAGGGATACCATTGCACTTATGCTAGGTATTGAGAGGTCGTTGCAGGCTGCACTCATGCAACCTGCGACGTTGCATCTTGCTCTATTGTAGGGTGCGATGAAGTCAGTTAATGGACAAAAATAGGCCTTTCGAGCTCATTCTCGAAGCCTGTTGACTTGTATCCTTATCCCTGACCTCTTGGGGGAGCTGGCACTCGGTTCCTGACCTCTTGGGGGAGCTGACACTCGGTTCCTGACCTCTTGGAAGGATCCCCTATCTCTCTCCGACCATATCTTAACCTACCCTATCCATACCCTATCCACTTAGCCCTATATAAGTGAAGCTCTACCCCTCTCCAAAGGGAGGAAGTCTATAGTGTCTACATGTTGGTGAAATCATATTAGAGAGATCTATAACTCATCCATAGAGAGACTCGTACTTCCTTGGAAGGATGGAAATTGGATTGGACGGAGAAGGCCTACTACGTTAAGCCTTGGTTGTAGTCTATTCTTATCTATGTACTTTCTTGATTTACAATAATATAAATGCTTTCCACCAATATTGTTCATGTGTGATGATGTTGTGTACTTTACCTGCTTAACTGTTTACTTAGATCTCTTATTGTATAGATGCTCTTTACTCGTTTGCATTGTTCTATGTGTCTTGATAGGTCTTGCAGCAGAGATTTGATGACTGTGGGATGTGGAGCAGTATCTAGGATAAAGGATTGCGAAGTTAAGGTAAGGCATCTAGTACTTGATCCTTAAGTAGATCTAGGAAAGTAGTTTGTAGTCTGTATTATTTGTTCTAGACTCACTTTGAGCTAGGGAGATCCAGCTCGCGTCTGCTCGAGTGGATTGTCCGTCAAACAAATATGGCGTCCATACTGGGGAAAGAACATTGCTTTGTAGTTGTCAATTTGAATGTTGTTTTTCAATTGATTTCTTGCCAAGCCATTCTATTTTGTCATTTCCTTCTTGGATTTGATTTCACCATCAGATCTTCACCTTGAAGAGTTTGATTAGATTCCTTTGAGTTTGTACTTCTCATTTACAGTCCTTTTTTATGCTCATTATCTGGAGAATTAGTTCATTTTTGAAGTCATATCTCGCCTGTCACACCTGGTCAGTGTACCCAGAGCGACATTGTGTGGTTTTTTATCTCTGTTCTTAGCCTGTTAGTCTATCATTGCAGCCCTTCCATTGGTCTACTGCGACACCGTTGCACTTCCCACACTGGTGAATAGCGACGTCACACTGTGTACAAGCAAAGAGTGCACCGATCTGCCATTTTTTGCCATACAGGCACCCTTTCTCCATTTCTGTTTTGAGTTTGGTTTGTGTGCAGGCTCCCTCTGTACTGTATGATCCAGTCAGAGATCCCTTTTTGATTTGTGTGATTGAGTTGTTTGGTATTTTGTTTGGAGTTTTTTTGGGTTCCATTTTGGACAAGTATGATATTTGGTAGTGGCAGACACTCTTGTCTTCCCCACCTACGTCCACTCACCCTTGCATTCCTGCCTCTCCTTTCCAGATCTGATCATTGTATTGGATCGGTTTCCAGACCTCACTTGCATTCATTTTGTGAGTTTTTCTTGCTTTTAGTATTGCTTGTTACTGAGTGATTTTTGAGTGTTTGTGTGTTTTTAGTCCATTGAGTGCTCATCTCTTATTGAGATTTTCCGAGTTATTATAGTGCTACAAGTAATCTTTTTAGTTCAGTGTTTATGTTTAAAAGCATTGTTATTGTCAAATTGTTATTTTGATACATCCATTGAAAGATCAAAAGTACTTTATTTCCGTCACTTTCCAAGCTCATTTGAAGAATTGCATAAGCATCAGAATGTCTCATTCATAGATCTTTTTGTAAAGTTGAAAGAAAATTGCATTATTTGTGTTTTTCATGAATTATGAGTTGCTCATCTTCTTGAAAAAATCGAATATACATCAAGTTTTGCAAAAAGTGGTTCCATGCTTTGGAAATTGCATTGTATCTTTTGGTTTTCATGCTTTTAGGCCATCATAATGAAATTGAAAATCTTGCATACTTTACTTAGAAGCTCTCTCTTTTCATCACTTAGCATCATTTTTGTTTTGAAAAGATAAAAGAAAAGAAAAACATGCTTTGATTTGGTTTATTAGTGTTGTGTCTTTTATGTTTCGCTGAAAAGGAAAAAGAATACTTCATAATCATTTTTTGGTAGATTTGGGATTGTCTTGCATTGTGTTGCTTTGGTAAAATTGTTGGAAAGAAAAAGAAAATTTCTCCTTCCCATACATAGAGTTCATTGAAAGAAAAGTGTATTTTTTGCATGTAGTTAGGGCCTGCATTATGTTTACGATTATGTACTCACCTCATGCATTCACCTAACCGTCCAGATAAAATTAACGATAGAACTAGGGTAAAATTTTTAGTAACGTGTGTGTAAATTAGAGTCGTGTTCCGGCGTCGTTAAACATGGCAGTTGTCATTATTTTCCAGCACTGTATCCTGGGGGTATTGTAGTATTCCACATACTTACCGGTATATCGAGCTCCGTCACGTACCCACCAAGTCACCTTTAGTACTTGGCGTATATCGAAGGGTGTATCACGTACTTGGTAGTATATCGGAAGGTCTATTGCCGAATGGTTGTGCATTAGACAACACCACTATGGATTTGAGCTCCCACATATCTTTCCTATATCGGGAGACACCCATAGTATTCCTAAAACCAACTGAGTTAACCTTTTGGTCGTCTTGGTGGAGAAATACACCAAGAACGACACTTGGGGAGCTACTACGCACGTATCGTCTAGGTAATTGGGTATTAAGGCAAGGGTACGGTCCCAATCCTCCTTGTCGCGTTTTGTTGTTGGACCCTGCGATATATCACAAGTTGCGAAGCCTTGAAAATCCTGTGAGGTTCCAGATTGTTGAATCCACTCTTATAATGTAAGTTTGCTTGTGGCCTTAGTTTGTGTAGGGTTTTGTCTGGTCTGCTTTTATTTTAGCTTGCCTTAGGAGAAACGTTTTGTTTCAGTCACTCTGGCTAACTTTCCTTGGAGAAGGTCTCCCAGGATTCAGAATTTTCCACCCGAATATCCCCTTAATCAGGAGGTAATTTCGAGGGTAAGGATGGATCCACATGCCAGGGTCGGGTCACATGAAGTGGAAAACCCCACTTTGAGTGTTGGAGGACTTTTGTTTCCTCATACTCCTCCAGATTCACCTGCCTCTCATCCCTCGCAGGGTGAAGAAGCACAAATCCCCACTTCACAAGAGTTAGCTCCTATTGTACCGGGAGAGCCTAGGTCGTTGGAATGGATAGATAAACCCCAGGACGACCCCGCAGCAGCTGCTGGTCCATCAACAACTTATTGGACATCTTCTACAGGCCACCCAGTGGTCCATTTTGCCGTTGCACCCCCACCTAGTGGGACTACTCCGGATGACCCCTTAGCTTACTATCGTAGCCAATTGGATCACTTTCGTTCTATGGCTGAGAGATGTCGGAGTTCAAGTCTCTAGTGAAGGGTCGTTGACCCGACGTTACCCCCTTACAGAACAATCCCAGGTCACTCTTTATCTTTTGAGTCACCATAATCATCCACGCAACACGTGACCACTACTGAAACTGGTCAACCATCCATTCCTGCACATGCATCTCCTAAACAGGAGACCAATTCGGTACTTCCTACTGCCCAACCTGTTGAACAGCAACATCCCAACACACTCGTGACTACTGCAGTTGCGTCACCTGCTCCTCCCCCACCCCAAACTTCACGGGGAGGATACTCTTTACCCCCTTCCTTCTTTACGGGTAGTGGTAATCCTACGGTGAATATACAACAACCAGTGTTGGGTCAATCTTTACCTAGTGGTCAACAAGTTGTTGCTGGGGGGAAACCCCCGTCTCTTAACCATAATCGTACAGCAGGAGTTCCCATCGGGCCTTCCATTGGAAATTCCTTACGTCCTGGACCTTCCACTTCAGGACTATCCCATGTCGGGGGCCTGTCCAATGTAATTCAACCTCCATTAAGTCAAGCATATCCAGGTCATCTTAACCCTATGCTGGGTCAAATTAATCCTAGAAATGCACTCTATGGGGTACCCTACCCCGGTAATCCTTACACTCTATGGGGATAGAAAAATGTTTTACAACATGGACCCCCACTTACAGTCTCTCAGGTCCCTCCACCCCCGTTTGGTCCACCCTCACCTCCCATTGGAGGCGGCGGGCCCCCACATAATTATGGAGGAGGCGGACCTCTACCTTTTGGTGGAGGACCACCCCACTTCAGTCATCATGGCCCACCCCCCCTAGCGTAGGTGGTGGAGGACCACTCCCTCCTCCCGGTGGAGGTGTGGGAGGACCATCTCATCCCGGTGGTGGTGGAGGAGCACCACCCCCTCCTAGTGGTGGTAGTGGAGGACCCTCTCATCCTGGTGGCGGTGGTGGTGGACCACCACCCTTTTATGGTGGAGGTGGTGGAGGAGGCTGTTACCCTTCCGGCGGCGGTGGTGGTCCACCACCCCCTCCCAACGGAGGTGATGGAGGCCCGTCCTATTCCGGTGGTGGTAGTGGACCACCACCTCCTCCCGGTGGAGGTGGTGGTGGCCCATCCTACCCTGGCGTTGGTGGCGGACCCCCACCATTTGGAGGCGGCCCACCCCCTCCCGGTGGTGGAGGCGGGCCCCCACCTTATGGTAATGGGCCACCTTATTATGGTTATGGACCACCTTACTTTGGCGGTGGACCTATATTTGGTTTGGGCGGCCAGTACCCCTATGGCTAGTTTCCTCCTGGAACACCTTGTGGTCAGTCGATACCAGGTCCCAGGGGTCCTTATATGCCTTATTCGTACTATCGATACTCGCAACCTAATCCACAGCTGCCATTTTTGGCTACCTTGGTTCTACCTGACTTGTCTCGCTTAACTAATGACCCCATCTACCACAGAACGAATTGGCCACCCATTCTGGTGAAACTTCCATCAGATATCCCAAAATTTGATGGTAAGCCGAGTGAGGATCCTAAAAACCACGTGATGACATACCACTTATGGTGTTCATCCAATTTCCTGATGGACGACTCGATCCATCTTCGGTTATTCCAACGGACTCTCACTGGTTCGGCTGCCAAGTGGTATATTGAATTACCACCTCATTCTTTTCCAGATTTTGGTTCTCTTGCTATGAACTTTTTGACTCATTTCCAACTGCCTATACGGTATGAAACTGGTATAGAGCTTTTAACCTTGCTCCGTCAAAATACCTCTACTCATATATCAGATCATATACATGAGTGGCAGAGGAGACAACATCTCATTAAGGCTCCTATTCCAGATCAACTCCTAGCAGATTGGTTTACGAAGTCTTTCATTCCTACCATAGCATGGGATGTTTCCATGGGTGGCACTGTCACTGAGGAACAAGCCATAGCTCGTGCCCATTTGCTTGACTTAGTCTATGCTCAATCTGGCACATTGTTTGATATTCTTCCCGATGCGCCCTGCAACACCTACGACCCCGTGAAACCACCCAAGGGACCCCAAGCTGATGGCATCATTGGATCCCTTCACACCCAGCCTTCCTCTCAAATTGTTGGTTCGTCGAACCCACAAGGTTCTTCCTCATCACCAACAAAGGCTATCCATGGCACCACCAAGTCATCCACTCTTGCTGTCACTGAAGAAGTGAATTCTGTTTCATCAGTTTCACCTCAAAATTCTGGTGGTAAGAAGAAGAACAAGGGGAAACCTAAGAAATCTTCCACCCAGCAGGAACAAAAGAGCACCCCTGATGATACCAAACAGAGAAGGAAGTTGAAGTATCCTTCCTACTATGTGGTGATGATCACTTTTCTAAGGAGTTCCCCATAGAGACGAGGTTCAAAAGTTTCTTAAGGTCAAACCCACACCTGCAGTTCTCAACAATCCCTACCCTGCTCAAAATCAACAGTCGATCGCTCACACTTGTTCTTCCCAAGGAGAAGCATCCACCATCACACATGTTCTCACGGTACGTAATGAGACTATCAACTTGAACACCCATTCTCATTCATATGACTCCATTCCAGCCAAGGAACCTGTTGGAAGTAATATTGAAAAATCTTCCACTTCGATGCCCGACGTCACCGTGCCGGCTGCTCCTCTCACCATAGAGAATCCCTCTCTCGAGTCAGTGTTGTGTCCACCCAAGAGAACGATTAGAAAATCGGTTTTTAATCCTAATGCTCGGACTGCTCAAAACTACAACATTGTAGAGGACCTAGCAGAAGCCCCTTGTGCTATGTCGATGCTCGAGGTCTTGCAAAACTGTCCCAATTACCGCAAGACTCTCCTCGCTACCATTGATGCAGTTGATCTGGATTCATCGAACACCATTATGTTCTGGTTGGAGTACTTCAAACTAAGGCTCTCCCATCAGCTGGCATTTTAGGTTGCCACTAACATTGCTGGGAAGATAATCCATCATACCGTTTTGGACGAAGGAGCCTCTACGTTAGTCATGTCGATCGCATGTTGGAGAGCTATTGGCTCTCCCGAGTTGGACCATTCTCCTACCACTTTGAGAGCCTTCGACAGACGTGGCTTTCAACCTCATGGGTTGTTACAAGCTTTACCAGTCGAGCTAGGGGGAAAGATTGCAACCCTTAACGTGGAAGTGGTCATTGCCCTGTTAGATTATAACATTCTTCTTGGTCGTAATTGGTTTTACACCATGACTGCAGTTGCATCATCTGTCTTCCGCATAGTATAATTCCCCCATCAAGGCCGAATTATCATAGTCGACCAACTAGATTTCTACACACCTGACACCACTACTCATCCAGGCGATAACGTTCCTTCTATTGGACAATATTCACAAAAGTATGAGAGTGTGGGGGTCGGCCTCCTTAAGGATTCATCCCTTATGGGCGTCTTTCCTACTTCGAATCCCCCAAATCATGTTGCCATGGTGAACATGATATCCTCGCAGACTTCATCTATCCCCAACTCCACTAATTCATGGCTTGTACTTGATGAAGCCACCAAACACCTGATTGGAGACACTATGCCTCTATCACCCTCTGAACTCATGTACGAGGCTATCCAATCAGCACCTGAGGACCACTTACCTGTGGCCTCCATTTCCTGTTCTCTACAATGGATATCATCCGATCCTATGCTACGGAATTTTCATTCTGACGAGTCCATTATGGAAATCACGAGCACAGATGATCCTCCATGGGGAGACCTCCATCATCATTCGTCTTCTTTTCATTATGACGAGTCCATTATGGAAATCATGAGCACAGATGATCCTCCATGGGGAGAGCTCCATCATCGTTCGTCTTCTTTCCCCATTCTGGATACTGTGGAGAACAACATTCACACCATTGCGACACCAGATATCTATTATGGATCTCAGTCCACGATAATTACATGTCAAACGGACTCCAAAGGAAAGTTATCGAACATCAAACCGACCACTTCGATAGACATTTTGGTTACCCCTGGTGTAGTGGAACACATTCATTTAGGCCAGAAGTGTTCCCCTGAAGAAGTCATTGCTTGTACGGCCTTCTTCAAGCGATTTCGAGATGTTTTCACTTGGACCTACGAGGAGATGCATGGGATAGATCCCTCCATTGTTTTACATGAGATTAAAACCTATCCCAACATCAAACCTGTCCGCCAAAAGCTGCGACCGGTACACCCTCGAAAGACTGCGGTAATCAAGGCAGAGATTGAGAAACTCTTGAAGTCCGGCTTCATCTATCCTTCCCATTGACAGAACGGGTCTCAAACGTCGTCCCTTTTACTAAAAAACAGGGTACCATTCGCGTATGTGTCGACTATCAGGATCTCAACAAAGCCCAAGGACAACTACCCGACTCCCTTTATTGACCAAATTATCGCCAATTGTGCTGGAAGTGTCATTTTTTCATTCATGGATGGCTTTTCTGGATACAACCAAATCAAGATCCACCACGCCGACCAGCACAAGAATGCATTCATATTCCCTTGTGGAACATTTGCATATCTTAAACTTCCGTTTGGTCTTAAAAACGCTGGTGCCACATTCCAGCGGGCCATGTCGTACGCTTTCCATGATGTGAAGGACTTTGTGGAACCTTACTTGGATGACCTCCCTGCCCACTCGAAGTAGCGTGAGTTCCACTTAGATCATCTGGAGGCCGTTTTCCTTAGATGCAGATGGTACAATATCCGTCTAAATCCTCATAAGTGTATTTTTTGTGTCGAGTCTAGACGCCTCTTAGGGTTTATCGTCTCGAAAGATGGGACCCGCATTGATCCCTTGAAGGTGGAAGCTATCGCCGCTCTTCCACCTCCAACTATATTATGGAACTTTAGAGTTTGCAAGGACATGCTACTTATTTAAGACGTTTTGTCTGTAATTTCGCCCAAAAGATGCAGGGTTATATGAGATTGATGAAAAAAGACGTCCCGTTCATTTGGGATGATCAAGCTCAACAATATTTTGAAAGTTTGAAACATGCCATCACGCATGCCCTTGTGATCCAACCGTCGAATTACTATTGAGATTACATTTTATATCTCGCAGCTTCCGACACCACTATCGCCATGGTTTTGGTACATGAATACCAGAACACCCAAGAGCATGTGATATACTATGCCAGCAAAGGTCTCATTGACACTGAAACTCACTATTCACATGTTGAGAAGCTCGCTCTCACGGCAGTCATTGCCATGCAAAAGTTTCGTCATTACATTTGCTTGGCACCACCACTATCATTGCTGATTCGAACCCGATGTACCACGTTCTCACTCGTCAAGTGCTTGGGGGAAAGTATTCACGCTGGATCATGATACTGCAAGAATTCGATCTTCTTTTCGAAAAATACAAGTCGAAAAAGTCTTTGGTGTTCGCTGAGCTCATTTGAAACTTCCCCCGTACTGATACAGAATCTGAGTCCAATGACTCGTTTCCAGATGAGTCATTGTTTCTTATCAGTACATCTGAACTGTGGTATGGAGATATCACATTGTATCTTCAAACCCAATGCTTCAACCCTGAATTGTCTCATGACGACCATCATCAAATACGCCACCATGCAAAGTACTATTTGATTATCAGTGATACTTTGTACCATTGTGGCATTGATTCTATCCTTCGACGCTGTCTGACTCATGATGAGGATGAACGCGTTCTGAATGACTTTCATGCTGGGGGATGTGGTGGTCACCTCTCTGGGATGGCTACAACCCAGAATATTTTGCGCATAGGATATTATTGGCCATCTATCTTCAAATATTGCATCGAGGCTATAAATAAATGTCCTCCATGTAAACATTTTGATACGAAAAAAGTGCACCCATCCCACCCCGTTACACTCGGTTATTGCCGTTGGCCCCTTCGCTAAATGGGGCATCGAATTCATGCATTGTAAGCCTACCTCGGCTGGGGGGCATAGTTACGTCATTGTAGATGTGGACTACTTTACAAAGTGGGCCGAGGCAATGCCTACATACACGAACGACGGCAAGACCGCCGCACTCTTCATGTTTAATAATGTAATAGCGCGGTTTGGATTTCCTCAAGCGATAGTTACTAACATTGGTTCACACTTTATGAACCATATGGTTGACGAGTTGAGCAATAGATTGGGTTTTCGCCATGAAAACTCAACACCGTACTACCCTCAGTCGAACGGATAGGTCGAGGCCATTAACAAGGTCTTGAAAACTATGGTCCAACGAATGGTGGGTATGCACAAAGCCAATTGGAACAACATGCTCTTCTCCACACTTTGGGCTTATAGAACCTTCATTAAAACCACCACCATATTTACTCCTTTCCAACTAGTGTATGGATTGGAGGCGGTCCTTCCCATTGAGTGCGAGATTTCGTCTCTCAAGATCGCTATCGAACTTCTCCCAAACACTACTGCCGAGAAAGAATGCTTCCTCTACCTAGCTAAGCTCGACGAGACTCGCTGAGATGCTTCTCTTTCCAATGAGGCTCATAAGAAATGAATCAAAGTACAGTACGACAAGTTGGTAGAACCTCGCACCTACAACGAGGGAGATCTGGTCCTCACATATGACAAGAAGCATGATAAGCTGGGGGCAGGAAAGTTTGAGTCCATGTGGCATGGACCTTACATACTGAAACGTGTCCTGGAGAAGGGAGATTATGAGCTTGAAGACTATGACGGGATATATTTGGGTAAACCCGCAATGGGCTCTACCTAAAGAGGTACTATGCTTGATTCTTTCACGCATAAGTACTTTTGTATATACTATACATGGTGTGTGTGTGTTTTTGTGTGGTGTGACACTTTTTATTTTTTGCGTGATTAGGTCTTGTTTCATTTCTTATGCCATGTTTTGTCTGTGTGTGCAGATGGCAACGTGCTATGGATTCGCGGACAGCGCCAACCAGCATACTCGTAACCTTGCTTCGGCAGCCTGGGTACTGCTATTCACCTACTGACGAGCTCATCATCTCAGGGGGAATGTGTCTAGGTTTAGCGACCAACAATGCTGAAGAATATCAAGCAGTCATTGGAACCCTAACTGACGCCATTTCTTTGGGTATGGACCATGTTGTCATCCACCTGGATTCTCAACTAGTGGTCTCTCATCTTAACCGATTCTACACCATCCGCGATCCCATCTTACTCCATCTCTATCGACGAGTCCATCTTCTGGAAAGGTCCTTCGAGTCCATTCAATACTTGCACATTCCACGAGACGCAAACACAGTTGCCCTTTCTATGGTCAACTGTTGATGTATATGTAACTTCGGAATGTATTTCATATATGTATATTGTAATCCTATAGAGATGGTATTATTCCTCTATACGGAAGTGTTTGTATTCCTATAGAGATGTTATTATTCCTCTATATGGATGTGTCGCCATTTATATTGTAAGTGTCGTAACTTATACTTGATGGTTTATTAGACCACCTTATTGGGGTCAGCCCTATATAAGTCATGTGGGTCGAAGGGTTATTAGACCACCCTATTGGGGGTCAGCCATGTGGGTCAAAGGGTTATTAGACCACCCTATTGGGTGTCATCCCAATCAACATTATGTTATGTGGTTAAGTTAAGGTCGACCTAGTAAAGGTTATTAGGCAAGTCAAGTCAAGTATAAATAGAGTGCGGGAGGCACTCTATTTCATCATTCTATTCTCTCTCACACTCTAGGGAGAGTGTTTCACTTGTGGAGGAGGAGAAGCTGCTGCTAGGAGATTTCTATATCTTATGCTTGGGTTGTATCATTGCTCTATCTATCTCTGAGGAAGTTATTGGGGTTTTTCACCTTTATGGTTTTCCCCAAGTAAACTCTGTGTCTCTTGTGTGCTTGCATTATTGTGTCCATGATTGATATGCTGTACATGTTGTTCTCTTAGTTAATATCCTAGATCATATTGAATTAAATTCTGAAAAATTAACATGGTATCAGAGCTAGCCTGAAAGAAGGCATGGTATGGCATGTATGACACTTGTTGCACTTGCAATGCTAGGGCTTGATATAGAAAAAACCAGTCATCGTAGAACTTTCGCTATAAATAAATTTTGGGGAGGTTTCAGGGTCTGAAAATCGTATAGGGTGAAGCTAAGATATCCATGTACCTTATTTACAAAGGACAACCTCTAATTCGTTGTACTTTGTGATTTATGATCTGTACAATATAGGGTTTCTGCCTCTTCCAGATCTCAGTGATAAATAGGTGACCTTGGAAAAAATGTCATAACTTGGGCTAGGAAGCTCCAAATGAAATTTTGTAAAAAGTTGCAGGTAGTGCACAGACTGTAAGTTCTAAGGTAACGTTTTCAGAGGCCGAAATTGAACCAGTGACACGTGGTACACCGTACAAGTTTGCTCTCCTGGTTTATCTCAGAGAATCCATTTGAGGTCAGACCTATGGATTTAGAAAGGTGACAAATCGGGATATCATAGGAAAAATTTTCAGACCCTGGGGATCGAATAGTTTGGAGTTACACTAGAAACAATCAGGTACATATTTCTATCAAAACAAAATTATTTTTGAGCACCTTCATTCATGGCTTCCGGAATTTAGGGTTTGGGAGAAAGTTGGAATTTTTGTAATCGGGGACTATGGCTGAATGCTACTCATCAAAATTGAAATTTAGAGACCAAGATCATAATTTTTGGTTGGGAAGAAGGTTGGGCTTGATCAGACCCTAGTTCGGGACTTTGATCGGAAAAGTGGAAAATTAGGGCTTATGCAAAAATGGGAATTTTTGAAATATGTGACCACGGCTGGAAGCTCCTCAGAAAACTAGAAGCTTTGAGCTTTGAATAGAACCTTTTGATTGGGCAGAAGGGTGGGCTTTATCAAACCCTAGTTCGGGGTCATGTCTAGTGAATCATGAAGTTTCAAAGGCAAATTTGAGGGGTGAAACTTTGCTATTTTCAAATTCTGAGTATACCATCTTGATCAGCTCATCAAGGCGCATATTTCTATCCTTTCGGAAGTTTGAAATTCAAAGTTTGAATTTTTAAGGTTTCTCTAACAAACCCTAATCCAGCTCCAGATCTAGTTCCTGCAAATCAAGTGGATTGGGTTAATCCTAGAAGAGAATGGATTGGTCACCTGCATAAGTGAAGAAGTTCTTGTTTCAGAGGGAGATGAGGCTAAGGCCTTACATAAGAAGATTACAAGCAATCTCAACAGGTATGACTTAGAGGTATGTTTCGAATTTTGTTCATGGTTAAGTTTATGATATGTTTGTCTTCATATCATTACGGTTAGTACAGTCTTGATTAATTACTAGACTTGTCGTATCACCTTAATAGAATTATGAATACATGATAGAAGACATTCATTGATTAAGGTTTTGACACTTATGATTGTACTAATGCATTGTGATGTTGTATGAGGTTTATGGTGTTCGCTAACATGAAAGGTACACCAAGAAAGACAAATCATGTTCTACTTCAAGAACATATAATCATGGTGACATGAAGACAAAGATTCATCCATTGTCATGGATCACATAGAAGATCTACTTACGAGGTATGTATAACTTGGTTCTACAATGGTTAACTTATGAGACATGCAGGTTACTAGCACAAGTCATTGAAGAGAACTAGAAGACATCATGCGGGTATGTTAGACATAACTAGCTAACATAGTAATCCAGGTATGTTTTTCCTATATCAAGTTAGAATCTTACCTTTTGTTAGGATCCCTTATATAAGTATACTTGGTATGATTGGGTATCTTTATTCATAGAGTTAGAAATGTAAGTAATCAAGGGTTTAGGCATATTATGTATCTTATCTTGATTGATGACTTGACTAACTAGAAGAGTCCTATGATCAAATAAGAATATGCATGAGTAAAAGAAGTCTTCCCTGAAACCTTGAATACTAATGTTTATTATCTGTGTTTGAAATAATCATGACCATACATGTTAAGATTATTTAGGATCATAATGTTTTGATAGTATTGATATTATACTAATGTATGTATGGTTATGTATGATATCTTGAGGATGAAACAAAGATGACACTAGTGCACACTCAAGCTTGCATGGTGGTCCAAGATGGATGTAAGGTTCAGAACATGTAATCCAGGAAGCAAAGATCAAGAGGGAGCACACTCCAGTTGTTCATGCAAGGAAGCAAAGATCAAGAGGGAGCACACTCCAATTGTTCCTGCAAGGAAGCAATGATCAAGAGGGAGCACACTTCAGTAGCTTCTGCAAGGATGCAGATATTCAGAGGGAGATGACCACTTCTCATCAGAATTGAGTTACAGAAAGGAAGCAAAGACTGAGAGGGAGTCAACCCAACAAACAAACAAAGATAAGTATTTGAATTATCATTTCTTGCATATTTAATTGTTTAAATAATACTGTTCAATAATGTATATACTGATGTTCCTAGAATTAGGTTGTGTATTATGCATATTAGAATAGTTGCATTGATGAACATTATACTACTAATATACATGGGTAAGTGGCCTATGGAATTGTACAACATTCCATTGCTACTTATCTAGAATGAAACCTCTTTGCTGACATGTTGGGAGTTGTGCACACTCTTAACAATGTTCTGGTAGAGATTGGAAGGCATCTAGAAAGTTATGGGATATGGATAAATGTTGTATTGAAGCATTGGCTGAGATAATTGCATGACTGTATGACATATTTCTTTATATGTAAGAATTTGTTATGAAAACTATGAGATGTTTCTAATCATGCAATTTAACTTGTTTATTAGGAAAGATCATATACGAGCACCTACAAAAGAAGGACTACAACATTTGGTCCAACAACAAATATATCTATTGAAGATATTGAAGTTCACAGGATCTGGGAAGAATGCCATGATCGAGGAATACCAGTCGATCATAAATATGTTTGGGATGTAGTACCAAGAGCTGAAGGGAAGTCTGTCATGAATTCCATGTGGATCTATAAAGATCAAGTATGCTGCAGATAGTAGCATAGAGACTTTTGCTCCTATATCCAAATCCACTTCCATCAGATTAGTACTTGCTTTGGCTGCAGTGATGAAGTGGAAGATACACCAGATCAATTTCAAGACAGCTTTCTTGAATGGTGTAGTTGAAGAGGAAGTGTATGTGGAGCAACCACTTGGTTCTGAGACACATGACAGGGAGCCATATATGTGTAGAACTTGGTATGGTAGGATAGACAGCTTTCTATCCAGTTTGGGATTTACCAAGAGTAAAGCAGATTCCAACCTTCACTACAAGGTTGAGGAAGGAAATCCAGTGATATTACTTTTGTATGTGGATAACCTGTTTATTACAGGTGAAGATAGATTGATTGCTGACACGCAGCGGAAGCTTGCTGCCAAGTTCGAGATGAAGAACTTGGAGATGATGCACTATTTTTTTTGGCATGGAGGTGTGGCAGAGTGCAGATGGAATCTTCCTTGGACAAGGGAAGTATGCGGTAGAGATTCTAAAGAGGTTCGGGATGATGGAATGCAAGGACATGGCCACACCTATGGCATCGAACTTGAAGCTTCTGTGTGATGCTTCATCTAATCCAGTTGATGTCACTATGTATCGTCAGATGATTGGGTCCTTGATGTACCTGACGAACACGAGGCCATATATTTGCTCTGCGGTGAACACATTGAGTCAGTTCCTGACGGATCCTAGAGGTGTTCACCTGGTTGCTGTAAAGCATATTCTGAGGTACCTGAAGGGTACAGTTGACTATGGGCTCAAGTATGATGCGAATCAAAAGTTTAACCTGTAGGGTTATGTTGACTCAGATTGGGCAGGTAGTGCTACAGATATGAAGAGCACTTCTGGGTGCTGCTTCAGTATGGGATCAAGTGTGATATCTTGGTTTAGCAGGAATGAGTCCTTCGTAGCACTGAGTACAGCTGAAGCAGAGTATGTTGTGACAGATGCGCAGGTTGCAGATGTATTAACCAAGCCGTTGGCCAGAGTATAGTTTGAATACTTCAGAGAGAGGCTTGGTGTACTTCAGATCGAGGTCCCTTCCATAGGGAAGTGATGAGTCCGGAAGATGCAGATGCACATGAGATTTTCTAACATGGTTGATATGTTCTCCCATGGTTGTGATGTAATTGCTGAATCCATTTTTCACATGGTGGTAGATGTGTTCTCCCATGGTGAAAAAGTAAGGGTTGGGGCCTTCCCTGAATGGTGGTAGATGTGGTCTCCCATGTCGGTGGTGTAAATGCTGGATGATGTGCATTTGGGATGTGCTTCATGGACGATGAGATGATTTGAAGAGGATGATGCTATGATGATCAGGAGGATCATGGATGATGAGCATCAGGATGATGTTCTAGTTTCTGCTCTGTATGATAAGTTGGATCATTTATGTATGTATGCATCATGTTGATGCTGCACATGATCAGTTGGATCATTTATGTATGTATGCATCATGTTGGATGCTGGATATGATCAGCTGGATCATTTATGTATGTACGCATCATGTTGGATGCTGGATATGATTAGGTAGATCATGTATGTTGATAGATACATTGTGTGGATCATGTATCTTTGTATGATCAGGTAGATCATGTATGCTGATGGATACATTGTGTGGATCATGTATCTATGTATGTATCAGGTAGATACATTGTATATGTTGATATGTATCAGGTAGATACTTGGTATGTATCAGGTAGATGCATTGTATGATCAGGATGATTGTGGATGACGAGCTTCTCCAGTTGACATGCATCAGGACGATGTAGTGATGATGATTAGGATGATCATGTGTACATCGGGATGATGTATGGAGAGTATCAGGTTGATACTCTGTGGCCATGGACAGGTTGTGCAGATGAGCATGTATGGGAGATCCTATAGGTCGGAGTTGTGTACCCATAACAGCCTGGGATGCTCTTTTGAGACATTTCTCTGGGAGGACATATAATAGCGCCCTGGGAGATCCTTCAGGTCGGAGTTGTGTACCCATAACATCCTGGGATGCTCTTTCAAGGTTTTGTCCTATGGCATGTAATTTTCTCCTGGGAGATCTGGACAGGATGAAAAAGGCCTCAGATGCTTCAGCCAGGTTTTTCCATGACCACATGTAATTTTCTCCTGGGAGATATGGATAGGATGAAAAATGCCTTAGATGCTTCAGCCAGGTTTTGTGGTGGACCACATGTAATTTACTCCTTGGAGATCTGGACAGGATGAAAAAGGCCTCAGATGCTTCATCCAGGTTTTGTGGTGAGATCACATGTAATGTGCTCCTGGGAGATCCGACAGGTAGAGTTGTGTGCTCGTAACAAGCTGGGATGCTTCAGCCAGGTTTTGTGATGGGTCACATGTAATGTGCTCCTGGGAGATTTGATAGGTAGATCTGTGTGCTCATAACAGCCTGGGATGATACCACCAGGTGACGCACGTAATAAGTCCTGAGGTTTCCACAGTATGGCCAGTGATGATGAAGACCTGTAGGTGGTGGGCCTACATCCAGTATGAAAAATAACTAGCTCTGTAGAACTTCGTATGACGAGTAGATTTAGAGATTGATTGAGATAGTAGCAGCAGTGATGATGACGATGACTCGATGACGATTATCCAGTGACGATGATCCAGAGAAGATGACTTGTGCTAGAAGACCTGTGTCGAGAAATACCTTCCTAGTTAAGAGGGAGTGTTGATGTATATGTAACTTTGGAATGTATTTCATATATGTATATTGTACTCCTATAGAGATGGTATTATTCCTCTATACGGAAGTGTTTGTATTCCTATAGAGATGTTATTATTCCTCTATACGGAAGTGTTTGTATTCCTATAGAGATGTTATTATTCCTCTATACGGAAGTGTTTGTATTCCTATAGAGATGTTATTATTCCTCTATACGAAAGTGTCGTCATTTATATTGTAAGTGTCGTAACTTATACTTGATGGGTTATTAGACCACCTTGTTGGGGTCGGCCCTGTATAAGTCATGTGGGTCTAAGGGTTATTAGACCACCCTATTGGGGGTCGGCCATGTGGGTCAAAGGGTTATTAGACCACCCTATTGGGTGTCGGCCCAGTCAACATTATGTTATGTGGTTAAGTTAAGGCCGACCTACTAAAGGTTATTAGGCAAGTCAAGTCAAGTATAAATAGAGTGCAGGAGGCACTCTATTTCATCATTCTATTCTCTCTCACACTCTCGGGAGAGTGGCACACTTGTGGAGGAGGAGAAGATGCTGCTAGGAGATGTCTATCTCTTGTGCTTGGGTTGTATCATTGCTCTATCTATCTCTGAGGAAGTTATCAGGGTTTTTCACCTTTATGGTTTTCCCCAAGTAAACTCTGTGTCTCTGTGTGCTTGCATTATTGTGTCCATGATTGATATGCTGTACATGTTGTTCTCTCAGTTAAGATCCTAGATCAGATTGAAGTAGATTCTGAAAAATTAACATCAAATTCATCTTATATTGGTACATTGCACACACATAAGCATATATCATGAATTGTTAAAAGTAGACATAACATGTAAATAATTCATTTTATAAGAAAACACATAACAAGATTGCACCATTCATCTATTTTAAAACACATAATGTATAAATCGCTGGAATGTCTGCATATATATATATCATCATAAAAGTAGTGTTGGTACAAAATCTGAAGCACGATGGCTTTTAGTGAGTCTCTACAAAAATCTGAAGCCTCGTAGCTTTCAGTAAGTACAAAAATATGAGGCCTTCAAGCTCTCAGTACATACACAATAACAACACAAGGCCTATCTCCTGGCCCGTACAACCTTAGGTGGTCTAATAGTTCTGGCCTACTGAGTGTGGAAACAATCAACTGCTCTCGCAACTCTGCGGAGCGACGCAGTTGCTCCAATCGTGTACACCTGCATGGGCCACGACACCTCATCTGCCGTCGGCTCGGGAACATATAAGGTCAACCAACTCAAGTTGGCATAGAATCCATCCATATATGCAATGGAAGTGTGTATGGAAGGACCCACAACTGCTCCCTCTCCTCTCTCTCTCCTCGCGATAATAGAGACTCCCACCGGTCGTACAGGGCCCACATCTACACACACATGTTGTTAACTTGTTAGCACTATAACAAAAAAAATTATAAAAAAAAAAAACTTAAAAGTGCAAGGGTTTATTGTTCTTACCTTGGTCTCCCCATGCTGCTCCCTCAGGCAGTGGCAAGTCAAGATCATCTCTGAAGTCCGTACCACTGTACGGTAAGTCCTCTACCATCAATAACTAGCCCTCTAGACAGCTGAAGAACTCAACACCATATGAGAGGATGGGACATCACCGTTGTCCATCTAGACATGTGTGGATCCCTAAGATCCCTGTCATCTAGTGGTACCTGAGGGCGCAAGAGGGGAACCCGCTCCAAGAGGAATTAGATCACTATCGAACCGTAGCCAAACTATTTGAGCTCTCCCTGTCGACACTTGGTCAGCTGAGCTCGCATGTTTGCGAGGAGTCCCTCGCACCAGTTGTAGATCTTTGAAGACATACAGTCCTCCACATATAACATCTATGATCTAGAGTCTAAGTGAGGAGCTTGTTGTTGGTCCTCTATTTTGACCATTCAGTATAATGTTTTCTAGCTTAAAGTCTTAATGGAATCAAATAATAATCAGTTTTGTTGTATCTGATTATGTCTTTTTGGAGGTCAACACTGCTAAGATATGGTAAGTGATTTTTAATTGCTTGTTTGTTACTTTGCCTTGTTTTATGCATATAATTGGGCTTTAGGTTTCATTTAATGATAGGTTAGTAATAAGTTTTGTTTCTCTTCTATGCAGGGTTCTTTTGCTACCCGACTCCATACCTGTCTCAGCGTTCAAAGGAGGATTTATGCAAAGATTTGGGGATTCGATCTACAATGAGGGCGTTTTTCCTGGATTCACCTCACCTTTCAGATGCTTGTGAGGATTGCTCAGCTGCTATTTTGGGGATGATCTTAGATTAAGGAGCTGTTGTTTTTCTCTCTATAGTAGTATGTGTATATCAAGGAATTTGAGCTCCCATCTTTGGCTCAGATATGCCAAGATATCTGTGGGATTGTTATCTATGTTGATCCTTGTTTCCTTGTTTCTATGAATTGGTTGACTAAGAAGTTTAGGTAGATAGGATCCTTTTACAGTACACAAAAAGGTGGAGGGGAAACATTAAGATGCAAAGACAAATTCACTATGGGATTCCCATGGTGTAACAGCCTGCCGCAACCACTTTAGTGGGTTGCCCCAAATTCTTGTTGTGTCCTTCTGGTAAGTGTGGTTGTTTTTCTTTGCATATTTGAATTATTTCACTGCAAAAAGTGTGTTTATCTTTCCTGTAAAGAGCGCTTATTTTTTCATACAAGTATGGTTATCCTTTTGCAAGTGGGGTGTGTTTAATTCCAGAAATCTAATTTTACAACAGTTTTTAGGTGCGACTAGTTGTGGCAGATTGGAGGAGGAGGATTGATAAGGCAAACTTGCGCATTTCATAACAGGTTCCTTCAAACCCAATTGTGGCACAGGTATTTCAATTTATTTTGATTAAAAGTCTTGTTATTTTTCAGAAATTGTTTTGATGAGACCCAGAGATAGTAAGGGAAGATTTATTAAGGTTCATTCCGATCTTTTTGAAAACAACAACCCCCCCCTTTCACTAACCCTAGGGATAGGGATACCGGCAATGAAACTGAAAACAACAACATTCAAAATTCGGTGGAATTTGGGACCAAACCAGCAGGAACTGAGGTTATACTCAGTAAACAGTTACATTCAGAAGAAATCCCACAGATCCAACAAGCTTCACCTCCAAAGGAAGATTCCAACTTGGTTGACACAGTGAACATAGAAAAAGTGAACTCCCTTCTTGGACATAACCAGAATCCGGTGGTTTCTCAAGTAGAATCTACCACAGATTTACCTTTCAATCTTCAAACTTGGCCTAGGCCAGACCATTGGGACTTTATTCTATCCCCAAGAAGAGACGGGTTAGGTGTCAATTGGTTTAGGAACCCTCTTGTCATGAGTGATCAGGAAACTGGACACCAGATGGAAGGAGAGGGAGAACATGAGGGACGAACTGAAACAACTTTTGGCTTCCCCATTCTGGATCTTACATGGGATGTCAGTATGAAAAATATCCCAGCATATTCATTACCTACCTTCTATGGGAAAAGTATTGAAGATCTGGATACCTTTCTATTTGAGTTTGATATCTTATGCAGGAGTTATAATTATTTACAGCATGCTCAAAAGTTAAAACTATTTCCAGCCACCCTTAAGGATTCTGCACTTAGATGGTTTATGAGCCTGGGGGAATCCACCATCCGAACTTGGGAACAAATGAAGAGTGCTTTCCTCAGAAAATACCGAGACTACTGTGGGCCTAGAGACTCCCAAAATGATATCTTTAAAATGCAACAACATGAAGAAGAGAGTCTTGAGGACTTCCTAGAACGCTTCTGCTTTGTATTACAGAAGTCTAAGTATAATACCTTACAGGAGGATGCAGTTAGAACTCTTTTTCTGAAAGGGATTCTGGATGAATATGTGGAAATCCTCAACTTGATGGCCTCAGGTGATGTATCTCATAAGTCCTTTGAGGAGATTACTGAACTGTGCAGAAAATATTCTAGGAGTAGAGCCAAGGCAGGAAAAAGCACAAGGGAAGGTCCTTCCCACATTTCTAGAACAACAGGAACTAGTGGGGTCACAAGAGTTGAATTGGGGAACCTGTTAGAAAATTTTAAAACTGACATCTTAGGCACCTTAAGTTCTCAATTTGATGCTTTGAAAACAAAGAAACGGCAAGAGGAGGAGGACATAGCAGCACTACACATATTCTTCCCTAAATGCAGGAAAAGACACCCTTTGAAAGAGTGCCCTCTTAATACCATTTCAATCTGTGCTCTTTGCTCTGATAAACATCCTACTGACAATTGCCCTTCTTTACCAGAACTGCAAGCCTTTTACAAGCTTAATGCTGAACCTATGGATCCATCATATGCATCAAGAAGGCCTTGGCAGCCTAGACCCCAAAACATGCCCCCAGAACCTGTTTTTCCAAACCCTGCATATTATTATCCCATGCAGCAATCTCAGCAGCCATGGAGCCCACAAATGTGGCAGAATTGGCCTTCTCAACCTACTCAGACCCAACCATGGCAGCAAGGTTGGCGAGGACAGACATATGGGGGAACACAAGGACAGCCTTATGGGGGAGCACAATCAACAACCCCTCCTAGCTACTGTCCAATGCCACCAAATATACAACAGCTATTACCAGGCTTTACACCACCTGCACTCCCTCCTATACCCCCAGTTCCACAACAATACCAAAATCCAAACCCACCTCGACCCACATTGTTGCCAGCCCAACCTATCCCAAACCCTAATAACAGACCTCCCCAGCCTCTTCATAATGCTGAAATTCAAATGGCTCCAACTTCCGTAATCCATTCAGCTCCTTTACAGGAAATACAATTAAGGTCTGGGAAAACATTAAA
Organism: Larix kaempferi; assembly: GCA_027924585.1. NCBI lineage: Eukaryota > Viridiplantae > Streptophyta > Pinopsida > Pinales > Pinaceae > Larix > Larix kaempferi. Next base: position 4,837,990 of record BSBM01000199.1, read on the forward strand.
TAAAATCCCTCCAGCAGTGATTATTCATGAAGAGACTAGAGAAGAAAATGATGAAAAAGAGATTACAGAGGAAGAAGAAGTGCAGATTGCCTCAGAAAACACTCAAGCACTGGGAACTCATTTCCAATCACCTGCTCATCCACAAGTAAATAACAACCCCCCTTACCCAGAGAGGTTATTAATAGAGAAGCCTGCGATGCGTCCACAGTTTGATTTAGAAAATGAGTTGAGAAATGTTTGTATCAAAATTCCATTACTTCAGGATATTAGAGATGTCCCTATTTATGCAAAACTGGTAAGGGAACTGTGCTTAAAGAAACCTGGTTGAAAACAGAAAGACCCACCCAAGATAAATGTTTTAGGCCAGCTGTCCAATTATATTTCAGACTGTTCCTTACCCCCAAAATTTGCAAATCCTGGGAACCCAGTGGTGACCATTTACATCAATGAGATTCCAATAGGAAACACTCTAGTTGATTTGGGAGCTGCCATTAATGTCATGTCCATGACCACCATGCAGAGACTTCAGTTGAATAACCTCCTCATATCTAATCCTACTATTTTGGAGTTGGCTGATAGAAGCACAGTCAAACCTGTGGGGGCCTTGGATGACATTACTGTCACAGTAGCTTCTTGGGAGTATCCAGTGGATTTTCTGGTACTCCAAACCAAACACCCAATGGGGGAACATCCTGTTATATTAGGCAGGCCCTGGTTAGCCACTGCCAATGCCTTTATAGGATGCAGAGAGGGTATTTTAACTATATCAAATGGCACTTCTCTACAAAACCTAATTATTTATCCTCCAGCACAGCTTGTATCGGAAAACATGTTATGGTTAGAGAATCCTTACGGGGATGAGGATGTGGGACAACCCTTACTGTCCATCAGTCAAACTAGGGGGTTGGAGCACCAGACTGAGGATGATATCCTAGATCAATTTATTTTAGCCACCACTAGTGTTGAGTTCCCTCAGTCCTTCTCTGACTTAGACAATGTTTTCACAGAATATTTTCAGGAACAATATTACCCTTCAGCCACCTCATCATCAGTAGTTTTATTCATAGATGAGAAGGTTGGAGCAGCAACTATACCAATGGAGATTAGTCCAGGGAGATCTTTGTTTATTAATGGGAATCTGTCTCAAAGCCAGCAAAATCAGGTAGTTAATTTACTTAAAGCACATTCTGGGGCATTTGCTTGGGTTTATACAGACATGAAAGGCATTCACCCTGACACATGCATGCATCACATCTATACGCAGGAAAATATTAGACCAGTAAGACAACCACAAAGAAGAATGAATCCTGCACTTAAAGACATTGTGAAGAATGAATTACAAAAATTGCTGGATGCAAATTTCATCTATCCCATTTCTGATAGCAAATGGGTATCTCCGTTGGTGATTGTCCCGAAGAAGAGAGGTAAGTGGAGAATATGTGTTGATTTTCGAGAATTAAATAAAGCAACTCTCAGAGACTACTTCCCTCTTCCTTTCATAGATCAGGTTTTGGATACATTGTCAGGCAAGAAATATTTTTCTTTTCTGGATGGATACAGTGGGTATAACCAGATAAGAATAGCCCCAGAGGATCAAGAAAAAACTACTTTCACCTGCCCATGGGGAACTTATGCTTACAAGGTGCTACCATTTGGACTGTGTAACGCTCCTGCCAGTTTCCAGAGGGCAGTGTTAGGTATTTTGGTGATTTAGTCCATGACTGTGTGGAAATATATATGGATGATTTTACAGTCTACGGTAATGATTTCAAAGAAGCCTTGGATAACCTGGAGAAAGTTTTAATTAGGTGCCAAGAAACAAATCTTGCTTTAAGCCATGAAAAGTGTAAGATGATGTTAACTGAGGGTATTGTTTTAGGGCACCATGTTTCATCAGAAGGTATTAAGGTAGACCCAGCAAAAATTGAAATCATTACTAGTCTATCTCCACCAGCTACACAAAAAGAAGTCAGAAGTTTTCTGGGACATGCAGGGTACTATCGTAGGTTTATTGCTAATTTTACAAAGATAGCAGCCCCACTGTTCAAATTGTTGGCCAAAGACAATGGTTTCGATTGGGATCAACACTGTCAGACAGCCTTTGACACATTAAAGTCAGAATTGTCTTCAACACCAGTTCTGCGGGGGCCAAATTGGTCTTTGCCCTTCCATATACAAACTGATGCTTCATACACTGCCTTGGGGGGAGTGCTTGGACAGAAGGAAAATCAGTCCTCTTATGCTATTTATTTCATCAGTAAAAATTTAACACCTGCAGAACTGAACTATACAGTAACCGAAAAAGAGTTTCTAGCAGTGGTTCATGCCATTAATAAATTCCGGCATTATATTACAGGTTATGAGGTATTTTTTCATACCGATCATTCTGCTATTAAATTTTTAATGAATAAACCGATCACTAGTGGCAGAATTACTAGATGGTTACTTTTGCTACAGGAATTTAACATTACCATAGTTGACAAACCAGGGAAGGAAAATCTGGTTGCAGATTTCCTCTCCAGATTGACTCATGCTGATGATAATGTTCCTGTAGATGATACGTTCCCTGATGAACATTTATTTGCTGTTTCTATTAAAATACCCTGGTTTGCAGATATAGCCAATTATTTGGTTACAGGGAAACTACCTGCTCATCTGTCATCTTACGAAAAATGAAGAATCATACAGCAAAGTGCTAATTATTCATGGGTAGGTAATGACCTCTTTCGAACCGGTCCAGATCTGATTATCAGGAGGTGTGTGAGGGAGGATGAGATGTGTGACATCCTTCAAGCCTGTCATGATGGACCTTGTGGAGGCCATTTCTCAGACAAGCGACAGCATATAAGGTGTTACATCAAGGGTATTACTGGCCTACCCTTTTTAAAGATGCTGAAAAGTATGTACAGGGCTGTGACAGCTGTCAAAGAGTGGGGAGACCCACTGCTGCTGATCAAATGCCTTTACAAGCCCAGGTACAAATTGAACCCTTTGAAAAATGGGGATTGGATTTTGTAGGGCCAATCTCACCAATGTCAAGGAAAAAGAGATATATTTTAGTTTGCACTGACTATGTGACTAAGTGGGTTGAGGCAAAAGCTCTATTGAGGGCCACTGAGAAATCAGTTATAGAATTTATTTACAAAGAGATTTTTACTCGCTTTGGCATTCCTCGTGAAATTGTGACTGACAATGGAGCACAGTTTGTCTCTAAATCAATGAAAGCACTTACAGAACAATATGGGATTAAGCACTATAAATATTCTCCTTACCATCCCCAAGCAAATGGGCAGGTGGAATCAACAAATAAAGTGTTAGAATCCATTTTAACTAAGACTGTACAGCTGCATCACAAAGACTGGGCAGATAGGCTACCCGAGGCATTGTGGGCTTACAGAACTACGTGGAGAAATACCACAGGGCATACCCCATATCAGCTTGTTTATGGGAAATAGGTTCTGCTTCCTATAGAATTTCAAGTGAAGACTTTTCGTACTGCTGCACAATTGAGCCTGAATTTAGATGAAGCCTAGGAGCAGAGGCCGATGCAATTAAATGAGCTTGATGAAATCAGACAAGATGCTGTCCAACGAACGGTGTTGATACAGAATCAACGGACTAAGTGGCAGGATAAATTTTTGAAGAAGAAGACTTTTGAAGAAGGTGATTGGGCTCTGTTGTTTGACTCACGATTCAAACATTTCAAAGGTAAGCTTACCACTAGATGGATGGGACCATATGAAATTGTGACTGTTTTTGATAATGGCTCTATCAAAATAAAGACAATAGATGAAGAACAAACTGCCTTTGTGGTGAATGGACATCGGTTAAAGGTATATCACAAACCTCTTTCTAAGCAAGAGTTCATTCATACCATGAGTCAGCAAACTGGACTAGAGTTGGTAGGTGAAGGAATGACTCCTCCATCTCCCACTTCTTCACAGTAACATTCAATGAAACTATTTTTGTATATATGTACAGGAATTTGTTTTATTAGGGTTCTTTTAGGAGAATGCAGATATATATATTTTTTTTAAAGGCTCAGGATGTTTTAGAAAAACAACAGGGAAGTCTTTTGTTATTCAACCATTGATTGTTTTTGCAGAGGACTGTGTTAATTTGGAAAATTTCTGGGCTTCACTGGTAATTAGAATGTCTATATTAGGTCAATGTATGTGTGCTGTCAGATTTTTCAGAACTGTTCTGTCTATTCATATGAGTACTTGCCCACCAGGCATTGCCTACATTAATGCTTTAAGCTTCCCAAATATTTTTTTGCTTATGAACTTATGGGTTACTAGGACCATTTGACTTGGTTTCACACTAGATGGAGCGAGGGAATTGTTGTTAGTAACAACTATGGGCATGAAATTATTTTTAAGACAGGCATCATTTAAAAAAAAAAAGGGTATCCAGGATTGGGCAGTTTGGGGGTTATTATCTATTGGCTGTTATAATACTAAACACATATATATATATACATTGTTTTTAGCCACTTTATGACTTTCACTTTCTACACTTGCAAAGGTTAGTTGTTCATCTGGGCAAATCTTTACAGGCATATACAAAGAATACTCTTCCAATTCTGGTACCATCCCACTCCTAAATGGTTTTCAGAGCAGCTCCCCCACTCATCTATGCTTGAGCAAATCATAAATTTTATCTTTAAGGTGAAATTGGGACAAGAGCCTCTGATAGAAAAAGGGTGCAAGAGGTTAACCCGCCGGGATACTGAACAGGTCCGCTGGCAGCGGGTACCGACCTGTGGTATAAACAGGCAAACCCATCAGGGTGCTGAATAGGCCTGTTGGCAATGGGGCATCTGCCTGGGGAATAAGCTTCTTAAGATGTTATAGTTACCCCACCGGAGTACTGAACGGGCTTGCTGGCAGTGGGTTCTGACTCTAATATCTTCTTTAACAGCCTCATCTATACTTGTCTGTATGAACAATGTACCTATGTAAAGGTAAAAGAGAGGCCATAAGGGTGGTTAATTAAAATTTAATAAACTCATTGAAAAAAAAGTAAATTGATAGCCAGTTGATAATCATCCCCAGCTGTTCTGCATTTTGGGTTACCTGATTCTAGTAAAAGAAGGTTTATGCCTGATATTTTCTGAGTCCTGAACATAGCTGAGAAATTCAGTTCTATTTGTTGCACTACTCAAACTATCCTGTGTGAAGCTGAGTCAAAGTGGACCAGTACCCCATTAGCTTCTGTTAGTATTCCCTTTGCCTTGTGGCACATGTCCTGGTGGAAAAAGTTCTGTATGAATGACAAGAATGAAGTCTGCATTTTTGATTGTTTGAGGGTGATTGATGAAGTCTGCATTTCTGATTGTTTGAGGGTGATTGATGAAGTCTGCATTTATGATTGTTTGAGTTACATAGAAGTAAGGGTGATTGATTGAAGTTTGCGTTCCTGATTGTTTGTTTGTATTGTTAATAAAAGTTGGTTTCATAACACAACTTAGTTTCTTGTGTGATTAGATGGAGCAGCAACCTTACAATAAGGAAGTTATGCCACGAAACTGTTGAGGGTCCAACAAATTTTTAATCCAGTTTACTTGCTTATTAACTCATCCGAGTGGTGCATATTTGGGAAATTAATGGTTTTTACATCACTGTTTGAGTGCATCACTTTAATAGCACAGCAGCTGCTCCAGATGTTGGTAATTACTACTATGCTGGTAAATTTTTGTTCATTTTTATTAGCCTGAAAGCACTGTTGTATGTTACATTTGTTGAAGTGCTGGATTGAGTGCCGTATAGGGTGCTGGAAGAAACATTGGAAGATTGGCATGTATATGGTAAAGGTAATGAACGTAGATGAGGTGAGTAAGGGTGTATGATTGGCTAAGTCTTAATTTTTATTAAGGTTATGATTATAATTAAAAGCTTTTTGCCATAATACGAAAATTGATGAGTTATGAACTACCATAAATAACTTTGGCATACATTAATTGATACTTCACTTTATGGTGTTAACTTTGTCAATATTTCATTCTTTATTATTGATTGGCAACCTTTGAGAAAAGAATCATAACCTTGTTCTATTACAATTGGGGTTCTTACGTGTTATGAGATTAAGATTAGTCCAAACATGTTATATCGTGGTCATCATTCCCTGCGACGTGGATGGCACGAACATTGGCTTATCATGATATCCTCACCACGTCTGCTAATTATTACCACTCTTTACCATAATTTTATCGGGCTGTTTCTAGTTTTACCCTCTCCAGTGAAGAGAACCGTGATGAAATTTTCCATTGCCCACGAAATTGACTGTCTGTATCTTTGCTAGTTCGCTGTTCTTCTCTTTTCCTGTCTTCACCATGCTTAACCGGCATGAGCCCTCCGCATATGAGCAGTTATTAGCTATCCCTGAGTTCGTAGCATGCAAGGAGATGTTTATTCGGACTGGGTGGCATTTATTTTTAACCAATTTACAGGGCCACGATGATGCTGTCTCTTTACAATTCGCTTTGGGTTTCGATGGGCATACAGCTAAGGTGGGGTCCCTGGAATTTGCAGTGACAGAGGATTCTATTTCGTTGGCTACGGGACTTCCACGCACTGGTGATAGATGGTTTAAGAATTTTCGGTTGCCACGAAAAGAATATGACTGTGTTTTCAAACCTGAATTTTTGGCCGTGAAGGGTGAGAAGGGTTTCTCCAAGCTGTGGGTTAGAGAGGAATTCCACAATATCTTGATGATTATCACCAAGTTGATTACCTGTGAAGGTCGATTCTCCACTTATAAAGCCTGTCATTTTCGCCTTTTGGATCACTTCGAGTTTGGTAAGCTTCTGAATTTTCCATTTTATTTTTGGAAGAGTTTGAGTAAAATGGCTTCACAAGTTAGGAAGAACCTAGAACATCCAACTCACAGTCTTTACCATCATGGACTTATTAAAATGCTCGTTTTAGCTGAATTAAAGAAGCAAGGTCAGGTATGGGAACAGTTTGTATATGAACTATCTAACCCTCATCTTCCGTCATCCTTGAGGAATGAATCCGGTGGGCCTCATCTCCCTGATCTAGTGGAGAAAGCTTCCTCTGCAAACAACTCTGTTCACCCAAATGATTGCCCTCATGAACCAGTTGTTAACAGTTGCAAGAAACCTACCCCATTACAAGCTAAGAGGTCTCCAATATCTAAAAGATAGTGTGTTAGTTCTCGTTCTGGGGGAGATAAGGAGCATGAAAACTTGTTTGTTTTTCCCAATAGACGATTTACTCGCAGCATGGCTGCTAAAGAGGGGAGAAAGGAATCTAAGGGTAAAGAACCTGTTCAAGTCGAATTGCCATCATCCGATGCTTCCTCTACCCATGACAACTCTGATTCTCCTAGTTCTCCTCATTATTCTACAATGTCGAGTCCTGTCAGTGAACCTTTGCTGCCAGCATCCCCTTCAAAATCGAGTCTGAAATCTGCCAAAGCATCATTTTCCAAATCAGGTTCAAAATCTACTAAGTCGGAGGCTTCAGCACAGGGAATTGATTATTTTAGGCAAAAGAATTTTAAATTGACAAGGAAGCTGCAAGAGTATGTGAGGTTGGATTGGGTCATCAAGCAGGAAAATGCCATTTTAAAGGCTAGAATAGTGTCTTTACAAACTTTGGTTGATGAGGTTTCGGGGACAAATCGCAGTCTTCGAAAACAGTTAAAGAAGAAAGATAAACAATTTGAACAATTGGTTAGTATACAGCAACAATCTGCCCCGTCTCCTCCTCAGGTTCAAGTCCTATTTAATACCTCAGCTTCAGTCTCTGGAGTTGGATCAAAGGATTGATAATCTATTTTGAAGGTTCAAATTTTGTCTATCTGAAACTCTCTTGCATAGGGACATGCAAGACCTTCAGTCTGGGGGAGATGTTGGTCCTCTATTTTGACCATTCAGTATAATGTTTTCTAGCTTAAAGTCTTAATGGAATCAAATAATAATCAGTTTTGTTGTATCTGATTATGTCTTTTTGGAGGTCAACACTGCTAAGATATGGTAAGTGATTTTTAATTGCTTGTTTGTTACTTTGCCTTGTTTTATGCATATAATTGGGCTTTAGGTTTCATTTAATGATAGGTTAGTAATAAGTTTTGTTTCTCTTCTATGCAGGGTTCTTTTGCTACCCGACTCCATACCTATCTCAGTGTTCAAAGGAGGATTTATGCAAAGATTTGGGGATTCGATCTACAATGAGGGCGTTTTTCCTGGATTCACCTCACCTTTCAGATGCTTGTGAGGATTGCTCAGCTGTTATTTTGGGGATGATCTTCGATTAAGGAGCTGTTGTTTTTCTCTCTATAGTAGTATGTGTATATCAAGGAATTTGAGCTCCCATCTTTGGCTCAGATATGCCGAGATATCTATGGGATTGTTATCTATGTCGATCCTTGTTTCCAGGTCGATTGTATTCTGTATATTCAGTATAAAAGTGACTCTTGAAACCCTAAGACGATAGCAGATGTATTCAGAGAAACTGTAAACTCTATTTTTTAATATACCCAGTGTTTATCTTCTTTTAAAAAAGCTGTGGTTTAGCAGGCGTTGAGGGCAGGGCCCACCTTCAACACCAATCTTTTGTATCTATGTGTGGTTTGTATTTCTGTAAGTAGCGTGAAACTGATATCCTCTGGCATTGTTTCATAATAGAATGGTAATGGTTTTGTTTATTTGTGTTTCATGATAAGGATTGTGTTTGCAGAAAACAAATGATTCAGTTTAGCTGTAGAACCAAATCAATAAATTAATAAGAGTGGTTTTGTATTTCAACCTCATTAGTCTTCAGTGTGGATTGTTGTTTGGGGATATGGAATGCATAAATCGTGTGATGGATTTGATTTAGGTTATTGTAGAATCGATTTCATGAAGGATTACAAGTAGATTGGATTGTACATTTCCCACAATGCTAGCGTTATAGTGATTGGTGAATGGTGACAAGATTTGCTTAGATTCCTTTCGTTTGCAGGACTATAGGATCGTTTTATGGTGTGGATTTGAACAACGTTTGTAATATTGAGTAGAGGGTTTGAAGACCGTAGTCACAAAGCATCTAGGGTTTATTTCTTTTTGAATGGAAGATTGGATAAGAGCTGAAGTTGTACCTAAATGAGTCTTGGAAAAGAGTCCTGGTTTATAATATTGTTTCCTTGAATCAACAATTAGTTTCACAATATGTATATGTAAACCAAAACCAGTGAATGTTTATTACACAGCTCTAACATCTATTGATGAGTAGTATCTGAATAGTTTTGGTGTTCTCTTGTGTGCATTTGTATGCACAAAACATAAACAGAGTATATTTGGATAACAATAATCAGTCAAGCTCTCCTTTGATAGGCTGTGTGTGTTGACAATTCAAAGTCAAGAGGTCGTAGGTTTATTTCAACTCTAGAAATGTTTGTGTGGATTTAAGTATTAGATTCGGAGTTCAGATAGGAAACAAGGTTAATTGAGGTCGATTAAGCATATGCATTTGACGGATAAATTCTTCCCTTATCAGGCTGATTGTTTTGAAAGTAAACTGTAGTTACTATAGCTTAAGATTGCTGTAGAGACCGTTAATTGCTTTAAGAGATTGCTGTAGTTCAAGGGTTGTTTAATTTCTTAGCAGGTTGTTCTACTGTAGTTTAATATTGTTGTGAAGTATTGCTGTAGTTAGTGTTTCTTTAGAAGATCAGGTTTGCTTCAAAAATTACTATAGTTACCTTTTGCTCTAAGTTGCTGTAGACAAATTAATTGTTTTTGTTTCTGTATAACAGACCTAGGAGTCCTTAGTATAACCATAATTTCATTCATTCCATTCTTTTGTTTGTAAATAGACTAGAGTTTCTTGAGGAATGAGCATTGAGACCACTTTGCCCGCACATATAGTGTAGCAGCTCAAAGTTTATGCACCCTGGTTGACAATTAAATCAAGGTAAATTAAATATCATTAATTTTAACCAACACTTGTCTCCCTGCCATCCTCGTAATGGTGAAAAGTATGGCATGAAATGGATTCTCCCGCACATATTTTATGGGAATCTTCCCACTAGAAGCACGGGTATTGGGAACACAGTGCTGCAAGATCATGTCACCCACACTCTGATCACTCCCACGTGATCCAGTAAGAATCACATTGTCCCCTCTTCAGTACAATCTGGTCAGGAAGTAGATGTCCTCGACATCTATGGTAAGCACATGATCATCGATCACGAAATATTGTTGGGACGCATCCCAGCATCGGAGCATATGTGTCAATAGTGGGATTTGGGCCCTCATGCCCTAGATCTCGAAGAACTTGAGGAGCCCAAAGTTCCTCAATGCTTCTACACATCTTGGATCATTTGTAGCCTGTTCATCATCTAACTCATGCTACCATTCACGCCACTCCAAAACCATTCTGGCTATTGGTGACCTGCCAAAAGGAGGTCATAAACATTGTTAACACTTGCTTCAACCACCAAAAGTTCTTTTTTTTGGCATGGTTTGTTGGTTGGGATGGACATTTCCACTGTCGCACCTAGTTATTACTAATAATGCGACGTCATCGCATTGCATCCTTGCAACCTTTGCAACGACTCAGTCTCGTAGCAGTTCCCGAAAGGGTAAACTGCGATGAGCCGAGGATGCAATGGCCCTTTACAAACCAAGCCAGAAACCAAAAAAATGAACAAAAATAAAAATATAAACCACTACAATTATGCTGGATGAAGTTTAGGGTTACCTGCTCCATACAGTGGGTGAAATGGATGCTCGTAGCTCCCGGAATCGACAAGTGAATTTTTGGCTAAAAAATGGCACTTCTACTCCCAATTTGGCAAATGAAACAATGGTAACTGTATTTGGCCCATTTTTCTATTTATAAATCAAAATGGAATATTCCTTTTCAAATATTTGATGCCTTTAGGCCATTTTCTATAGTTTGGATCGACTTTTATCATATTTAAATGCTTGGTTGACTATTTGACCTAGTTTCTGAGTTTGCAGGAGTCATTAAGTGTCGTTTCACGCCATTTTTCACATTGGAACGGTTAGCTTAGGTATGAACACCCCTTGTGTGTTTTTGTCATTATTTTCCATTCATTAGTTTGTAATTATTTTATGATGATGAGCTTACTCTTTGTTCTTTCTCGTGCTCTTTAAACCATGAGAATAATTTACTGAGTTACGATTTGTCACTTTTTCGGGCTCATTAAACTCCTATGGAAAAGGAATCCCCCTAGAGTCTATCTTTAAGTTCTTTTCAGGCTCTTGAAATACAAAAAGATTGCCAAGCAAACTTTTCGCGTTCACGCTTATTAAAGAATTTGAATGGTCGTCTTCTTGATGATAGTTTACCCCTTTTTCGGACCAGGGGACACTACTTACGAAAAAGGTATACTCCAGCCAATCATGACTGGAAGAGTCCTCTCCTGCGTTGTTTTACCCTTTTTTGAGTGATGAGGCCAACTTTACGAAAAAGGACCGTTGGAGTCTTCTTTAGTTCTTTTCAGACTCTCTAAACATGAAATGACGACCGATTTTACCTTCTATGGACTCGCTAAACTTTCATATTGAAGGGCCCGCCATGGGACAAACCCCTCCTATCCCAGGTTTGGAAAATATTTGGGATTGGACTCATTTATGAGATGAGCTATACCGAGCATCTGGTTACCCTCATCAAGCTCGTAAAAAACACATGAGGCACTCATCATTCATGATGGGGAGAAAGGAAAGCTTTTATGTTACACCCTTTATCAATGGCAGTATCTAGTCGTTTCTTGAACGTGACACTCATTTGCATTTGCATACTGTACTTGGATCATCCGTTTGTCCTTGAGTTCCAACAATTTCCTGAGTCTTGTTACTCCTTTGAGTCATTCAAAGAACGCTTCCATCATCAGCTGCATTAGGAATTGGTACCATAACTCGTCAAGTCAATACTGCCAAGGCATGCCATGCCCATGTTCAAGGATACTCTCGCTACTCATCATCTGCAGTCAGTACACCTTCCATCATGCTAGTCTACTCTGATTTAGTCTTGCATGTCACTATACCATCTGATCTTCTCTACACATCCTTTGTCGTGTTTCGCATCGATGATGGGGGATTCATTATGGCCCTCCTTCAATGGATTCATCCCTGTCGACTTCAGCTCATCATCCAAGGATTGAATCTAGAAACCAACCAAGTACCTTGGCCCTACATGCCTCAATGGCAGGTTACCTCGCTTTCGACATGAGTTTACATCATTGACTCTTGATTGAAAGATTTCATCTCGCGTTTGACTTCAACTCATTTATTCACTCTTGATGATATGTACTGAGATACCTTGGGGATCATTGACATTAATGGTGATTTCTCTCACACTTGTTAACAGTATACCTCAATGACCGCTAATCAAGTGGTTTCTACCATGTTCGATGTCAAGACATTTGTAATCACATGGATAGATTCGTATCATTGCGGGTTAATCTTGAAGACCCTGGGGAGTCATGTTTTACCCAGGTTGCGATGGAGTTTGTATTGAGTCATGTCACACGGATCCACATTTGCATTGGTCGTGGCTGTGTTATCGTCTCATCATGGATCTACGCTTGTGTCTAGTAGCCATGACTGTGTTCAATCCGTCATTACTACCATGGATCTGCAATGTATTGGTCGACTGCAATGTTGTTGTTAGAAAAACAGGATTGCAGAGCAATAACAATAAACAGAAATGCAAATATAATCACACACACATTACAAGAGAGACACAGATATATCATGGTTCACCCCAACTTGGGCTACGTCCACATTGAAGTTTCCAGTCCTTATTATTATTCCGTCCAACAAAGTGAAGGGATACAACCTGCAACACAACCGCTGCACTTCATCTTCTCTGTCTCACAGTCTCTCTTCACATATCTCAAAGATATTTACAATGCATAAAACCTAATACATCAACCCTAGCTGTATTAAAATGTCTTTCTTTTATAGGGAAAATACAATGGGAAAAATACCACGGGATACCCAAAACCATGGGCCTGCAAAACAGCTGGCGAAAATAGCCCCAAAAAGTTTTCTCGGGGGGTGTTGCCTCGAACCCCTAAAAATGCAGAATGGGTGTATAGCCCTCCGAGGTGCACGGCTAAGACGATATCATCTATGAGACTGGAAGATCTGGCTCCACAGCCAACAGTTGTATGTCATATGAGACAGTGTACTCAGAGTCACTTGTACTATAGCAGTGTCCTTCATCCGATAAGCCATTGCCATTCTTTCTGTCAAAGCATTTCACATGTCCAATATATCAACAACTTCATGCTTTGGGGGGAATTCTGTTACACCTAAAATCCTACCATCATGAGATTCAGTGTATACACCCTTGAAGTCCATTGGCTAAGTCATTTATCTGGAAGGGATACCACTGCATGTATGCTAGGTATTGAGAGGTCGTCGCAGGCTGCACTTATGCAACCTGCGACGTTGCATCTTGCTCTATTGCAGGGGGAAACGAAGTCAATTAATGGACAAAAATAGGCCTTTTGAGCTCATTCTCGAAGCCTGCTGACTTGTATCCTTATCCCTGACCTCTTGGGGGAGCTGGCACTCGGTTCGTGACCTCTTGGAAGGATCCCCTATCTCTCTCCTACCATATCTCAACCTACCCTATCCATACCCTATCCACTTAGTCCGATATAAGTGAAGCTCTACCCCTCTCCAAAGGGAGGAAGTCTATAGTGCCTACATGTTGGTGAAATCATATTGGAGAGATCTCTAACTCATCCATAGAGATACTCGTACTTCCTTGGAAGGATGGAAATTGGCTTGGATGGAGAAGGGCTACTACGTTAAGCCTTGGTTGTAGTCTATTCTTATCTATGTACTTTCTTGATTTACAGTAATATAAACACTTTCCACCAATATTGTTCATGTGTGATGATGTTGTGTAGTTTACATGCTTAACTGTTTACTTATATCTCTTTTTGTATAGATTCTCTTTACTCGTTTGCATTGTTCTATGTGTCTTGATAAGTCTTGCAGAATGGATCTGACGACCGCGGGACGTGGAGCAGTATCCAGGAGAAAGGATTGTGAAGTTAAGGTAAGGCATCTAGTACTTGATCCTTAAGTAGATCTAGGAAAGTAGTTTGTAGTCTGTATTATTTGTTCTAGACTCACTTTGAGCTAGGGAGATTTGGCTCGCGACCTCTCGAGTGGATTGTCCGTCAAACAGTAACTCTTTCAACTCTGTAGACTTGGTGATCTGAACAACCAGGGGTAGCGTCCTTAGCAAAGTCTTCATTGTTTCTAGTTGTCCTTTTTCCTCCTGCAATAGCTTGGTCAGTTTCTCCAATTGCTCATCCTGGACTACGTTGCTCCAAAATTGTTTCGTTGCTTCCTACTCCAATTCTCCTAGTTGTGTCGCCAATGCCTCCATGGATCTTTTCCTCTCTGCTGCTTGATCTGGTGGTGTGCCTGGTTGTATCAAAGCCAGTAAGTCGGCATTGTCTCGTTGCAACCGGGAAATGACGGCCCCAAGTCGTTGTGCTCTTTCGATAGCATCCAACTCCGCGGTGGGCTCTAATACATACTGACAGACATCATAAATTGCCTCTTCCAACCGCACTCTACCCTCCCAGAAGTTGGATTTTTCTACTGTCAAGTAGTCATGTTCCTTCTTCAGCTCCTTGATTTCTCTAGCATTCTCCATAATCAGCCGCTCCTGTTCCTTCGTCAATTCTTCTACCTCTTTCCGCACTTCTGCCTCTTTCTTCTGTGATTGCAAGAACTGACTGCTGATATTTTGTTCCCTGTCTGCCAATTCTTGAGTGGTGACCGTTTGCATATGCACCAACGTCTGCGTGGATAGCACGTTGATGTTGATGGACAAAACTTGTAACTGTTGCAAGGAGGCATGGAGATCCTCATTGTCGGCCGCAATCGCAGTTGGTGGAATTTTTACATTCTGAATTCGCATCCTAGTGCTGATTGAGTCAACGTCTTGCACAGTCGTTACCTCTGGTGCTTTCTTCAAAACAACATCGAATAAAGAATCAAGGTGAGTTTTTACCTCGAAAAAACGTTATGTTGCTTGATTCTTCATTGCTTCAACTACCGCATCCGTTGCATTTTTTAGGGCCTCCATAAGCCAGTTCAGCTGCACTTCCATCCTTGGGGATACGCCACTTGTCATACCCTGTTCATTTCGCATCTTCGTTTTGGCCTCCTCAAACGTGCTCTCTTCTTCCTCATCAGTGGGTGTCCACGATGACTCTTGGTTTGAATCATGGTTACTCTGCTGGTGCATTGCAGGTATTTTATCATTTGGTGCATCTGCTGGTGGGCCCATCGATAGTTCTTCTAGAATGACCGGTTCTCTCCATTCGGTAGGCCAATCATCAACAATCATCTCCAGCTCCACATCAGACAACTTGTATGGTGTTGGCAACCACTACTTCTTCGGGTTGCACCGCAGTTGCACATGAATGGCATGGGGCCCGATCACGAACTGAGCAATCTATTGATATTTCCTTATAGTTGCGTTAGACAATCATGGAAATTTCACATCTGCCGCCTACAGCGCCTCCCAGTAGACCCAAAACTGCATTGCGCAGTCCTTAAGCCACTCAGCTTCTTGCACCCACCGAAGGTTCTGATAGCATGTGCCCTTACAAAAATTGACTATGTCCACATCCATACCTTGATAGTCATCTGGTTCCATCCAAGCTACGAGCGCGATTAAGATCAACAACCAACTATATGTGAACGGTCGCTTTCCCTCCTGGAATGTCATCGCATCCTCTGTCAACTGGTTCAGTAAAAAGAGCGACCAGTTCATTTGGACCCCTTGCGGCCACATCATGGCGCATGTAATGACCCCTGAGTTACCTTGGGTGGGTCAGTTATTCCTGACTAGTTTAGTAGCCAAAATCCTTGCCCCGATGTGCACCGCCTAATCGTTGATGTTGTCAATGTGGTATGCCCGTCCGTCACGCTGTAAATCATAGCGCATCCTCAAATTTGCCGTGAACCTCTTATCATTATCTTTCCCTCGGAAATACTGCGAGGGGTCTGGCCCATCCTTAGGAAATCCCGTGATCTCTGAAATAAGGTCGACTGTGACTACCACCGGTTTGTCCATCCATAAAATCCCGCCATGGAAACAGGCCAAAATCTACTTTACGCAGGCATTTGTTGTTGGTTATGGAGCTTGATCTCCACATTCAGAGATATTATTATTCATCTGTGTCCATACCCCAGGTTTGGTTATGATCCTGACACGATCCCCAGGGGGTCCGGGGGAGTGCAACCAGTTTTCGAGCCCATGGTTTTTGGTAACCCGTGGTATTTTCCCATTGTATTTTCCTTATAAAAGAAAGACATTGTAATGCAGCTAGGGTTGATGTATTAGGTTTTATGCATTGTAAATATCTTTGAGATCAAGAAGAGAGACTGTGAGACAGTGAAGAGAAAGTGCAGCGGTTATGCTGCAGGTTGTATCCCTTCACTTTGCTAGACAGTATAATAATAAGGACTGGCAACTTCAGTGTGGACGTAGCCCATCTTGGGGTGAACCACGATATATATGTGTCTCTCTTGTAATGTGTGTGTGATTATATTTTCATTTCTGTTTATTGTAATTGCTCTGTGATCCTGTTTTTCTAACAATTGGTATCAGAGCCAAAGGTCTATTTGGTAGATAAACCTGTTCAGATATCCACATCATCTTTTTCAGGATCTTGCATGCAATTAGGGTTTGCATGCAAATTCTAGGGTTTGCATGCACTTTGCATGCATCCCAGTCACCAGTTTGATGCCTCCAGCACCTTAGCCACCTTATTCTAGCACCCGGGAGCCACTTACATCAGATTTTTAGCCCTCCTAGGCTGAAAGGTGCCCACTTCTCACCTACTGCCAGAGAAGGGCGCACTTGTTCACCTACCACTGCAGTTCCACTTCAGTTACACTCAGTTAGCTCCGATTCTCCCTGATTTGAGGCTAGTTTCACTCCCGAATGACTGTTTCACTTCCGTTGGACCTCCAGATTGACTATATGACTTGTTCTGACTTCAGTTAGCCTCCCATGCGCCCCCCACTGAGCCTCCTTCCCTTAATCAGTGCTACACACTTCAGTTACACTTGTTACACTCAGTTAGACTCAGATTGACACCTGGATGACTGGTTCTTGTGCATTGATGACCACTACTGATTGATGATGAGGACTCCTAGTTGGATTCAAGCTACTCCATTCAGTGATTCGAATGACCTACGTAGGCAATTCGAATTGCTTAGTCATTGAGACAGTTTATATTGTAATCATTCACCCTTTCTGGGATATTGAGCACTGCTGCATGTTTTGCACAGTTTTGCACCATATTTTCTATGTTCATCTGTTGTGATTGATTTACTTGTTCATTAGATCTGTTGTGACTAATTTTACATGGTATCAGAGCCATGGCAGGGACAAGATTTCTTTTCTACAGGTGTTCTACATGAAGAGAGAGCAATCTTTGCTCACCAATATATTTCAGCAGAGGCATGCAAAATCTCATGTGCATTCGCTCATGTGCATGCAAGGCTAAAAATATAGTGTTTGTTTGTGTGTGATTTGCAGGTTTCTTACTTCCTCCATGTGCATTCGCTAATGCAAAGATGGAGACTTCTTCTTCACAAAATATTCTTACTCCATTAAACTATGATGAATGGAAACCAAAGATGATTGCATTCTTGAAGAGACAATGTCTTTTTGATATGTGCATTTGTAATACAAGAGATTTTGATTCCAATGAAGAGGAGAATGATTGGCTTAATGATTGTGACAGAGCTTTTGGAGCAATATGTCTTGCTATGTCTCCTTGTATGCGCTACCTCAGTAAGATTGCTGAAAATCCAAGTGATCTATGGGTCCAACTTGACAGAGAATTTGGAAAGCAGGAAGAAGAGGATCATGCTAGCCTTTTGGAGAACAAGCCCAGTGAGATCTCCTTATGTGTTCTTTCTGATCATGTCTTGGCCTCAATAATTGTTCAAGATGAAGAAGAAACTGTAGATTCAAAACTCTCTCTCTCAAAGTATTCTATTTCGAATTCTGAGCAAGATAAACCAGCTCATACTCTAGATTCCAAAGAGGTTCTTGAATCCTCTCTTTCACATGAGTTTGCCGGCATGCAGAATAATGATCTACTTGAAGTTTTGGAGGTAAAATCTGATTTTGGAGGTGAAGCATTCACCCTCCTTGATTGCATGCCTCCTATAAACTTTTGTTCTATCATTTGCACAGTTTCTCAGAGTTTTACTGAAGATAAAGAGCACTACCATTCACTTGAGTTCAATTCTCATGCACTTTTTGCTGATTTTGGTTTTGATCTCACCCTTGTTGGTTCAAAGGAGATCTCAAGAAACCATTAATCTATTCTTGGAGCTGATTTAACTTCTACTGATAAGAAGTTCAAGTTTCAAGATATATTTGATCTTATTGGAGCTTATCCTACCTCACTTGGTTCGAATCACAGGTTCCAGGATCATCCTCATATTTTCAGATTTGTTCTCACCATTTTCGGTATGAAGAGCAAGTTCATAAAGTCTCCACATTCGCTTGCATCCACTGATGGAGAATTCAAGCACATGTTTTTGGAGCATAATCCATTTACTCCCAAGAGTAAGATACCTCCAGACATATCTATTTGAGTTTGGAGCAGTTAAATCTTTTGGTGTGTTACAGTTCATTTTGAGGGGGGGTATTTTTCCCATGAGGTTTTCCCCATTTCCTCGGTTTATTTACTGTTATTAGTTTGGATTATTATTGTATTGGGGTGACCTTTGGTCTTAGTTACCAGGGCCCCACATTATTTTTTGCACATCATAGTCTAGCTTGAGGGGGGGTGTTCGGATATCCACATCATCTTTTTCAGGATCTTGCATGCAATTAGGGTTTGCATGCAAATTCTAGGGTTTGCATGCACTTTGCATGCATCCCAATCACCAGTTTGATGCCTCCAGCACCTTAGCCACCTTATTCTAGCACCCAGGAGCCACTTACATCAGATTTTTAGCCCTCCTAGGCTGAAAGGTGCCCACTTCTCACCTACTGCCAGAGAAGGGCACACTTGTTCACCTACCACTGCAGTTCCACTTTAGTTACACTCAGTTAGCTCCGATTCTCCCTGATTTGAGGCTAGTTTCACTACCGACTGACTGTTTCACTTCTGTTGGACCTCCAGATTGACTAGATGACTTGTTCTGACTTCAGTTAGCCTCCCATGCGCCCCCCACTGAGCCTCCTTCCCTTAATCAGTGCTACACACTTCAGTTACACTTGTTACACTCAGTTAGACTCAGATTGACACTTGGATGACTGGTTCTTGTGCATTGATGACCACTACTGATTGATGATGAGGACTCCTAGTTGGATTCAAGCTACTCCATTCAGTGATTCGAATGACCTACTTAGGCAATTCGAATTGCTTAGTCATTGAGACAGTTTATATTGTAATCATTCACCCTTTCTGGGATATTGAGCACTGCTGCATGTTTTGCACAGTTTTGCACCATATTTTCTATGTTCATCTGTTGTGATTGATTTACTTGTTCATTAGATCTGTTGTGACTAATTTTACAAAACCCGCAAGAAGCTAGGGTTTCTAGTTCGAGTGGGAGTAATGGCAGAAGAAGGAAAGTTTAAGGTCGAGAATTTTAATGGCCAAAACTTCCAGTTATGGAAGATGCAAATGGAGGACTATCTGTACCAGAAGGATCTATTCCTACCGTTGGGAGGAAGAGAAAAGCAGCCAGCAGCCATGAAGGATGAAGAATGGGAGGTTCTTGATAGAAAGGCTCTGGGAACAATATGGCTGAGCTTAGCTTCATCGGTGGCTTTCAATATCTCAAAATAAATGACAACGGAGGGTTTTATGAGCGCACTGGGTAAGCTATATGAAAAAACCTCAGTCTCCAACAAGGTATTTCTAATGAACCGTTTATTTAATATGAATATGTCTGAAGGTGGATTTGTTACTGATTATTTAAATGAGTTTAATACAGTTACAAATCAACTAAGTTTTGTAAGTGTGAACTTTGATGATGAGGTTAGGGCTCTTCTAATCTTGTGTTCATTGCCAAAAAGATGGAATAGCTTGGTCATGGCTATAAGTAACTCTGTCTCTGGTTCAAACACCTTGAAATTTGATGATGTTATTGGTGTTATTCTTAGCGAGGAAATGTGAAGAAAAATCATAGGTGAGACATCAAGTAATGCGTTGACCATGGAGAGCAGGGGAAGACAAAAGGAGAGATGAAAGAGCCAAGGTAATCGTGGGAAGTCTAAAACGGGCAGTTCCAAGTCTAGACTAGGAAAAATAGAGTGATGGAACTATGGAAAGAAAGGACATCTGAAGAAAGACTGTAGATCTCTAAAGAAGAAAGGAGATGCACAACAAGAAACTACCCAGGAAGCAAATGTAGCAGGTGATGTGTTACAAGATGGTTTGATTCTTGCATTAGATAATACTAGTGATTATTGGGTAGTAGATTGAGGGGCTTCATGTCATGCTACACCCCATAGGAAATACTTTCATGATTATGTTCCAGGCAATTTTGGACATGTTTTATTTGGTGATGATGAGCCATGTAAAGTTGTTGGAATGGGTAAGGTATGGATAAAAGTTTAGAATGGAATTGATTGGCTGTTAAAAGATGTTAGGCATATTCCCGCTATGAAAAGAAATCTGATCTCAACAAGGCAGTTGGGAGATGGCGGTTGTCTATCTACATTTGGAGAAAAGTGGTGGAAGATCACTAAAGGATCAATGGTGATAGAAAAATGAGACAGGGTAGGTACATTGTATTTATGTCCTCATAATACTGACCATTCTATCTCTTTAGCTTCCAAAGAAACAGATACAGCATTGTGGCATCATAGGCTTGGCCACATGAGTGAGAAGGGGATGCAGATTCTCCACTCAAGGAAGTTGATGCCAGATTTAAAGCAGGTAAGTTTGGAATTATGTGAGAACTGTGTTTATGGAAAACAGAAGAGAGTCAAATTTCTCAGGGTTGGGAAACAGAAGAAGAATGAAAAGTTAGAGCTAGTGCATACAGATGTATGGGGACCAGCTCAGGTACAATCTCTTGGTGGATCTCATTATTATGTTACATTTATTGATGATGCAACTAGGAAAACTTGGGTTTATTGCATTAGACATAAATATGACGTGTTTGCTACTTTTAAGAAGTGGAAAGCTTTGGTTGAGAATGAGATAGGAAAAAGGTTGAAGTGTCTCAGATATGATAATGGAGGTGAGTACTGCGGCAAGGAGTTTGATAGTTACTGTTCATACCATGGGATTCGTAGAGAGAAGACAGTCCCAGGAACACCACAAGAAAATGATGTGTCAGAAAGGATGAATAGAACTATCATGGAACGTGCAAGGTGTATGAGACTGCATGCAGGGTTGCCCTTACAGTTTTGGACGGATGCTGTAAATACTGTTGTTTATTTAAAAAAAAGAGGACCTTCAAGTGCTTTGGATGGTGGTATTCTAGAGGAGGCATGGACAGATAAAAAGGTAAACTACTCATTTCTGAGAATGTTTGGTTGTGAAGCATTTGTCCATATTGATAAAGAAAATAAAACAAAGCTTGAAGCTAAATCCAAGAAATGTACTTTTATTGAATATGGGGTTGATGAATTTGGTTATCGCTTAAGGGATTATGAAAATAAAAAAAATCATCAGGAGTAGAGATGTGATATTCAATGACAAGGTCATGTATAAATATTAGTTGCAGGGAAAGAAACAGGAAAAGGAAACCACAGAGTACACAGTACTTGATGAAATTCAAGAAAATGAATTGCCAAAGGTGCCAAAAAATCAAGAACAACGGCAAGTACCTGAAACTCCTGCAACTACAAGAATATCTACTAGGTTAAGTAGACTCCCTGAATGATACTCTCCTCCAATGTATTATTTATTGATGACTGATGCTGGTGAACCAGAGTGTTATGAAGAAGCAATGTAGGTGGAAACTAGAAAGAAGTGGGAGCAAGGCATGAATGAGGAGATGGACTCATTGGCAGGAAACCAAACTTCGGATTTGGTTCAGTTTCCTGATGGTAAAAGAGCATTGCAGAACAAATGGATTTACAGGTTGAAGGAAGAAGGAGGTAAGAAGCGGTACAAGGCGAGACTTGTTGTAAAGGGGTTTGCATAGAAGAAAGGTATAGATTTTGATGAAATATTTTCTCCTGGTGTTAAGATGACTTCAATTAGGACTATCTTAAGTCTAGTGGTGGTAGAATATTTTCATCTTAAACAGTTAGATGTAAAAACAACCTTTCTCCATGGGGATTTGAAGGAAGATATATATATGCAGCAGCCACAAGGGTATGAGGTCAAAGGGAAGGAGAATTTGGTGTGCAGGTTGAAAAAGAACTTGTATGGCTTGAAGCAAGCTCCAAGGCAGTGGTATCTAAAATTTGACAGGTTTATGATAGAACAAGGTTATAGTAGATGTCATTCTGACCACTATGTTTATTTCAAGAATCTAGACAATGAAAGATATATTATCTTGCTATTGTATGTGGATGACATGCTTGTTGCAGGTTCTAACATGTAGGATATAAATGTACTCAAAAGGAAGCTAGCTAATTCATTTGAGATGAAGGATTTGGGTGTTGCAAAGCAAATCCTTGGTATGAGAATAACGAGAGACCAGAAAAATCACAAATTGACATTGTCTTAGAGTGAGTACATACAAAAGGTGTTGGAGAGTTTCATAATGCAGAATGTAAAACCAGTAAGTACACCTTTGGCCAGCCATTTTAGTATAAGTAAGGAAATGTGTCCCAAGACATAAGAAGAGACAGATTACATGTCCAAGATTCCCTATCAATCAGCAGTTGGCAGCTTGATGTATGCCATGGTGTGCACAAGACCAGATATTGTACAAGCAGTGGGATTTGTGAGCAGATATATGAACAATCCAAGTAAAGAACATTGGAAGGCAGTACAGTGGATTCTCGAGTATTTGAGAGGTACTACCATTCAGGCATTATGTTTTGGAGGTTCAGACACTGTCCTACAGGGATATGTTGATGCAGATATGGCAGGTGATAAGGATAGTAGGAGGAGCACCACATGGTATGTGTTTACTGTAGGTGTAATAGCATTAAGTTGGATTTCGAGACTGTAGAAGGTTGTTGCACTTTCAACAACAGAAGCAAAGTATGTTGTTGTTACAGAGGCTAGTAAAGAGATGATTTAGTTGCAGAGGTTTATGGACGAAGTGGGTAAGAAGCAGAATGATATAAGGTTGTATATGTACATCCAGAGTGCCATTCATCTTGCAAAGAGCTCAACATTACATTCCAGGACTAAACATATACAGCTCAAGTACCATTTCATACGCTTTGTTCTCGAAGATGAATTATTGAAGCTGGAAAAGATACATACTAGCCAAAATCCTGCAGACATGTTCACAAAGGTAGTGACCAGAGAGAAATTGAGTTCCTGCTTGGTTTCAGTTGGCCTTCTAACATGAAGGTGAAGAGGAGAAAGTTGCCAAGTCCAAGTCTACCAAGTGTAGCAGCAGTGGAGTTGTTTTGATTAGTCTCCAAGTGGGAGATTGTTGGTTATCGAGCCTGATCTCCAAATTCAGAGATATTATTATTCAACCGTGTCCATACGCCAGGTTTGGTTATGATCTTAGGACGATCCCCAGGGGGTCCAGGGGAGTGCAACCAGTTTTCGGGCCCATGGTTTTTGGTAACCTGTGGTATTTTCCCATTGTATTTCCCTTATAAAAGAAATACATTGTAATATGGCTAGGGTTGATGTATTAGGTTTTATGCATTGTAAATATCTCTGAGATCAGGAAGAGAGACTTTGATATAGTGAAGAGGAAGTGCAACGGTTGTGCTGCATGTTGTATCCCCTCACTTTGCTAAACGGTATAATAATAAGGACTGGAAACTTTAGTGTGGACGTATCCCATCTTGGGGTGAACCACGATATATCTGTGTCTCTCTTGTAATGTGTGTGTGATTATATTTGCATTTCTATTTATTGTTATTGCTCTGCAATCCTGTTTTTCTAAAATTTGCCTCAGTTTACTGCCCAAAATGTAACATGTTGATCAATCCCAACAATCATGCCTAATCCAATTTGCATGCCCAATATTTCGGAATGCATGGTGTCGGTCCGCCTCCAACTGCTACCATCGGCACATATGGATCCATTGTAACATCCCTCAACGCAAGCAAATCATGGTCATCATACTTCATATGCATCAGTGCAGGCACAATGTCTGCGGTGCATACCATGCCTTGTGGGATCGCCGTCATCCTCACTTGTTATCTTTGGTTCTTGGTAAGCTTCCGGGGATGCGCACCGGGTCGGTAGGGAGGTACATACCCACGGATATCTATAGCGGATACCCCTGCGCGAGCTGTTGATTCCATAACTCCTGGGCTCGATGGACTCTTCTAGGTAGGTGCCTCCTCCTAGAGTTGTGTGGATGATCTAGTCTGCGTCTTCTGTGGTGTCAGGGAGCTAGGCCACTGCCCCCCTATTCTTCTTCTTAATTGACGATGACCCGACCGACATACTGAAAAATTCCTCCTCAATGGTTTTGGGGACAACTGGTGATTCCCTTTCACTCAAAATATCAACCATGTCTGGTTCACTCTACATGTCGAACTAGTGCCCTGCAACACCCAACGGGTGCTCAACCTCACCTCACTTGGTAACTCGCTCAACTCAAGGAAACTCTGTTCTGAAATTCTACTCAACCTTGCACAATTCAACTCGATACTACTCGCCTCAATTCATACCTTGTACAATGGGGCTCTCAACCGTATTCGACCCCTTCTTATTGCGCCAAATCGGTCCCTCCACCATCATGACCAAATCAAGCCGATCATCATGACCAAATCATGCATTAAATGGCCGAATCCGCCATCGATCCTATCAATCTAACGGTCGAATCCACCATAAATACATGTCACTTCAACGAGCGACATTGGTTAACTACTTTGAAGCGCCTACATTTATTGTTGATTGGACTCTGTTGCGGCCCTGCGGGCGTCGTAGCATGGCTTCCTAACGGCGATACCTTCTCTCCTACTTGCGCATCATGTCCCTGTTGGTGCACCATCCTTCTACCTAGCATCCTATCTCTTTTTTTCTTTTTTTCCTTTTGCGCAATCCCTTAAGCATCGCACGTCCCCAGGCCCGTCCTGTAGGGCTTCATCCTGCTACCATTCACTGTTAAATTTTCAGAATTTACTTCAATCTGATC
The DNA here is from genome assembly GCA_027924585.1 of Larix kaempferi. Taxonomy (NCBI): domain Eukaryota; kingdom Viridiplantae; phylum Streptophyta; class Pinopsida; order Pinales; family Pinaceae; genus Larix; species Larix kaempferi. The sequence goes on from BSBM01000199.1 coordinate 4,863,233, forward strand.
TAGGATCTTAACTGAGAGAACAACATGTACAGCATATCTACAACATATCAATCATGGAGACAATAATGCAAGCACACAAGAGACACAAAGATTTACTTGGGGAAAACCGTAAAGGTGAAAAACCCCAATAACTTCCTCGGAGATAGATAGAGCAATGATACAACCAACCATGAGAGATAGACATAACCTAGCAGCAGATCCTCCTCCTCCATAAGTGCACCACTCCTCCTTAAGTGCATGTGTGAGAAGTGAGTGATCAAATAGAGTGCCTCCCGCACTCTATTTATACTTGACTTGACTTGCATTTTCACCTAACTCATGTAGGCTCGAACTTAACCACATAACATAATGCTGACTGGGCCGACCCCCAATAGGGTGGTCTAATAACCCTTTGACCCACATGGACGACCCCCAATAGGGTGGTCTAATAACCCTTTGACCCACATGACTTATACAGGGCCGACCCCAAACAAGGTGGTCTAATAACCCATCAAGTATAAGTTACGACACTTACAATGTAAATGACGACACTTCCGTATAGAGGAATAATAACATCTCTATAGGAATACAATATACATATATGTGAAATACATTCCGAAGTTACATATACATCAACACTCCCTCTTAACTAGGAAGGTATTTCTCAGCACAGTTCTTCTAGCACAAGTCATCTTCTCTAGATCATCGTCACTGGATAATCGTCATCGAGTCATCATCATCGTCACTGCTGCTGCTATCTCAATCAATCTCTGAATCTACTCGTCATAGGAAGTTCTACAGAGCCAGTCCTTTTTCATACTGGATGTAGGCCCACCACCTGCAGGTCTTCATCATCACTGGCCATACTGTGGAATCCTCAGGAATCATTACGTGCGTCACAAAACCTGGCTGCAGCATCCCAGGCTATTACGAGCACACAGCTCTACTTGTAGGATCTCCCAGGAGCACATTACATGTGACCCATCACAAAACCTGGCTGAAGCATCCCAGGATGTTACGAGCACTCAGCTCTACCTGTTGGATCTCCCAGGAGCACATTACATGTGATCTCACCACAAAACCTGGCTGAAGCATCTGAGGCCTTTTTCATCCTGTCCAGATCTCCCAGGAGAAAATTACATGTGGTCATGGCAAAACCTGGCTGAAGCATCTGAGGCCTTTTTCATCCTGTCCAGATCTCCCAGGAGCAAATTACATGCCATAGGACAAAACCTCGCAAGAGCATCTGCTAGATATCCCAGGGCACCGAATTACATGCCATAGGAAAAACCTCGAAAGACTATCTGCAGATCTCCCAGGGCACAAATTACATGTCCTCCCAAGCAAAACCTCGCAAGAGCATTTGCCAGATGTCCCAGGGAATCGAATTACATGCCATAGGCAAAACCTCGAAAGACCATCTGCAAATCTCCCAGGGCACAAATTACATGCTTTCCTGCACAACCTGATCCACGGCCACAAAGTATCATCTGATACTCATCAAACATCATCCTGATGTACACATGATCATCCTGATCATCATCACTGCAACATCCTGCTGCATGTCATCTGGAGAAGCTCGTCATCCACGATCATCCTGATCATACAATGCATCCATCTGATGCACACCAAGTATCCACCTGATACATACATAGATACATGATCCACACAATGTATCCATCAGCATACATGATCTACCTGATCATACAAAGATACATGATCCACACAATGTATCCATCAACATACATGATCTGCCTGATCATACAAAGATACATGATCCACACAATGTATCCATTAGCATCCAACATGATGCGTACATACATAAATGATCCAACCGATCATATCCAACATCCAACATGATGCATACATACATAAATGATCCAACTAATCATATCCAGCATCCAACATGATGCGTATACATACACATGATCCAACCGATCATATCCAGCATCCAACATGATGCATACATATATACATATAATGATCCAATCGATCATATCCAAGCAGAAACCAGAACATCATCCTGATGCTCATCATCCAGCGCTTACATCCACAGCCATGTGAAGGGTCCCCCTTCCAACATGCTTGGAATGGCTTCAGCAAATGTGTCCATCACTTATTCCTCGAAGTGTCCTCGATCTGAAGCACACCAAGTCTCTCTCTGAAGTACTCGAACTTTACCCTGGCTAGTGGCTTCGTCAGCACATCTGCAATGTGCTCGTCCGTCGCAACATACAGGAGCTTCACAGCTCCTCTCTGCACCATATCCCTGATATAGTGATATTTGATCTCTATGTGTTTCGACCTGTCATTAAACACTGGGTTCTCGAACAGCTTCACACAACTCTAGTTATCACAAAAGATACCAGTAGCATCCAACGGGAGATCAAATAACTCAGACAGTAGCTTCCATAGCCATACTGCTTCACAACTAGCTGAACAAGCTGCAACATACTCTGCCTCAGCTGTACTCAGTGCTACACAGGACTGCTTCCTACTAAACCAAGAGATCACACCTGATCCCATACTAGAGCAACACCCAGATGTGCTCTTCCTATCTGCAGCATTGCCATCCCAATCTGAATCAACATAACCCTGCAGGTTAAACTTTTGATTCGCTTCATACTTGAGCCCATAATCCACTATATGCTTCAGGTACCTCAGAACATGCTTTACAGCAACCAGGTGAACACTCCTCGGATCCGTCAGGAACTGGCTCAATGTGTTCACAGCAAAGCAAATGTCTGGTCTCGTGTTCGTCAAGTACATCAAGGACCCAATCATCTGACGATACATAGTGATATCAACTGGCTCAGATGAAGCATCACATAGAAGCTTCAGATTCGATGCCATAGGTGTGGCCATGGCCTTGCAATCCATCATCCTGAACCTCTTCAGAATCTCTTACTGCATACTTCCCTTGTCTAAGGAATATTCCATCTACACTCTGCCACACCTCCATGCCAAAAACAAATAGTGCATCATCCCCAAGTTCTTCATATCAAATTCAGCAGCAAGCTTCCGCTGTGTGTTGGCAATCCATCTATCCTCACCTGATACAAACAGGTCATCCACATAGTAGTATCACTGGATTGCCTTCCTCAACCTTGTAGAAAAGGTTGGAACCTGCTTTACTCTTGGTAAAGACCAAACTAGATAGAAGGTTGTCTATCCTACCATACCAAGTTCTGCACACATATATGACTACACCATGTTGTCTTGAAATCCATCTGGTGCATCTTCTATTTCATCACTTTTATATTTCTTAATGCTGCCATCTGCAACATGCTTGATCTGATAGTTTCATTTGGAAGTCATAACAAACTTCCCTTCAGGTCTTGGGACTACATCTCAAACATCGTTCTTCATGATCGAAGAATCATGGCATTCCATCCCAAATCCTGGGAACTTCAATATCTTCAATAGATATCATTGTTGCTAGAACAAATGTTGTAGTTCTTCTTTTGTAGGAGATGGCATATGATCTTTCCTACACAACAAGTTAAATTGCATGATTAGAAAACATCTCATAGTTTTCAGAACAAATTCTTACACATAAATAAATATGTCATACAGTCATGCAATTATCTTAGCCAATGCTTCAATACAACATTTATCCATATTCCGTAACTTTCTAGATGCCTTCCAATCTCTACCAGAACATTGTTAAGAGTGTGCACAACTCCCAACATGTCAGCAAAGAGGTTTCATTCTAGATAAGTAGCAATGGAATGTTGTATAGTGCCATAGGCCACTTACCCATGTATATTAGTAGTATACTGTTCATCAATTCAACTATTCTAATATGCACAATACATATCCTAAGTCTAGGAACATGAGCATATACATCATTTGAACAATTTTATTTAAACAAACAAATATGCATGAAATGATAATTAAAATACTTATCTTTGTTTGTTCGTTGGGTGGACTCCCTCTGAGTCTTTGCTTCTTTGCGGGAGATACTGGAGTCATAATATGAAGTAGCTTCTTCTACACCTTTCTGTTGTGGAATGTAGGAAGATGTTCAACTCCCTCTGAATATCTGCATCCTTGCAGAAGCTACTGAAGTGTGCTCCTTTGCTTTCTTTGCAGGAACAACTGGAGTGTGCTCCCTCTTGATCTTTGCTTCCTGGATTACCTGTCCTTGAACTTACATTCATCCTTGGTCCCTATGCATGCTTATTAGTATCATGATTGTGTTATCCTTGTGATCTCATATAAAATCATACATTCATTAGTATACTATTAAAACACAATAATCTCAAGCATGTATAGTCATGATTATTTCAAACAGAAATAATAAGCATTAGCATTCAAGGTTTATGTAGGAATCTTATGGTTAGTCAAATCATAAGAAGCATAACATGTCTAAACCTATAATTACTCAAACCTATGACTCTTTGGGTTAGTTGAATCATCAATTAATATAAGAGATATAATATGCATAAAACCTGTGATTACCTTCATGATTCTTCTGGTTAGTCATATCATCAATTATGGTAAGACACATAATATACATATACCCATGATTATGCAAACTTAAGATTTCATGAATAATCATTATCAGCAACGCGATAGTATAAGATCCTAACCCAAGGTAGGAATCTAGCTTGATATAGGAAAAACATACCTGGATTATCATGTTAGCTAGTTATGTCTAACATACCCGTAAAATGTCTTTTGGTTCTCTTCAATGACTTGTGCTAGTAACCTGCATGTCTCATAAGTTAACCATTATAAAACCAAGTTATACATACCTCGTGAATGGATCTTTTATGAGATCCATGACAATGGATGAATCTTTGTCCTCATGTCATCATGATCATATGTTCTTGAACCAGAACATGATTTGTCTTTCTTGGTGTACCTTTCATGTTAGTAGACAACATAAACCTCATACAACACCATAGTTCATTAGTACAATCATAAGTGTCAACACCCTAATCAATGAATATTTTCTATCGTGCATTCATAATTTTGTTAAGGTGATACGACAAATCTAATATCAAGATTGTACTAATCGTAATAACATGAAGACAAACATACCATAAACTTAATCATGAACAAATATCGAAACATACCTCGATGAGTCATACCTGTCGAGATCGCTTGTAATATTCTTACGTAAGGCCTTAGCCTCATCTCCCTCTGAAACAAGAACTTCTTCACTTATGCAGATGATCAATCCATCTTCTTCTAGGATTAACCCAATCCACTTGATTTGCAAGAACTGGACATGGAGCTGGATATGGGTTTGTCAGAGAAACCCCAAAAATTCAAACTTTGAATTTCAAATTTCCGAAAGGATAGAAATATGCGCCTTGATGAGTTGATCAAGCTAGTATATTCCAAATTTGAAAACTGCAAAGTTTCACTCCTTAATTTTGCCTTTGAAACTTCCGGATTCACTGGACGTGACCCTGAACTGGGGGTTTGAAGAAGCCCACTCTTCTTCCCAATCAAAAGGTTTGATCCAAAGCTCTAAGCTTCTATTTTTCTAAGGAGCTTCCAGCCGTGGTCACAGATTTCAAAAATTCCCATTTTTACAAAAGCCCTAATTTTCCACTTTTTTGATCAAAGTCCCGAACTAGAGTTTGATCAATCCCGGCCTTCTTCCCAACCAAAAATTCTGATATTGGTCTCTAAATTTTTATTTTGATGAGTAGCATTCAGCCGTGGTCTCCGATTACAAAAATTCCAACTTTCTCCAAAGCCCTAAATTCCGGAAGCCATGAAAGAAGGTACTCAAAAATAATTCTGTTTTGACAGAAATATGTACCTGATTGTTTCTGGTGTAACTCTGAACTTTTCGATCCAAAGGGTCTGAAAAAGTTTCCTGAGATAGCCTGACCTGTGACCTTTCCATCCTGATAGGTCTGACCTCAATTGGATTCTCTGAGAGAGAGTTATGCCAAGTGTCGCAACATGACCTGTTTTGGGATAATACAGGAGAGCGAACTTGTACGGCGTTCCACGTATCACTGTTTCAACTTCAGCCTCTGAAAATTTTTCCTGAGATAGATCGGCCTATTATCTTTCCATCCTAATAGGTCTGACCTCAATTGGACTCTCTGAGAGAGAGTTATGCCAAGTGTCATAACGTGACCTGTTTATGGGATAATACAGGAGAGCGCACTTGTACGGAGTTCCACGTGTCACTGGTTCATCTTCGACCTCTGAAAACGTTTTTTGAGATAGTACAATCTATGTACTACCTGTCACTTTTTACGAAATTTAATTTGGAGCTTCCTAGCCCAGGTTATGACCTTTTTCCCAAGGTCACCTGATTTTGACTCAGATCTGGAAGAGGCAGAAACCCTATATTGTACAGATCATAAATCATAAAGTACAACGAATTAGAGGTTGTCCTTTGGAAACAAGATACCTGGAGATTTAAACTTCGACATGTAAAGATTTCAGATCCGAAACCTTCGCCAAAACGGATTTATAGCGAAAGTGCTACGACGACTGGTTTTTACTATATCAAGCCCTAGCATCGTAAGTGCAACAAGTATCATACATGCCATATCATGCCTTCTTTCAGGCTAGCTCTGATACCATGTTAAATTTTCAGAATTTACTTCAATATGATCTAGGATCTTAACTAAGAGAACAACATGTACAGCATATCTACAGCATATCAATCATGGAGACAATAATGCAAGCACACAAGAGACACAAAGATTTACTTGGGGAAAACCGTAAAGGTGAAAAACCCCAATAACTTCCTCAGAGATAGATAGAGCAATGATACAACCAACCATGAGAGATAGACATAACCTAGCAGCAGATCCTCCTCCTCCATAAGTGCGCCACTCCTCCTTAAGTGCATGTGTGAGAAGTGAGTGATCAAATAAAGTGCCTCCCGCACTCTATTTATACTTGACTTGACTTGCCTTTTCACCTAACTCATGTAGGCTCGAACTTAACCACATAACATAATGCTGACTGGGCCGACCCCCAATAGGGTGGTCTAATAACCCTTTGACCCACATGGCCGACCCCCAATAGGGTGGTCTAATAACCCTTTGACCCACATGACTTATACAGGGCCGACCCCAAACAAGGTGGTCTAATAACCCATCAAGTATAAGTTACGACACTTACAATGTAAATGACGACACTTCCGTATAGAGGAATAATAACATCTCTATAGGAATACAATATACATATATGTGAAATACATTCCGAAGTTACATATACATCAACATTCACTAGCTTTGGCAGCATTGCTCCATCTAACTGTTGCAGCTATACTGCACCTCCTAAAGTAATGAAACTAATGAGAAATGGACCTAGCTAGTGCATCTGTAATTTCCCTAGATGCTTCATGAACTTGCTGTCATACAATAACACCAACTTGCCTTGCTGAAATCGTTTGTTTTTAATATGTCAATCGTGCCAAGGTTTTTGTCGATCCTTCTCTACGCGCTGGTGAAAACCTACAACAAAATGGTCTTCCTCAAGCTGTACCAACTGCGTCAATCATTCTTCTAATGCTGCTTCGTCATCCATTCCTGTCATAGCCACTATGTGCAAACTCGGAACAATGTACTCCATAGGCATGAATGCCTCTTGCCCATACACCAATTTGAAGGGTGTCTATCCTGTCAATATTTTACAAGTGGTGCGATATTCCCACAAGACTGCTGGAATCTTCAAGTCCCAATCCTCGCAGTTCACGTTACACACCTTTGTAAGCACATGCTCCAAGACTTTATTGAATGCCTCCACTCTTCCATTTGCTTGCGGATGGTAAGGGGTACTCCTCTTATGTTGTATCTGAAGATCTAATGTGAATGTGTTGACTGTGTGATTGATGAAGTGACTCATCTGGTCACTCATCAATATCTTTGGGCATACATACCGAGTAACAATATTTTCAAACAAGAATCACGCTGCTATCGCAGTAGTGCAATCTATAACAGGTGTGACCTTCACCCATCTTGTTAAATAATCTGTTGCTGTAATGATGTACCATGCACCAGTTCTCTTTCCAGGTGGGTTATTGGTCCCACGAAATCCACAGCCCATTTATCAAATGGATGCGATGTCACTTGAGGTATCGACAGCATCTCATCCCTCCTGGATGGTTTTCCAGTTCTTTGGAAGACGTCGCAAGATCGTGCATAATCCATTGCATCATTATGAAGAGTGGGCCACCAAATCCCTGCACGAAGCACCTTCCTAGCAGTAGCACGACCTCCATAGTTTCCACCATCAGCTCCCGCATGTGCCTCTGCCAATATTTTCCCTTGTTCATGAGGTAGGATGCATTGTTGTAAGAGCTCATCGGGTCCTAGTTTATAAAGTTGTCCAGCAATCAACTGGAAATCTGTGGCCTTAACCACCAACTGCTTCCTCTGACTTGTGGTAAACTCCTCTGGTGCGGTTCCCATCGCCAAAAACTGAATTATTTCTTCATAGTATTTGTCCACCATCTCAACTCTGAAAAGTTGTGCATCTAGAAACCCATCTTCAATGTTTGTTGGTTCCTCATTTGTCTCAATTCGCGATAAATTATCTGGCCTCACATTCAAGCAACCTGGCTTCACAATTACCTCAAAATCAAATTCCTGAAAGAGAAGTAGCCAACAACATATCTTCCCCCCCAACACAGGCTTATTAACCAGGTATTTAAAAGCAGAATAGTCTGTGAACATGTTAGGAACCCATGTCAACCCTTCTATTTACTTTGTTAGTATATTGTTGTTGGACGCATATGCTTTGTAAGTCGTCTCGTATTATTTGTTGATCCATATTTTGTATTATTGTTGTTGGACGCATATGCTTTGTAAGTCGTCCCGTAGTAATTGTTGATCCATAGTTTGTATTGGCCCATGGTTTGTATTGACACATGGTATTGACCCATGGTATTGGTGCCTAGACTTAGTATATAAGTTTGTGTTGAGACCAATGAAGGTACCATGAAGTTATTTGTATTGAGCTTTCTCAATGGAGGTTTCCCCCTCGAAGTGGCCTGCGATCAATCAAAGTGATTCTGAGTTCTTTTATTTCTGCTATCTCATGTATTTTCATTAATTAATTGTTGCAGGTTCTTCACATATGGTATCAGAGCACTTTCTTGGGCTCATTGGGTGGAATTTCTGCCAATTTTTTTTTCCGTATATGTTGAAAGTTCGGTTCTGGGAATAATCCCTGTTCACTTAACTGTGGGAAGTACTTGGGAATAAGCCCTAAAAATCATTGTGAGGAGTACCATAGGAACCCCAAAGTAGCTGGCCCATTGAGAGGACCTTCCACCGAAAAGGGCAACGACCCCTACCTGATTAACTAGTTCCCACCCGTGAGGTAAACCAAGAGCTGTCATTTGTGGCAAAGCGGTTATCAGTTTTACCTGAGCCGTGGAGTGAGGGGTACTTCCCCAATACGCAAGCCGTCAGACAACATTGGTGGCCGAGTGAAACCCCTGAACTGTTAGGAAGCCGAACATACCTGGGGTCCATATCTATTTTCAGCTGAATTGTTTTCGATCACTTATGTGTCATTTCAAATCCATTCCAAGCCGTTTCAGATCCATTTTGAAAGCCATTCCAGATCCATCTGTTTCAGATCTATTCCGAAAGTTGTTTCATATCGAGTCATTTTTTATCCATTTGGCGTTGTTTCAGATCCATCTGTTTTCGATCACTTCCGCATCATTGTAGATCCATCTGTTTTCGATCCCTTCTGCGCCATAGCAGATCCATTCTGAACAAAAAAAAGGAAGATTTTTCCATATCTCCCTTGTTTTCACTCTGTTTCCCTTGAAACTTCCCTGAAACCCCTGTAATCTCATTCTGCATATTTCATTCCTGAGGACCCTATCCCAAATTTCACTTCCCAAAGCTAGAAACCCCACATTTGTCTATTTTTAGGGTTTGCCATAACTTCTTTAATTTTCACCCAATTGCCTTCAAATTTCGCCTCCATGTTGATTCCCTATTTTTTCTTCTTTGTCCCCCTTTGACAAATTTTCCCATTCTTTTACCCCGCTTCTGAAATCCTCATTTTTTGCTTCCCTGTCCATTCAAAAGTGTCCAAAACCTAGTCAAACCCCAATTACCCATCATATTTTTTCCCAAATCCAAATTTTCCTTTACTAAATAAGGTTTTGTTTGTGTTTTTTCTACCCATTCCCCCCCCCAAACAAAAAAAAAACCTCATGGTTATGGTTGAAACCTGCGCAGGAGCAAAAACCATGGAGGAAGCACTTGTAGCCATCCAAACCAAACTCCAGTATCTGGATGAAAAAATTCTTGGCCTCCATCTTGAGCATTCAGCCATGAACAACAAACGCCAGTCTGAGTCTTCATCAAACAATGGGTTCTCTTCTTCCAACAATTTTCGTGGTCTGAAGCTTGATTTTCCTCGTTTCAATGGTACTGATCCGACTAGATGGATCTATTGTGTAGAACAGTATTTCAGTCTGCATAATACTTTTGATGTCACCAAAGTTCCACTTGCGTCATTTCATTTGGAACAAGAAGCTCTTCAATGGTACCGTTGGTACATCAAGGCTCATGAAGAGCCAAAATGGCCAGATTTTTGCCAGCTCCTTTTGCAACGATTTGGTCCTAGTGCTTTTGATGACTTCACAGGAGCCCTCACTAAACTTCACCAAATTGGAACTGTGAGAGAGTATTAGACATAATTTGAGAAACTAGCCAATCACATAAAAGGATTGTCTGATGAATTCTATAGGAGTTGTTTTTATCAGTGGTCTTAAGGACGAAATCCGCTCAGAGATTAAAATGTTCTGTCCCAACACAATGATGGGATACCTGGGGTTGGCTAAGTTGGCAGAAGACAAGATTGTAGCCCAATAGTGCTCCAAACCCACTTCTGTTCCCTTCCGAAATATGGGTTCTCAACGACCTCCCATCCCGCTAGCTCCTTGACCAACTCCTATCAAGCAATTATTTGAAACAGAGATGCAGGCACGCAGAGAAAAAGGACTTTGTTATAATTGTGATGAGAAATTCACTCTGGGACATAGATGTGTTCAGCAAAAGCTCTATCTCTTGGATATGGATTCTCCTCCTACCTCTAAAATTGGTGAAGAAGCTCCGGATACAATGGATGATCAGGTCGACATTCAGGAGCCTCCGATTGACCCCCCATCTTAGGATGACCAACCAGAGATATCTCTCCATGCTTTATCCGACGTCACCACCCCCCAAACAATACGGGTTAGGGGTTACTTCAAGAATCTTCCTCTTACAATACTCATTGATTTTGGTAGCACTCATAACTTCATTGACCCCCGGATTGCCAAACAGGCTGATTGTTTTGTCCATCCTTGCTCCAACTTTGAAGTCATGGTTTCCAATGGGGGAACCTTACCTTGCAAGGGAAAGTGTCACAATGTGCGTATCTCTCTGGAAGATTATAACCCGCGCTTTGGTATGTTTTCCTTTTCCTTAGGTGGATGTGATGTGTTTTTGGGCATTCAATGGTTATGCACATTTGGCCCCATCTTATGGGATTTTGCTGAACTTTGGAAGCAGTTTTTAGTCAATGGCACACAACACAAATTTACGGGCTTACAACCAAGGTATCTCCGCATTATCAGTTCACATCTCCTGGAAAGTATCCTTAAGAAGAATTCACATGGTGTCATTTCTCAACTCCATTCCATTCAGATGCACCCATCAACGGTCTCCACTACTTCCTTGGATAGCTATGCAGGTGTCTTTGCTGCACCAGTGAGCTTACCGCCTTCAAGAGACCTTTCCGGTAAGCATTTATCCGCATCTACATCTTAGCAGGAAATGATGGCTATTTTGCATGCAGTACTGAAGTGGGAGCCATCCCTATTAGGGTATTATTTCTACATCAAGACTAATCTTCAGAGTCTGGAAAATTTCCTGGAACAACAGGTCTCCTCCCCAACAAACCTGAAATGGGTTATGACTATGTGATCACTGACAAGAATGGTAAGGACAATATGGTGGCATATGCTCCTTCTCACACATTTGATGACCCAGTTTCTCTTACATCTCTTTCTCTGCTTGTTCCAAATTGGTTGCAATCTGTTCAATAGGGCTATCTCTTCTATGAACTCCATGCTTCTTCATCGGCAGGGCACTCTGGGTTCCTCAAAATGCATGACCGGGAACAATGTAACTTCTTTTGGAAGGTACTGAAAATGACAATTCAACAGATGGTGGTTGACTGTGATACTTTCCAGGTCAACAAGGGTGAAATGACACTCCTTTCAGGACTGCTTGAACCCTTGCCCATCCCTACACAGATTTGGACAACTATTTCTGTGGATTTCCTAGAAGCGCTCTAGTGGTACAATACCATGTCTAAAAGGACACCATATGAAGCAGTCTATGGACAGGCACCGCCAATTCATCTTCCATACACCATCAGCGGCTCCCCAGCTCAGGAAATTGACTCGGTTCTTTGAAACCGCGATCAGATTCTTCGCATTCTATAGGACAATCTTCACATGGCAAGAATTCGACTGAAACAACAAGCCAATCAACACCATTCAAAGCGCACTTTTCACACAGCTGATATGGTTCTTCTTCATCTACAGCCTTCCAAGCAACCCTCCTGAAACTCAAAAAGCGTCAGTGGCCCGGAATGCAACCTGAGGATGCTACAGGGGAACCACTCCTTCAGATTCTTCATCAATTTCCACATCTAAAGCTTTGAGGACAAATCTTTTTCTAAGGGAGAGGGGATATTAGGAACCCATGTCAACCCTTGTATTTACTTTGTTACTATATTGTTGTTGGATGCATATGATTAGTAAGTCATCTCATAGTATTTGTTGATCCATAGTTTGTATTATTGTTGTTGGACGCATATGCTTTGTAATTCGTCCCGTAGTAATTGTTGATCCATAGTTTGTATTGGCCCATGGTTTGTATTGACACATGGTACTGGCACCTAGACTTAGTATATAAGTTTGTGTTGAGACCAATGAAGGTACCATGAAGTTATTTGTATTGAGCTTGCTCAAAGGAGGTTGCCCCCTAGAAGTGGCCTGCGATCAATAAAAGCGATTATGAGTTCTGTTATTTTTGCTATCTCGTGTATTTTTATTAATTAATTGTTGTAGGTTCTTCACATAACATTTTGAAATGACCCCCAATAGGTAATGCCTAAAATTTTGTAGTGCATATACCATTGCTAGACCTTCCCTCTCTGTAGTCGTATAATTTTTCTTTGCAGATGACAACTTCCGACTCGCGAAAGCAATCAGGTGGTCAATATCTCCTTCTCCTGGTTTTGAGAGCACCACGCCCAGTGCAATCGACGATGCATCCACATGGACATGGAATTCCTTGCTCCAATCAGGAGATACTGTTATCGGTGCAGAATCCATCTTAGCCTTCAGCATCTCGAAACTTACTTGACATTCTGGACTCCATAAGAATACCGCATCCTTCTTCAACAACCTCTCCATAGGATCCGCGATCGCATCATAACCATGGATAAACTTGCGGTAGTACCCCGTGTACCCTAGCGTCGCTTGCAACTACTTTACAGTTGTAGGTGGTGGCAAGCTCAAAATCAGCGCAATCTTTGTCGGGTCAACCAACAATCCTTGCTTGCAAACAATGTGACCCAACAACATCCTAAACAGTGCACAGAAAATACACTTTTTCAAGTTCAGGGAGATCTGATGCTGTCTACGTCACTCCATCATCAGTCACAAGTTTTCCAGATGGTCCCTGATCAATCCATAAACTGTCCAGTCATCCATATAGACTTGCAGAAACTTCTGAATAAAAACTTTGAATGCAGCGACAACAACGTGGGCGAATATCGCAGGTGCGTTCTTTAGCCCAAAAGGCATCACAGTATACTAGAAACAACCCCATTCAGTCACAAACTTTGCCTTGTGGCGATCCTATTTTGCGATCCTGATCTGGTGGTATCTAGAAAATCCATCCGTGAAGGAATACATTTCTTGACCGCCCACTCCTTCTAGTACCTCATCAGTGAATGGTGTGGGAAATGGATCATGCATACACACATCATTCAACTTCCCCAAGTCGACACAAATCCGAACCTATCTTCTTATCTTGAACCACCATGGGACTAATCCATTATGATTCTTCAACCAGCTCAATTATTCCAGCATCCAACATTTTGTCAAGTTCAGTTTTGACCCTTTCCTTGTGTTGCGGATTTAGTCGATACGGTCGTTTCCTCACTGGTTTCGCATCTGGCTTCAACGAAATCTTCATCTCCACTAAATCCCCCAATATTCCCTTTATCTTGGAAAAATTTGTAGGGAACAAATCTTGGAATTCATGCAACAGGTCGGTGATTTTAGCCATCATTTCTTCATCCCAATAGTCCCCAACATTCGCAAAATTTGGGTTCTCCTCCATCCCAATAATGACCTTCCTAAGCTTCAATGGCTGATTTATTGGATCTGTCAATACGTCAAGTGCTGTGACATCCCGACTCCCTTATGTTTCTGGAATATTAATATTCTGCGGGTCATTACCATCCTCTGGTCCTCCAGTAATATTATATCATTCCATCATCGACTGCATTTGACAATGCACATGTAGATCCACGGGGCAGGCAATTGGAACCACTTTCAGAACACCATCGTGGATGATCTGCAGGGCAATATGAACATCTGGATTGGCATCCGCAAAACTAAAGGTGTGAGTGAAGCAAACCATCAACTCTTCCCAAGTGGTAATTTCTCTGCGCAACTCAGCTGAAGCATACCAATATCAAGGCATTTCATCCAAAGTGTGGACAAAGGCATGGACCCATTCATCCTTTGGTCGCAAGACCCACAAAATCTGACATTCAATCAGATGACCGCCAGGGTCATTCCTCCCATCATACCTTCCTATGTGGTATGTTTCTGCGTCACCAAAGCGAACCGTCATCAATATTAGACACTGTGACCATCCAATAATAGACTTCTTATGGTTCTCCCACCAACGTGCTGGAGTAGCCTTCAGTGCCTCCTCCAACGCCAACAACTGCAGTGGTTCTGACACTGTATCTTAAAATTCCACTGGAAATTCATCCAACTCGAAAAATCCTTTGTATACTGTTAATTCAATAGTCTCAGTTGCGACACAATACAACGACTAGTGATCAAACCACAATTTCTGAACGACATCTCATGCATGTGATTCTCCCAATTCTCTAAAGCATCATCAGAGTCAAAAGACGTAGAGCTAGATTTGCCGAGTTTGTCGTCAACAATTGGATGGATGTAGTCTTCTGAAATGTTATATGTGTGATCCCATCCTCTTACAACTTCATCCTTTACTGGTTCAACATACCTTCGCCCTTCAATCGGATCCAACAGAGCTATGACTCCGAGGTCTTGATTTTCAAAGGTCATCACCTGCTTCTTGAAATTAATTACTGCCATACTGTCACTGGCCCATCCGATCCCCAACAACGTGGGATAGGATCCTCCACCATCGACAACTTCAATAACATCAAAATTAGCATAGGTTTTCATCCCCTCAATTTCCACAACAAGGTGTGGAACTCTCCCAATTGGTGTTACTTTGTCCTGATTAGCCAGTCACAGCTGCACGGGAGACCAACTCAGTGTTGGGATCCCCATCTTTTTATATGCTTGCCTTCTTAGAATATTGACATCTGAGCCTAGATCCAGGATGACTGAATCTACCTTGTAGTCCCCAATATGGATATTCATGCGCATCTCTTTTCCTGTCTTCTTCCTCTCTAAAGAGTTCACCACAGACTCTTTCTATCCCTTGGCCGGTCGATGCAACAGACTCTCAATCTCGGCAAGAGCATCAGGATCTCTTGCTAGTGATAAGCAACTTTCAAAGAAGTTTTTCAAAGTACCATACTATCGCGATGGTCTAGCTCCCGAAGTTGAGTCAAAAGTAGGGGGCATGTCATAAGTAGTTGAATTAACAAGATTTCTTCCTATCGCATCACGTGCTTCAAAGAATGTGTCTCGCTCAGCATCAATATCAAACTGCAACTTCTTCTTTCCAGCCAGCCGGATTAGTGAACGCGGACCATCTTCTCCTATTGTCACACCTTCGCGAGTGATAACAGCAATGCCGACATCTTGTGCTCTTGGTTATATTGAAATCGCCACTACAGTTGGTCCCTGATTCTGGTTCGGCGGTGGGTTCGTAGGTTGATTCGCATTCTGATTTTTGTTTTGATTTAGATTCTGACGCTGATTCTGGTTCTGCAACTGATTCTGATTCTGTAGTTGGTTCTAATTCTCCAATTGATTCTGATTCGGAAACTGGTTGTGCAACAGGTTCTGGTTCTGGTTCTGCAACTGTAGAACATTTCCTGCCTGCCATCTCACGATCAGCCGTGGGCAATTCTCAATAGTGTGATAAATAGAAATACTATATGTACAATGTGCTTGCAACTGCATGCAATCTCTCTGATAGTGTCTCAATATTCCACAATTATAACATTGCACAGGTTCGTGATCCCGTCCTCCTCCTAGACCAAAGCCTCCACCTCGTCCTCCTTCGAATCCTCCGTGAAATCCTCCTTGTTGCTGATATTGCGGTTGATTAAATTGTTACTGCGGGGGATTCAATTGCTGCTGAACATACTATGTTGGCTGAACATACTGCGCTGGCTGAACATACTGCGCTGGCTGAACATACTGCGCTGGTTGAACATATTGTGGTTGTTGCGGAGCCATCTGCATCTGATTATACTGCGGTTGTGGCACAAACTATTGTTGCAGTTGTGGTTGTGGTACAAATTGCATCTGCAGTTAAGGTGGCACCTGGGCCACCCATGGATGTGGCTGCGGTTGTTGTACTACGCGATGGTCGCCTCCCTTTACGTAGTATGAGTCGTACATTCTTTCCTGGTGTCACATACCCACCCATCCATCTAAGGCAAGGGAGGGAACATAATGCCAATCTATGGACTTTTATATAAACTCAACCCATTCATTGGGTTATCATCAATAAAATAAATCATGTGCAGATCCAAATTAAGCAATTATGCACAGTGGAATTAAAACTCATCCACACACATTTTTCAAATGCATTCATTGTATCAATAATAGTCATTAAATTATACATTGTAGAGGAAAAACACACAGATAGAGAAACACTTATCTTTGTTGTGCAATTGTCCAAACAACTAGCTATGTCGCTGCAACGTTCCACCCAACCATAGGATCTTCGACGGCATATACCCAATCCATCCGAAGACCACCCCCGATCTGGGCATAATTCTTATAAGGAAAAGAAGGAATTCATCTCATACACATCCAATTAAGCATTTCATTTCAGCCAAGACAGTCCATAGCTGGGTTTATCAGGCTACATCAGAACCCTGGATGTTTGCACTCAAGCTCAAGCCACAACAATGGAGACCCATAACCCATACCTCAACATACTCTTACACACAGCAACTCAAAAACTGGGCATGGATACACATTTCCATTCATGGGGTTTACAAACAGGATGGCCATGGGTTTTCCCCAAATCGTGGCTCACCCAAAACGAACTATGGAAAGGGAAATGCATCCATAAGGAGGAAAAACGTTTTATCCCCAACTCTCTAAGCATTTAACAACAAAGACGATCACTATGGAACCCCCATTCTATTCCCCTTCTTCCCCACTGGTATACAACACAAAAACGCCTTTCTCCCAGCTGAGATTGAAGGAAAACATAGACACCCATGCTTGGAAAACGCCCTAGTAGCTCCAAACGCGTGAGGGAGGAATACTAGTTGATGGGTAATGGCTTGGGGAGCAATTCATGGATCTTTTCTTGCCCAAGAAGCAACAAACGTTTTTCCATGCAGGGTGGCTTTCCCATACTCGAATTTGGACAGCCATACCTCCCATTCCCCAAGGCATTAACTACCTCAGCCAACTCTTGGGAGAAATCAATGATTGGGTACAAAAGTCAACATGGGTAGTTGAGGGTTTGATGGGTTCTCTCATTGACACTTGGCTTGACTTGATTGGCTCAAGGGTTTGAATATTTCCCTCCCAATTCCTTGTAAAATCATGCCCCCATCTCTTTGTTGCATTGCATAGCTAGTTGTGGGTATTTTATTAAAATGCATATTTACCTGATGTTGAAATTCCAATGTGCCTGGCTAGCACGCAAACCATATGCACCAATAAATCGATGGCGGGGCCTTGGCCTTAAGCTCCTCACCATGATTTTATAACAATATTACATCATTTACATTTTAATGCTATAGGGTCAAGATGGGGATGTGACATACCCCTCCCCTTGGAATAACACCGTCCTTGGTGTTCCAACACTTCGGAATATATACCCACTCTACACATGCCTCAAAATTCACAACTGGTGGCAGGTCTGTCCTGCGTTCATCTCTTTACTTTGAACCTTCAGGACCAAATCCTTTGGTTTCCAGAACTGCTCCTGCTAGATTTGATCTTCCATCTCTGCAGGTGGGCATTGCTCCACAACAATCCCTCCCTTTTATTCACCTTCCAGCTGGTATACAAATATGTAATTCCATGGATGCCATCTTTCTTGTTGTCCTAGCAACTATTTGAGGAAGATTTCCAGCCAAAACAAATAGCTTTTGGTCTGTTGCCATGATCATGGTGCACAACTGGCTCTCACGTTTCTCACTAGCAACACTTGGATAGTAACAACTGCAAGCAATGGCTTTGAATGTCTCACCTGTGAGACTCATCATGGCAATTCCTGTTAGGACAAGCATAACATATTATTAAAATTAGTCAATTATTTTCCCAATTGACTTGGAACATCCATGCTTTACTCATGAGACTTCCACACATTTCATGCTTTCCTACATACACATGAAATCATTCATGTTCATACTTTCACAGGAAAATAACTATTTCAGCATTCATAATTTATTTCAAGCAATTAAACACAATCTATTTTCAGCTATGACATGCACTCAACAATCCTTTGTTTTTAAGGTGCATCAGTTAGAAAGGAAAGAGAAGAGTAAGAGTTTTCCCCCTCTTAGTCTTGTTTCAATCCGGAGCCATACGATCACTTGTGGTTCTATGCTCCTTAGCCTCTTTCACTTCAATGTGAATGCTTGACTTGCCCTTTCTTGGCTATGACACTTAGTGTCTAAGGTTTGTCCAATGCTTTTCAGCTAGGGAACCCTTCTCCATTGTTGCTTACAGAACCTTTGGCTGCTAGTGACCCACACATGTCCACTAGCACCATCTTTCATCATTGCTCATACTGAGCCCTCTTTAGGATGGTCACATGTCCATATGCATCCTTCAGATGCTTTCATAGTCCTTGCTTCCAACAATACCTATACTCAAACATTGAATCAATTCACATGTTTAGTGTATTTTCATAGGGTTCATCTCTAGACAAGAGTTTAAGAAATCATAATCAAATCATATACACACGTATATTCATAAGCAAGAAGCTACAAGATAACCAAATACTTATTTGTGTTGGATGCCTTCACTTTATCCCACAATATCCTTCTTTGCTTTACAAGCATTGGATTTCCTGTTGATACAATAATGAATGTTGGGCCAACATGCAGGCTACTCCACAACCATTCAGATAGGCAATGTTAGGCCAATACGCCGACTGGGTTTTATCAATTAATTAAGGAATGCTTGGCCAACACACCAGCTGCTCCACAATCATCAAGTGGTTAATGTTCCCACCAACTATTCTCTGAATTTATCGAGCATCAGTTACTCTCTGAATTTACCAAGAATTTTACAGTGCACAACTAGTTACTCTCTAGTTTACCAAGCGTTTATGGCTCTTTCAGGGTCCTTACTTCCTGCAATGGCCAAGGTTGCCGAAAAGGAAACAATAGTGTATTAGATTGCTTGTCATAAGACTTATACCTGAAATCTTCATTATTCCAAACGAGAAATAAATGAAAATGAATACTTATCTATATTGTGCATTTTCCTTTCTGGTCCACAGGGTCCTGCTTCACTTTGCAAGCCTTGGGATCGCCTATGGACTTGGATGTTTGGCCAACACGTATGCTGCTCCATAACATCAAATATTTAATACCCAACTAGTACGCCTTCACGCCGATTGGATTTACCAAGCATTTGTGGTGCCCAACTAGTCCCATACCTGGTTGGCCCTCTCCATTGCCGAGCCATCATATTCGTCTGGGTCATCGACCAATGGAAGGAAACTGTGCCACCGACCATTATAGGTCAAGGCTCTACCACTCTGCCTTAGGCTTGCATCAGCCTTTTACTAATACCTCCACAACACCCAAGCAAATAATGCCAAACCAGTACACTGACTAGGTTCATTAGGCATGCAACAACCCTTCATCAATACCTCCACAACACCCAAGCAATAATGCCAAACCAGTACACTGACTGGGTTCATTAGGCATGCAACAACCCTTCATGTGCATAACAATTCTCCATCCACACAAAGATGGCACTCCTTTTCTCGAGCAATCCAACGGTTCCCTTTAGGAACTCTATAGGTGACTTTCTTAAGTGCAGGCTATCATGGCCCCATGATACCCACTCATACTTCAAAAAGGTTACCACTGCTCATACAGTCCTCATGATTACTTTCTCTTCACATTGACCCTTAACGTGCAAAACCAGTTTGCATCTGTATAAGCTGACAATCACAAGAAGAATAAGCAGGCTCATCAGTATTGCTGCTCTAAAATTGCAACCATATTTCATATCATTCACTATCAAGTATTGAAACACCAAGAATGCGTCCATTCCCTTAGGGTGTAGTCAATATTGACAACCCTATCATAACCCAGCACTAGAAAGGTGTGCACTCCCTTTCGAATGTGACACATGTAGGCCCTAATCATACTCAAGCAGTCTGGAATAATAACTAAATAATAGAACATGCTCTTCATATTAAATCTAATAACCGGACATGTATATTCTGAGTTAGGGTTGCATAATACTTATCTCTTTTCAGATGTATCTTTCCTTCATTTGTGAAGAATGAGGCTCCCTTCTCTGAGTGAATAGTACTTCGGTTTGCCACCCCAATATTTCCAGGTTCCATAACCCACACATGCCTTATTGGCATAATTTTACTGTCTCACTCACATGGTTTACCAACATGCAGTTTGGTTGAGACATGATCAACATTTACAATGGCGTTTCACCCGAAACCCATTTCTAAAGCATGGGATCCTTCCCATCTAGTTTGGCCTCTGCAGGTCAACACACATGGTCTTCCTGCAATGTGTCATCCTAGCACACTTATCAAATAGCCAAACAGTCAACAACATTTAACAATAAACTTCAAATCTGATTGTTCCATAACCAATCAATAGTATTAATAATTAATTCAATATGCACTTGCAATTCTACTTACTACAGAAATTGATTTGCTTAGCAATGAGGCTATCCTCATATTATTTGGCTCTCGTAAGTGGTATCACTCTGTCCATTATGGTTTTACACTTGCTACCATACATGAACATCCACCTACAACATGTCCTCCTAACACGATTTGATATAAGCCAAACAGTCATTAGCAATTATTAGCAAATTCTCAAATCTGAAATTTACAAATCTGTCTTCCTACAGAAATTAGATTTGCAACCATGACATTATTTTCATAAACTTAAACTAGAAAATTTTCAGATTTGTTTCATGCATAATTCACAACCATGAGAACCCTCTCATAACCTTTGGCTCCTGCACATGGTAGATCCTGGTCTTTACTATGGACTTATCCTCATTTCCATACCAAGACTTGTCTACACGAAATCTAAACTTCAATCATCCAAACACATTATGAGTATTTATGCATATAATCCTTTCATTACTACAACAGTCATTGAAGTGATCTCAGAATTATAACACTCAATAATTCAAACACCTTCAACTGTTAACATTTGAAATGCAATGAAATATATATATATATCTATATATGCATCATTATCATAATAAAATTGCAAGATACAGTCACACTACCCATGCAATTTAAATAAACTGTAAATACTCATTACTTCACATTCCATGCAACTCTGTCCTTCCAACAGAGTGCTCTGGTAGCCCATCACATGTCTACCTTCTTCATGCAGTCTTTCTCCTGCATTCATAGTAGCTCATGAAATGGTCTCAGGATTAACAATAGTCCACCATTTCATCTATTATCTAACTGCATTGAAACATATATATGTCACACCCATGCATTCACACAATGCATCTCAACATGTGCACCCACACATATGCATGCATATTTATAACAGTTACATAATATTTTAATGTGCATTCACTCAATACATAACTTGTCAATACTGCCTTGCATTAATCCATGAATACCATGCATTCCATCATATTATGGCCTAACCATGCCTATTTCATATGGCATACACTACAACAGGACCATAAGTAATCACTTTCTTTGGTTGTTAAACTCACAACCAACATACACAAATGGCATGATATAATTTCATATGAATGCATTGAGGTTTCTAAGAAACTATAGTGTGTAAGGATCCTTGCCTTCATTTACCCACACCTGACCATACTTGGTAGGATTATATTCACATTCAGGAACTCAATATCACATGTAAACCAAATCAACATAGTTGAAGGGATCTCACCAAATCCTCTTTCAACATTCATGCAATTAAGCGCAACTAACCATTACTTGCATGGTTGTTATTAACATCGCTTGATGTTACCTGATCAGTTGGCCTTTTACCAAGGCTATACAGTCCTTTTTCCAACCTCATGATCATAGATTTGTTGGACCATCATTTCCTCATAAGGTTGTTGGTCCTATGCAACAACATCATCCGCATCCTTAGCCATGCTTCGGTTCTCTTTGGTCCTACAACCAATGCGAACATAACTAATTATTAGCAACCACCATAATGATCTTAAGTGGCTCATTGCATATGTAAAGCCCAACTATTTTACCAATATGCAATATCATATACATGCACAAAGATTTCCACATGTACTGTGCAATGTCTATTAGTTTTCCAACCAGTGCATATTCCCTTCATCTATCTAATCTCTTGCATTTTCAATCATGCTTCTATGGTTTGATTCGTAAATCCATTATCAACAACATTAATTGTCATCAACCATAGACAATACCATTAATGGGCTATTGTATGTGTAACTTCACTATTTTACCAATATGCAACATCATGCTCATGCATAAGCAATTCACATGCACTACGCAATGACTCTCTAATCATGCCCACTAATTCATATTTAATCTGCTACTCTCTTGCATTTCCAATATTCCTATGCCATAGTTTTCAGTATATCAAACTTAGAAAATATAAATACAATAGCGAGAGAGGAGTTAAGGAATTTTCCCTTGTCAATTTCCAATTTCCCATCATGACATGGAGTTCCTCCTCCATATCATAGCTAATCCCTTTTCTTGGCTTCCCTACCAAGCATACATGCAATCATTAGCTATGATCTTCTCATGAATTAGCAATTCAATATATACATACGTGTATAACATTCATTTTTGCTACTTTCCAAATATGAAATTCTTATGCTATAAACAGAAATAGTTTAAGGTGAGGAAATTCCCTCTTACTGACATTGCCTTGCTGCTCCCATTGCTCTTTCGTAATGCATGTTACAGCCAGTTACTCTTAATAAGGTTTCCGCAACCTTCTATGCAATTCCTGCTTCTCATCCCAAGCATAGAGAATGCATTTCACACTTTCAACGACTGTCTCCGGGGGACGACGGGGGTCAAGGGGGCTTGCCCCCTTGTGGAAAACAGTTGAAATTCTCTATTTTGGAGGATTTATCGTTTCTCCTCCGACCCGTTGCGGACCAACTCGCCGAGTTCTCTCGCCGTTGCGAATCAACTCACCGAGTTCTTCCACCGAAAGTCACTTAGAAATTTTTTTCTGACCAACTCGCCGAGTCCTTCCACTGTTGCGAACCAACTTGCCGAGTTATTCTGTCATTGCAGACCAACTCGCCGAGTTCTTCCGCCGTTGCGGATCAACTCGCTGAGTTTTTCCGCCGAAAGTCACTTAGAAAATATTTTCGGACCAACTTGCTAAGTCCTTCCGCCGCTGCGGACCAACTTGCCGATTTTTTCCTCCGTTGTGGACCAACTCACCGAGTTCTTCCAGTCGAAAACTCATCTTTTCCTTCTGACAACTTCGGCGCAAATTCGCCAGTTCTTTCCGCCGCTTCGGCGAAAACTCGCCAACTCTTTCCGTCGTTTTGGCCCAAAACTCATAACTTTCTACCAAAATTTTCCTTCTTTTTTTGGTGAACTTATTGATTTTCTGTCAGATCGTTGCAGAACAAATCGCTAAGTTCTTCCGCCATTTTCGGCAAAAATCTCGCAAGTTCCTTCCGATACAGACTTAGAAATTTTTTCAAAAACACTTAGAAGAATTCTGAAAATCTGAAATTTTCTTAGGGATCAGTTTGAGAAGGAGGAATACTTACCTCTACCACTGTGATAGGAAGCCCATGAAGGCCCAATGCTACAACTAGCAGCTCTGATACCATCTGTCACATACCCACCCATCCATCTAAGGCAAGGGAGGGAACATGATGGCAATCTATGGACTTTTATATAAACTCAACCCATTCATTAGGTTCTCAGCAATAAAATAAATAGTGTGCAGATGCAAATTAAGCAATTATGCACAACAGAATTGAAACTCATCCACACACATTTTTCAAATGCATTAAATGTATCAATAATAGTCATTAAATTATACATTGCAGAGAAAAATACACAAATAGAGAAACACTTATCTTTGTTGTGCAATTGTCCCAAACAACTAGCTATGTCGTTGCAACGTTCCACCCAACCGTAGGCTCTTCGACGGCATATACTCAGTCCGTCCGAAGGCCACCCCCGAGCTGGGCATGATTCTTACAAGGAAATGGGGGCATTCATCTCATACACATCCAATTAAGGATTTCATTTGAGCCAAGCCAGTCCATAGTTGGGTTTATCAGGCTACATCAGAACCCTGGATGCTTGCACTCAAGCTCAAGCTAAAACAATGGAGACCCATAACCCATACCCCAACATACTCTTACACACAACAACTCAAAAACTGGGCATGGATACACATTTCCATTCATGGGTTTTACAAACAGGATGGCCATGGGTTTTCCCCAAATCGTGGCTCGCCCAAAACGAACTGTAGAAAGGGAAATTCATCCACAGGGAGGAAAAACGTTTTCGCCCCAACTCTCTAAGAATTTAACAGCAAAGACGGTCTCTATGGAACCCCGGTTCCATTCCCCTTCTTCCCCACTGGTATACAACACAAAAACGCCCTTCTCCCAGCTGAGATTGAAGGAAAAC
The DNA here is from genome assembly GCA_027924585.1 of Larix kaempferi. Taxonomy (NCBI): domain Eukaryota; kingdom Viridiplantae; phylum Streptophyta; class Pinopsida; order Pinales; family Pinaceae; genus Larix; species Larix kaempferi. Next base: position 4,888,474 of record BSBM01000199.1, read on the forward strand.
ACACACACACATGCTTGGAAAATGCCCTGGTAACTCCAAACTCGTGAGGGAGGAAGACTAGTTGATGGGTAATGGCTTGGGGAGCAATTCATGGCTCTTTTCTTTCCCAAGAAGCAAAAAACGTTTTTCCATGCAGGGTGGCTTTCCCATACTCGAATTTGGACAGCCATACCTCCCATTCCCCAAGGCATTAATTACCTCAGCCAACTCTTGGGAGAAATCAATGATTGGAAACAAAAGTCAACATGGGTAGTTGAGGGTTTGATGGGTTCTCTCATTGACACTTGGCTTGACTTGATTATCTCAAGGGTTTGAATATTTCCCTCCCAATTCCTTGTAAAATCATGCCCCCATCTCTTTGTTGCATTGTATATCTAGTTGTGGGTATTTTATTAAAATGCATATTTACATCATGTTGAAATTCCAATGTGCCTGGCCAGCACGCAAACCGTATGCACCAATAAATCGATGGTGGGGCGTTGGCCTTGAGCTCCTCACCATGATTTTATAACAATATTACATCATTTACATTTTAATGCTATAGGGTCAAGATGGGGATCTGACACCTGGAGTAGGTCATATGCGCGACAATCCTTATCTTCATGCCCAATAGAATGGCATAATGTATAGTATAAATTTGTCGGCTTCCTGACCATCTTCTGCATGTATCCACACTCTTCATGTCGATTCCCATAAACTTGACAAATGCGGCACCATGGCATACCTACGCCACTCAATGGATTCGACACTCCTGATAATAGGTAGTTTCGAAAATCTGGGTAGTTGCCCTTGGTATGTCCCTCTGCATGGCATTGAGTACACCAAACTTCTTCGTTGTGCTCTCTACCCTTCTTGAGATCTTGCAACTGAATTGTCAGATTCTCCAGCTGCGTCTAGATCTGAGATATGCCGACTGCATTTTCACCAACAGGTGAAGCCTCTAACTTCATCTCAATCTCCAGAGCCTCGCTCTATGTCACAATTTTCTGCTGCATCAACGGAAGTCTGATATGAGTTAGTAATGCTGCGATGAACCATTCCTTATGTTGAATGTCGCTCATCTCAAAGATGACTCTTTCCATTAACGTTTTAAACCTTTGGTCAAAATCCCAAACAGTTTCATTTGGATATTGCTTGATCTCCTTCGGTTCCGTAATGTATTGCGCTTTAGACTTCGGTTTCTTGAACTCTTCAATTAATTCTTTTCTAACTTCAGCCAATGTCTTCTCTGGACTCCCCATAGGAACTTGCACAAATTTCATGTACCAATCCAGTGCGTGACCCCGAAGAGTCGTCACTAATTGACCTTTCTTGACATCATCGTCCGTAGTTTGTTTAACATTCCACACAACTTCACATAAGAACCAATATTGCTCTTGATCCTTGGTTCCATTTCCATGGAACATAGGTAATTTCGCATCGTCGCCCGCCATCCTGGGCCTTCCTCCTACAGTCATTGATCTGCTACTATTTGAATGTTGTTGACACATCAGACATAGAGGTGTCAAACTCGTGTTTCTTCCTGGTTGCAATATAGTGCACGGAGGTGTGGATACGTTACTGTTGGGGGTTGGTCTTACTTCTGCCTTGGGCATAGCTTGGTCATCCTTTTCGACATTGTGGGGTCGCTTTGTTCTGTGTGGTATGTTTTCACAGCCTTGTAGTTTGATCGCAGCAAGTGCTTCCTCGATCCTCTACCTCTGCTCTTGTTGAAACCTCACTCCTCCCCTCGTAAGACCACTCTCTTCCTCGGCTTCCCTCATAGTGTTGTTGTAATTTGCACCCATCTACCCCATGTCATTCCATTTACCCCCCCAGTCTTCACGATATCCACGGCCTCCACACACCAGGGCTCTACTACTTAGGGTTCATCTTCAGTATGCCATTTTCACATATGAGCATCTTAATGGATAATTGTGAAATTCCCTTTCAGCTTCGCTATAAGACTTCGTTGTATCAACTACAAACTCGGTGATATAGCCCTCCAATATATTGTCAAGCTAGACTTCAACAGCCCATGATGCTTTGTTGTCTACCTCTTGCAACTCCTAGATCAATTTCGCGGTCCAAGATGTCGGCTCACCTCCTTGAAAATTTGTCTTGCGATAAGTCAATTGCGCCAACCATTCATACAAGATGATCGGGAATTCAGAGAAAAAATTCTCGTGTGGACCGTCATGTATGTACCTTTCCAGCCACCAGTCCATCGTCAGTCCAGGGTTTTGATTCTCTTTCTCAGCAAACTACCGTAACTTTTGGTTGAACCCATCTTGAATTTCTGGTCTCATTGGATGCCACAACATTCCCTCCCTCCTCTTCGTGCTAGGGTCCTGGAAACAGAACCATTTGTTGACACAAACCCAGTCGATAGGGGTTCCTCACTCTGTCAACACCCAAACCACCACGTTCTCCCTGAGCACCATCCTAGATAGGTTTTACCCGCCCGGCAACATCTGCAGAGAAGATGAAGTCTCACCCGAGATGTTTGAGGGAGAGTTGATGGAACCACATTTCCACTGAATGAAGGAGGACCATGTGCATCTACTTATCAACTTAGCACAACATTGTTTAACAGATCTAACTATTCATCTTTAGCATCAAACAGAATCGCATCATCATTCAACAGATCTCATTATCAACAAACCATCAATGCGCAAAATAGATCTAACAGTAAAACATCAATTGTAGTAGGGAAACATCGCATCATTCACAGATTCATATTGTAGATACATATCACATTCATAACAAGAAAATAGGAAAAGACACAATGATTCTACTCAATCTCCATCATGTCATATTAACCTTCGCAACAAAATACAGATACATCAGCACAGTTCTTTTGTCTCATACCCATATTGAAAAGACCAAGATCAATATCCGATACCAAACATGTCGTATTCTTCTGTCTGATCCTTATCATCCTAACACTTGCAATTTTACATCTATTTATAGGCTTGCACCTTTACATTCATGGTTCACTTAGACAACCACCTAACTACTTCTTAACAAGATCTACAAAAGAATGACCCTAACCCGCACAATGCGGTCCAAAATGACCCAAAAATACATAAAATAATATAATTTCCGACTTGTGCGTGGTTTTCCTCTTTGCGTGGCATCTTTGACCTTGCGCAGTATCTGCGATACTGCACAACTAACTTATCCAAACCTGCCTTCCAACATCAATCTCGACCGCTCCAAGAATATTCAAGTGAAAAATTCGAGAATACCCGACTCTTGCACCATCCAAAAATGCACAGACATATAATCCCATGCTGAGATACAAGGAACGTGACTCCCAAACAGCACATGTCGAACAAGTTTCAAAACATGTCAGAGAGCAAGGAAGATTACAGAGTCTGGTTGAGACTTTCACTGGTCAAGATGCAAGATGGTGGGATACCCACAAGTTGAGACTCCAAACCTGGACCAGCACGTCGACATTCTTTGTAGAAATATTTGGAGGAAAGACACTGACGACTCAGGCAGACATCCCTATGTTCACACAGGGACAAAAACCTGAAGTCCATATCGACCGATGTGAAAAAGAATGGCGAAAAATGGGTTACAAAGATGAAAGATCGTGGCCACACCTCTTTCCTAGCACACTGGATGATTTACCTAATAAATGGTACAAGACGGAAGAGGCTAGAGGAGAAACATTCACATGGAAAGATCTGAAAGAAAACTTCATCAAGGATTACCAGTTTTCCCCAAAGGAGGAGCAGTTGGTCGAAGCGAGAAATCATATAAAAGAATTTCTGCAACCGACAGAAAATATAGCATCTGCAGAAAAGAAGCAAATTGCTCAGCGATCAACTACTTGTCATAACATAACGTCGAAAGAAATCCAGCATTCTACATGAATAAGCTTAGAAATGGAGAAGTCAGTCGGGAAAATTTTTCATTGGAGACAAGATCACTCCATCACGTCAAAGCCTGTCAAACGAGTCTTTAGCATGGAGATTGTCGAGAAAGAGGAACCAGAAAGATTATTGGAAAAATATTTTTTTCCTGCATTCACACAAATAAAAGAAGGAGAAAGACCGATAGATGACAGTTGTGCTCCAGAGTGGATGGATGCAAAGATCAAAACAAATGAAGTGGATACGTCAAATGACGGTCGGCCAAAGATGGCAAGAATTGGTGACTACTGGAATGAAGAACAGGCTGCAGAAATCACCAGCCTCCTCATGGAATTTCAGGATGTATTTTCTCGTGATTACAAAGATCTGAAAGGACTTGTATAGGAGATGGGTGAAATGAAAATTGATATCAAACCAGACGCCAAACCAGTGAAGAAAAGCCCCTATAAGCTTGCACACAAGTATAAAGTCATTGTTAAAAAAGAGATCAATAGTATGCTTGAAGCTGGGATTATATATCCTATCAACCATTTAGAGTGGGCGAGCATGATGGTTGTTCAGCCGAAGAAGCACGACCCGACACGACTGAGGATTTGTGTCGACTTCCGCAAGCTGAACAAGGTAACACTTATAGACCCTTTTCCAACTTCTTTCGCAGATGAGATTATTAATGAAGTTGCAGGGTATGGGTGTTATTCATTTACAAATGGATTCTTTGGGTACAATCAAGTACCTGTTGCGAAAGAAGATCAGAAAAAGATTACATTCCTTTGTGAATTTGGGTCATTCGCATATAAAGTCATGCCTTTCGGTCTGAAGAACGCACCAACGATCTTTTCCCATATTGTCGTCAAGGATTTTCAAAAGTATATCTACAAAACCATGGCTGTCTATTTCAACGACTGGACAATCTATTCAATGTTAAGAGATCATTGTAAATGGATTCGACTAATGTTGGAGCGTTGTCGACAGATTCAATTCTCGTTGAACATAAAAAGTGCATTTTTACGACTCCTATCGGTATATTGTTGGTCCATGTAGTATGTAAATAAGGAATCAATGTCAACTATGCAAAAATAAAAATTATTCTCGACCTAAAAACACCATTCAATCCGAAGCAAGTGCGAATCCTGTTGGGTCATACGGGGTATTATAGAAAGTTCATCAGACACTACTCTGACATGACATATCCTCTTGAAGAGATGTTGAAATAAAATCAGGAGTACAGGTGGATGGAGGAATGCAATACTTCATTCGACATATTGAAGAGAAAACTTGTCGAAGCACCCATCCTCCAGTTCCCAAATTGGTCAGTGAAATTTAATGTTCATACTGATGCATCTGAGCAGTCGGTGCTATTTTAACACAACCCGGAGAAGACCGAATGGACTATCCTAATGATTTTAGTAGTCGAAAGCTGAACAAAGCTGAAATAAATTATTCTACCACAGAAAGAGAAGCATTAGGTATCATATTTGCACTACAAAAATACCATCACTACTTTTTGGCTAATCCCTTCATATTCTACACAGATCATCAAGCTTTGAAGTATCTACACAATAAACCATTGCACCACGGGAGGTTGTGTCGTTGGATTCTACTATTTCGGGAATTTTAATTTGAGTTAATAATACGAATGGGAAAGGATAATGTTGGTCCATACCACTTGTCGATATTTAACACCGGCAAGGAACCGACATGTATAGAAGATGATTTTCCAGATGCACATTTGTTTCGAATTGAAGCTATCCCTTCCGAACTTGCAGAAATCGCCCAATTTCTCGAAGATGGACAAGCTCCTAAAGGAATGACTGAGAAGAAGAGGAAGATCCCTGCTATGAAAGCTGCACCTTATACCCTCATTAATGGATTCCTTTACAAACTTGGCTTAGATGATGTGTTACGTCGGTGTGCACTTGAACATGAGAGACATAGCATACTTTGAGAAGACGCTACGGACCAGCAGGAGGAAATTATCATGCAAATATAACGACAAGGAAGATTATGCAAGATGGACTTTGGTGTCCGACAATTCATAAATATTATCGAGAATTTGTAACTAAATGTGATAGATGTCAACGTATAGGACGACCACTACCTAGTATAGAAATTCCCTTGGTTCCAATTAATCCAAGATGAACATTCAAAATCTGGGAAATTGATTTTATTGGACCATTTCCAGTAATTGGCAGATAGACAAGTGCATGTTATATTATCACTGCTGTAGAATTTGTCACCAAATGGGCAGAGGTAGAACCGGTCGAGACATGTTCTAGCGAAGCTAGTGCCAAATTCATCTATGAAAACATCATTACACGCTTCGGATGCCCACTTACTTTACTCAGTGACCAAGGTATGAATTTTGTCTGCAAAACTATTGCTGCATTAACAAAAGAATTTGCAATTGATCACAGAATAAGCATTGCATATCATCCACAATATAATGGTGCCGTAGAATCATTTAAAAAAACACTCACAAGAGGACTAACGAAAGTGTGCAACCTGGAGAAAGACGACTGGGATGATAAAGTACCTGTTGTTCTTTGGGCATATAGAACAACGTACAAAAGAATGGCGGGTCAAACACCTTTTTCACTTATCTATGGATAAGAAGCAGTCATCTCGTTGCATTTCCGACGACAAGCCCCAACAATTGCAGAATTATTACACATTGATGTCGAGATGCACGACAAGAGGGCCTATTACAACTGTCGAAACTAGATGAGAATCGACAAATAGCAATGGAACATCAACAAATCAAGAAACAACAAAAGAAAGCATGGCATGATAGAAACATCAAATGGAAGAATCTATTAGTTGTTGAATTGTTATTGCTTTATAATAGCCGCGTAAAAGGGAAACCAGAAAAGTTGCACATGGAGTGGATGGGGCCCTATATTGTTGAAATGATAAACCCCAATGGTTCAGTCCAACTGAAAACATTACAAGGTAGCGTTTTCAACAAACTAGTAAATGGCGCCCGACTAAAGCGGTACAAGTCATGAGCATCTCAAAAAAAAAAGAGGTTACAAATAATTGAAAGCGAGAAGCATTATAAGCAATCCCCAAAAACAATAATTTAGATCACATTCATAATGACAAAGGACTGTACAAGTAAAACTGATAAGAGCAAGGATTGACATGAAAGAAGACTGGTGCATGACCGCCGACATGATAGGTGCCATGAGTATAGAGATAGCCTAAGAAGAGTAGATGAACATGTTCCTCAGAATCGACAGCTTAGCCACAACCGACATGATCAAACAAAAGATACATGACGTCAACCCCCCGACATAAATATAGGAGAAAAAAGTAGTCGGGACGGACGACCAATAGATGAGCAAAATCGACATGCACTTGACGAGGCATGGATAGCTTGTCATTCAAAATTAAATCCCCCACCAAGTCAGTCTTTAATACATCCATCTACTTTGCAGTCACACGTGCCAAATTCATCCTCTATAAACCCCGAGCTCGAGGATTCCTGGATACTCTTCTACCAAGAACTTGAGAGCCAGAATTCAAAAACTATGGAAAACCTCTGCGATCCTGAGAATTGCACAGAAGCCATGGCACCCAAGAAAGTTCAGGCAATAACTTGCTCAGTCGTAGCCAAAGTCCATGAGTTGGAGAAGGCCCAAACCCCGTTGGAAACCTGCTTGCAGCAAGTTCGCAATGCTAAAGTACCAGAGTCACATTGGCGAATAACTTGGAAAGACATTCTAGATTGGGGAAAGGATGCATACGACCATTGGAGAGATGAATCCCAAAGATTGCAGATTGCTACAGTTCTGCAATACATGCAAGAACCTCTGCTCAAACAGTTTGGCGGACTTAAGGATATTATTTCCCAATTCATAGTTAGCAAATATCACGATGGGAAATTGTATTTCGACATTCCGGTCGAAGAAAATGTGCGCTTATCAACAAGATTACTGGATTATCAAATAAAGGTGTAGATGTACATGTTCGACATAAGCCATAACTAATTAAAGAATTTACAGAGCACCCATCTGGAAAAACTTCTCGAGGGTTATTAGTAAGTCAAATCAAGTTTGAAAATTATAAGATAGCTTCCCGAATCGTTTTGACCGCTTTGTCAAGTTCTGGTCGCGGTTCGGATTTAAAAATTGACATGCTAGAGGCAATGTTGAATATGGCAGCGCAAATGGAAAAATATACAACTGGGATGACTACTTAGTTGACATTATCCAGACGATATGCTTCAAGTGTCAAGACGACGGAGCGGCCATTCGGTACCCATATTTAATTATCTGGATTGCCATGATGCATCTAAGACCATCAGGAAATAAATACTTTGCTCAAGAAATACTTGTGTTAATGCAAAACTTCTGGTGTTTTACACATGGAGGAAGTCGACTAGGTCCAACAACAGTAAAGATTTGGCTAGAACTCTGGTTCCCAAACCTAAAAATTAAGTCGACCAGATGGAGAGTACCCCAGAATGTTCGACGAATTCTGCCTCCATCTGCGCACATCCAACTTGCGCTAGATCACACATCGGTCTGGCACCTGCAGGGCGTATTTGGTGTCGTACAAGCTCTCGACTATTACCCTTCATTCAACGAAATATTCAATGAGATGATCAGGAAATCCAACACAAAACTGATAATTCCTGCTAACTTAGGCACGAGAGGTCGGCGTTCCCATAGTCGAACCTCTAACAGATGCAGAAAAAGAGGAAGAGTTTGAAATCCGTTTATATATGAACAACTTTTCATTTGAAGTTGAACCTGAGGTTGAGCCACAACCTCTAGCACTTACTCTTACAGCTCACCAAGATCCACCGAATACAGCCGAACATTCAGATGAAGAAACTCAATTCGACAATCCAGAATATGCTTTGACAAGCGACAACATTCAACAAGTGGCCAATGAGTTATCAAAATCTCGACAAGCAAGGAATGTACAAATACATGTGAAGGGAAAAATAAAAATGATCATCCAGGAGTCGACAGAGGAAGACGAAACGGAACAGTTCGACAGTACAACAAAATTTTTGGAAGATGTAGCTAAGAACAAAGTTCCAGTCGATGAGCAGTTCAAGATATTTTTGGAAGCTGCGCAAGCTCGTAGCCAACTACAATCCAAAAAGAAATCTCAGCTTATGATTGAGAATTCTATCGACTTGACTATAAGTTCACGTCCACTGTCTCCGACCATTGTGACAGAGGACACTGTTTTCTCTACACCTTTGGTAAGTACTCCACTTGCGCCTTCCACAACACCTCAAATTTCAAATCTTGTACAATCCCTTCCTCTTCCCCTTCGACAAACGTTTCAAACTGATCATGAGTTTACTTAGTTCATAACCAACCTCCCCAATATCTTCCCACAATGGCGAGATTTAGTGACTAAAAATCCTGTCTTCCTTGATACTAGTCCACCGACTGATTCCGCCCCTCCTAGTGCTAACCCAATTGAACTATTGAACCCCATGGATACCTTAGCACCACAAGCAATTGGTATGCGTCATAATCATCTTCAGCATAATATCGACCCCAATAGTCTGATTATTGCTCAAGAAACCTCATCTTTCATCCCTTTTCCATCCAACCCATCGGTGGAATCCCATTCACCTCCTTGACCTGTCTTCAATCCACTAGAAAAGTCCCCATAACTTGAAATATTGGATTCAGTTGAACCATTAATACCAGAAGTCTTGTCTTCTGTTGTCATTCCGGAACCGTCTGGAAGTCTGTAACCTCCTGGAAGTCCCATTCCAAACCCTCCTCCCCTAGTCGAAGAAACACCAGTTATTAGTGTGTCATCCCCTACGCATGCCGACGAGACCACTACAACATCTGAAGCAATTCAAGAACAAGAAACAACAGTTCAAGAAATCTCGGAAGCAACATCTGAAACAATAGCACAAACCACTAAAGCAACCATCGAGCCAGCAGAACAATACAATCAAGTAGTAGCTGAGGAAGCACTCCCGACAAACACAACAGTTGTACCAAGTAGCTCCAGACAAGCAAAACAAACCATTGCCGAAGCACAAGTAAAGGCAGAACATCCAGCCGAAGAAGTTGAGATAATAAAAGATTCAGAACAACAATTAGAGGCCCCAAAAGCTCAAGGTAAGTCGAAGAAGAAGCAGCATAAAGAAAAATGGCGCAAAGATAAAGCCCTTCAACAACAACAACAACAACATCTGGATCATATCTCCCAGCTGGGTCGCTTATTTGTACATCTCGACCAATTCGATCCCATCTCGACATACAAGCCACAACAAGCAACACAAGCAGAGCTCGACTTACTGGCTGATGCAATTCATCGATAACAACGACATAGATGACTAGAAGCTGAAGACCGCATTCGCCAGTTAGAAGAGGACCAAAATGTATTTTTGGCTAAGTGTCAAGACTTAGCACAACAAGTCATCCCTCTTCCATTCAGCTCCGACACGACTAGCACACTTGATAAAGCTTTCCAGTTGTTCAAATTTGTCATGTCGACATTACACGAGGATCTCACCAGGGACCGATAGGAACAGGCCACAATCACAACGTCTCTGATGTCTGCACAATATGAAGCATTCACCTCTACACATGATCAGCTCATCCAGTACAATGACCAAGCATCTATAGCCACCGATGTTCTCCGCAATTGGTACACACATTATGGCAATGTATTTAGAGAAATCTTGGAGACACGTGACTTAATTGATAATCTTTATCAGCAACGCCGAGTAGTTGACAACACCATGGGCCAAACTATTGAAGAACAAATTCTGATAGAAAATAAGAAATTGGAGAAGTTAGAAAAAAGTGAGGAGCAGTGGCTGAGCCAGGCCTGAAATAACATTTTCAAAGTGGAACAACTTCGACCACATCTCCAAACCTTGCTTACAGCTTCCAATGAGAAAATTGAGCTAGTTGGTCCCGACTTAATTCATCTGCAGGGCAAGGAAACACAAGAAAATATGGCTGAATTATTGAGCCTGACAACACTTACCATTGGCATCCAAAACTCACTGCGCCATTGGGAGGATTTTTAGCACCACCTATTTGTCTCAGCTGAAGCAATTGTTAAGGTTTGTGTACAACAACAAGTAGCAACCAGTTCCAGTCATGAATAACAGTAACAACTACATCTATCAATTTTGCAGTGATCCATATTTTGTTCAGTTATTTTACATCTCCTAGTTTCTTTGGGACGAAGAAAGATTTTGAGGTGGGGGAGATGTTGGAGGAGCCTAGGTCAGCCTGTCGACTAGGCTCTCCGCCCGACCACTTGCAATGTAAGTTGACAAGTTGCGTCGACTAGTCGGGCTATGTTGATCGGTTGCGCCGACAATACAGTTATATAACTGAATGTAAACATATATATATATATATATATATATATATATATATATATATACATGTTGTTGAGCCAAGGTGCTGGTTAACTATGATCTGTTCTATGTACTGTTATGCTCTTACTGGTAATAAAGGCTTGTGTTTCTCTCTCTCCATTGGTCTCTTGTCTCTTGTGTCTGAATCACTGTGCATGCATGTTTATAATATATAATGTATCTATAGTAACCACGTGACCCACAGGACTACAACAGCTGGTATGGGATGTGTGGAATGGAAGAGAGGCCCAGATAGGTGGAGACAACTACAAGGGAGTTAAACAACTACCTAAATTTCCCCAGGAATTATTACTTTACCTGGAAGACAGGGGTTATTCTGTCTTAGCAGACGTAGCGGAAGCATGAGCAGAAGGGATCACAAGTTTCATTCAGAATTGGAAATCTGCTACTGATTTACAGATACCCGTGAGATGGACAGAGTGCTGGAACCAGTGGACAACAGAGTTGACTAAACACTTTATTAAGCTGAGAACTATACCAGATGCATTACAGTGGCAGGGCAGTGAGGAAGGAGGAACTTTTTATGTACAGGCAGCATACACTTCACTCTGGAGGAACCAACTACAAGGAGATTCTTGGTGGTGGAAAAAGGTTTGGACAACTAGGACGACCCACAAAAGTAAGATCCTGATATGGCTCATCCTTAAAGGTAAGGTCTTAACATGGGACAAGCTGAAAAGAATAAATTATGAAGGACCTGACAGATATAGTTTGTGTAGAATGGCCGAGGAAGACGCAGAACATCTCTTTCTGCATTGTCCATTTATACAACAGGTTTGGGAAGGTTTGAGAATAAATATCCAGCTGGGATTTGTGGGAGAAGGTGATTCTTTTGAAAGCTGCATAAATTCCTGGTATGATGAACCAAAACTGAAAAGACTAAGATGTTTACCTTTCTTGGTATCGTGGTTTGTGTGGATTGCTAGAAATCATTCAGTATTCGAAGATACACATCTTCCTGTTAGAAAAACAGGATCGTAGAGCAATAACAATAAACATAAATGCAAATATAATCACACACACATTACAAGAGAGACACAGATATATCGTGGTTCACCCCAAGATGGGCTACGTCCACACTGAAGTTGACAATCCTTATTATTATACCGTCCAGCAAAGTGAAGGGATACAACCTGTAGCACAACCACTGCACTTCCTCTTCACTTTCTCACAGTCTCTCTTCCTGATCTCAGAGATATTTACAATGCATAATACCTAATACATCAACCCTATCTGTGTTACAATGTCTTTTTTTTTTAAGGAAATAGAATGGGAAAATACCACGGGTTACCTAAAACCATGGGCCCGAAAACTGGTGGCAAAAACAACCCCAAAAATTTTCCTCGAGGGCTACGCCCCCGAACCCCCATTTTTTGGGGGGCATTGCCCCCAAACCCCCTTTCTCGGGGGCCCGCTGACCCCCTGGGGATTATGTCGGGATCATAACCAAACCTCGGGTATGGACACAGCTGAATAATAATATCTCTGAATCTGGAGATTAGGCTCCACAACCAACACTTCCTAGTTATTTTATTATGTCCCAGATACTTTCTATAAACAAATTATTTATGTGACAGGAAAGTAAGGCAAAGAAAAGGCAGCCAACAGCTATAAAAGTTGAAGTGGGGGAAATAGTGGGGTTTTTTTATGGAGCTTGTGTAAACAACAAGTGTGGCTTGGGAGGTACACTGAGACTTTCTGAGTCAGTCACTATCATCTTTCAAGCTAATGGAGGTGAAGGAACCAACAATAGAGTGGAAGTACTAGTGCTTAGATTCCTCCTACAATTGGCTAAAGAGAATAAGATGGAGTCATTAAAAGTTTTTGGTGATTCAGAGTTATGGATAAAACACATGAATCAGGAAAACAGGTTACAAAATCATACCCTACAGAATATCGGAAGTAATCTGGAAAATTTGGTCACACTATTCAACAAGTTGGTTTATGTTCATGTTTATAGGGAACAAAATATACAAGCAGGCAAACTTTCAAAAGTTGGATTACTCTAGGAAGCCGACAAATGCAAGATAATCACAAAAAGGCAGGCACAATAGGACATTAGCTGGAAATTACTAGATATTTTTTGATAGGATCAAAATTTATTTAGATCCAAGTTTTGACAAGTATAGATGTTATTTTTTCATCTTTGAAAAGAACGTATGCTTTCTAACTATTAAAAACAAGTTTTGGACATATTTTCAGTTTACAATCGTGTTGTATAAGCACCTGTGGAATGTATTCACTGAGCATTACGATCAATGAATATGATTTTTTCTTGGGAAAAAAAAGTTCTATTTATAAGAGTTTCAATTTAATTAATGGACAATCCAAGCCATTGATCTTTAGTCCTTATGGAAAAGTAAGGTTTATTTATAAAGATTTCAATCCATTAATTTTGTAATTGTTATTTCTCAATGTACGTATATAATATAATAAAATCAATGTATATAATATAATAAAATCAATGGAGAATCTGAGCTTATTGGTCTTTAGTCTTTATTGAATGTATGTCTACAATATAATAAAATCAATGGACAATCCAAGCGTATTGGTCTTTAGTCTTTACTTAAGAATAAAGTTTACTTTTTTAAAGTTTCACTTCATTAATTTTGTAATTGTGATTTCTCAATATAAAATTTCACTTCATTAATTTTGTAATTTTGCAATTGTGATTTCTCAATGTGTGTCTATTTTAACAATTGAAAACACATTCAATGTAATTGTGATTTTTTAATATACTTATTGATGTATATTTTAACCATTGAAAACACCTTTATTCTTAGAGGGCCAGAAAGATATATATCAATCAATTTTAAAATCTTTATTAACATTTTATGAAATTTTCATTCACAATTCATGTAATCCAAGTAATCAAACCATACGAATTTCTTAATTTATACTTGACATTATATGAAATTTTCATTCATAATTCACGTAATCAATCAATAAAAGTTTATTAATTTATTCTTGATCTCCAGCCTTTTACAAGTATAGATTGTGTTCTAATTATATTTATAAAATGCATAAATTATAAACTATAATAATTAAAAATTATAAACTATAATAATTGAAAATCAATTAAAAATTATAAACTATAATAATTGAAAATTAATTAAAAATTATAAACTATAATGATTGAAAAAAGAAAGATATCACTTATCCATAAAATGTGGGAAAGTATTGGTGGGTTTCAAGTGCTGGTTCTACCTATGGGGCAGTTGTATTATTGAGTTTGGCATGCAAATATTCTTGGCGGAGAGTTGTGGGGCAGTTGTATTATTGAGTTTGACATGCAAATACTCTTGGCAGAGAGCTGTGGGACAGTTGTATTATTGAGTTTGGCATGCAAATACTCTTGGCGGAGAGTTTTCGGATAAGTTCCGAAAAACAAACTAGTTTTCGATATTAGTGTGATATTTATCATAAAAAGTCAAACCTTTGTTTGTGATTGTTGTGACTAAACTATGAATTCGATTTACCTATAAAATTTCAAAAATATCTATATTTTAAAATAGATGTGATGATGAAGGAACAAATTCTAAAAATATCTATATTTTAAAATAGATGTGATGATGAAGGAACAAATTCTAAAAATATCTATATTTTAAAATAGATGTGATGATGAAGGAGCAAATTCTTATGAGCTTCATTGTGGGATAAAAAGAGATGAAAATATCTATATTTTAATATAGATGTCGAACATCCTTTTATGAATTTTATTGTGCGATGAAAAGAGGGATGGAGATGAAAATCACCATTTCATATAATGTCTTGCTTAAATATACATTAAAGTGCAATTTCAAAATATAAGTGTTCCACAACCCAATATAGGGGAGATGTTGGGAATATTATGTAATGTTACAAAATATAAAAAGTAATAAAAAAAATTGCTAATAAAATAAAAAATTAAAACCAAATAAAAAAAAATTAAAAAATCTATTTTGGCTTATTAAAAAAATAGCAAAGATTCATCTTAAACCTAGATCTAAAAAAAACACCTCAAAATATAAATTGAATCCTCTGGGTGCTTGATAGATCCGGGTTTAAGATCGATCTATGATGGTTGCTACAAGTATAAGAAAACCAAGTGACTCATTTCCATTTTAAGGTCTAATATATGAAAGTGGGTCTTAGTGGACCTTAATAACTATCACAATCATCATAATAACTTTGAGGGTTAGGTCAAGTGGGTAGTTTTCTAATATTATTCATTGGTAATTTAACTCAACATCAATGTTGATGATTTGCTCATCGTTGTAATATTCCCAGTTTTGACTTGGAATGTATTTAATCAAAATTATGTAAATGATGTAAATATGCTAGTATGGATTCCTAGTGTGGATCCCAAGGATAAGGCCCAACTAGTGGATAACTAGGCATGTATGATGTATATATTTTTATTTGGACCTTATGATTGGCTTAAAATTACAATTCGAAATGTATGTAAATATTATGTTGCAAATTAATAAAATGGTTCAAGATGGTTGTGAAAAGAGCACTAGAGGGGCTATGATTCCACCAGAGGGGAAGAGGAAGGCGGCCTATGGGGAAAACAAATCCTATGTTGCCATGTGTCAACCTTAGAACTCATCCAAAATATTCCCTGTTCCTTAAATAAGCCAATTACCTTCTCTCGACTACTAAATCTAATCATTGAACGCATATGTGAGGTTGGTGGGAAAAGTCACTTCATGTAGTTATTGAAGCATGGGGGTTATGATAGTTATGTCAGTTGTCAGTAGTCCTATTTCTTCTATGGTCAGAAGCTATGTCAGTTGTCTTTTCACCCTTACCTCATATCCTTGGAGTCAACACTCTTTTGATCACTCTCTCATGCATGTTCCTACACTATGTAGAGTTTTCCATTGTTGTTCATGGCCATTACCAGAATTTTTTTAACCCATAAATTTGAATTTGGAGAAAGAGCTGGAATTTTGGAAGGGAAATAGATGGTTGTAGGTGAGCATGGAGGTTGGGCAAGTTAGGAACATTTACCCATTGAGTTCTGCTACTCTTGAATGCTTGAGAAACCATGGATTAATGTTGTAGGAAGCTCTCCAATAGCATACAACAGATTGAACTCTTACTACACACACTGGTAAGCACTATAAAGGTTGGATTTCCTAAGGGAACTGTGGATCAGTGAAGATAAATGTCTTCTTTGTGTTTTGTGGGGTAGTTGGAAGGAGTGTCATAGCTGTGATGGCTTAATGAGACACCTGTGGAGCTCTGTTGGAGCTTTGGCTAAGCATAGAGAGCAGAGTGGGTTGTGGGATGAGAGATAGAAGCCTGTAGGTGTTCCTTTTCCCTGGTTGCCTCATAGCCTAGCTTGGGGGTGGTCTCTCAGCAAAAATACTATATGTTGGATAGAGTGCCTATGGCTGGGTGGAAAATCGCTCTTACACATCCAGTTGCTTGGATCTTCTTTGTTTAAAGATAAGTATAATTTCTTGTGTATTTGATGTGCAATGATTTTATTTGTATTCATGTGATAATTATGCATGTAAATTGCATGTGTGTGTGTGGACTTAGTTCATTCCATTATGTGTTCTATTTCCATGTCTGCACATGCATTTTAGCTATTAAGAATTCGTAATTCTGCTTACAGGAGAAATTTTGAGGCATCAATTTAGTGACTGTCCACCCCCCACTGGCCAAATTGAGGGATGGGGATGTTACACTTGCAAACAAAGGTAAAAAAACATTCAAAATAGGTAAAAACACGTTCAAAATGAACATAAAATTTAAACATCCTATTAAATTTTTAAATTTCTTGTTCAATTTTTTGTTAAAAATTTAATATTTTTACTAATTATTTTATAACAATTCCATTTTATAATCTCTCTTTAATTATTTTTCAAAATTTCAGAGGTGTTGGGAAACTTGGCAACCAAATCATTAAACATTCTCACAAATATTGAACCATAAGAATACAACACATCGTGCAATAGAGTACAATGATGTCTCTTATATAAGAATAAGTGTCCATAACAACCATATCATAGTATGAATGTTTCTTCAATCTTATGCATAACTATTAAGTCCCTACCCTAATCCCCTTACTTTAGGAGTTAATCAAGAAATGTATACAACCATCTCTTTGGACTAAGGTTGAGTAGTTACTAATCAACATTCATTGTAAAAGGGACCTCTCTATTAATTAAGACCCACTAGGAAGTTGGTACTTATTAATTATTTAACCATGTCAAATAGTTAGGATTTAGATCTTGGAAGCATATTTAAAGAGATAGAAGGCAATGAATTGCTTTGTAAAAAATTATTGTATTGGAATCAAATGGTAAAAGACCCAGAAGAGGAACATCCTTAAGCTCTTCTCAATCTTTAAAAGAGTCTTCCTTCCAATCTTTAGTTCTTCGGCTTGAGCCTTAGACTCTTTTAACAGCTGCTCATTATGAAATGTGCACTTCAAAGTGTATGAGCCGCCAAGTCCATCATACTGATAAGCTGCATCACCAAATCTTTCCTCCAAAAGACAGGACCAAATAAGAGCATCAATAGGTGACCCTTTAAGAACATATAAAAGCTCGAGGCATGTCCATAGAATTAATCCGCCTATGGTGAATATGAGCAATTGCTCGAGCAATTTTACAATCTAAATGTCGAAATATTTTCTTAATATCGATCGATTGTTCGCAAGAAGACGGTGATTTTAGAAGCTTCTAAACAAATTTTTGGGATTGCATGCAAATTCATGTTTAGAGGACGCAAGACATATAAAAAATAGTCAAATGGGTGGATGTTTGCATCCATCAAATGATGCGTTGGTAAAACCAAATATCATGATGAATGGACACGAAGAAGTGAAGCTCCAAATCCTCCCTCGGTCACTGCCTTAGCCAAATAACGGTAGCTAAAGAACCATACTTTAAGCACATCATGCAGACAGATAGTACTTTAAGAACATCGTGCAGAGGTATCGGGTTTGTCTCCCATAGCAAAGCATGAAGCACCACCAACTCAAATTCTCGGCCGCTGAACTAAAAACGAACCAAGTTTTTTTCATGTGGATTACGGTTATAATGTGGAGTGAATGAAGCTCATGGAGGTATACTAGCACATATCGGAGGTGTCATACCCCCATTTTGACCCTTATAATATTTTGGGCTATAATGTAAATATTGTATGCATATTATGTATGATTCCTATCATAGAGCTCAAGACCAAGGCCCCGCTAGTGAACGCTCGACCTTGAAGAGGCAAGTATTGGATATTATGCTACCCATGTGCTAGTGAACCATGGGAATTGTAAATATGTATTTTAATATAAATGCCCACAACTAGCTATACAATTCAACAAGAGATGGGGGCATGATGTTACAAGGAATTGGGAGGGAAATATTCAAACCCTTGAGCCAATCAAGTCAAGCCAAGTGTCAATGAGAGAACCCATGAACCCTCACCTAGCCATGTTGACTTTTGTGCCCAATCATTCATTTCTCCCAAGAGTTGGTCGAGGTAGTTATAGCCTTGGGGAATGGAGAGGTATGGTTGTCCAAATTCGAGTATGGGCAAGCCACCCTTCCTAGAAATTCATGTTTGGCTTCTTGGGAAAGAAAGGAGCCATGAAATTGCTCCCCAAACCATTCTTCACCCATCAATTTTTGTCTCTCATGAGTTGGGAGTCACCTGAGCATTTTTCGTCCACGTTTTTCTGTGTTTTCCCTCATTCTCAGCTGGGAGAAGGGCGTTTTTATGTTATATAACAGTGGGAAAGAAGGGGAATCGATTTGGGGTTTTATAGAGGCCATTTTGGCCCACTGAATGCTCATACATCTGTGGGAGAAATCGGTTTTCTTCCCGGGGGATGATTCCCTACTCCCACAATCTGTTTTGGGTGTGCAACGATTTGGGGAAAACCCATAGACCCTAATTTGTAATCCATTGTTGAAAATGTGTATCCATGCCTAGGTTTTGAGTTTGCTGTGTGTAAGAGAATATTGGTGATGAGATGGGTATCCATTGATTTGGCTGTGCTGAGCTTGAGAGTCTCGTTTTCCTTGGAGATATCATGCCTAGCTCGGGGGTGGTCTCTGAGTGTTGAAAGAATACAGACTGGGAAGAGACCTATGGTTGGGTGGAACATTGAAGTGACATAGCTAGTTGCTTGGGACAACATTATAGCGAGATAAGTATATTCTCTCATGTGTATTTACTTCTGCAATGATTTAATTGATGATTGTTATTTGAATGGTAGATGTATGTGAAATATGTGTACATGGTTTAATTCTGTTGTGCATGTTTATTGGGTATGCACCTGCACACATGATTTTATTTATATGAACTGTTTATGATGAAATGGGCTAAGTTTTATAAAAGCCCAGATTTTGGTATCATGTTCCCTTCCTTGCATTAGATCCACGGGAGGGGCCATGGCAGGAGGTGAGAAATACCACACACAAAGACCACATTTACTAGGTCATGGAGGTAGATAAAGTCAGAGATAAAATTCCCCAAATACATGTAAAGGAACCAAGCTCAAAAATCAAGCACAAAGAGAGGGATATACCAGGTCATTGAGGTAACCCAAGTAGAGAGAGAGAAACTAATATTGGAGCCCGCAAGAGGGAAATATGACTAAATTAGGGTTTGCAAATATGAGTAGCAGTGTGTAGAGACAATAGTAGACTGAGGCAAAGAATAAACACTCTCATGCAGATAATAAAATGTAAATTGCAATGTGCCAGGGAGCATAATAGAGTAGGACATAGTTGACAAGGGAGGACAAGATTGGATTTATTGGCTCTAATACCACTATTGGAATGTCTACAAATGACTAAACAAAGATACAAAGACAAGGAATAGGCTCTAAATCTCATACTTTTTCTATTGAGAATATACATATAAATACAATGTAAGGTGATGCTTGGTTTTCATCTTCTAAGTTGTCTCTTGGATTGCTATTCTTCTTCACCTAACCCTAACGGATTAGGTTCCAACATAATGTGTAATTGCAAAAAGGAGGAAGATTGCAGGAAGATGAGGCAACTGTATTGTCAAAAATTATTTTATGAGCCCCATTCCAAATTATATATATATATCAGTTTACATGTGACAATGGGTAGCTAAGTCATGTATAAGGAGTAATTTGTGACACTTCTTAATTTATGTCATATTGATGTTCACCAATCACAAGTTATGTGTCTATGTTAATTCTATAAATATGCTAATATTTTAATCATATATATAACGAGATAATGTTATGACTTGATCAAATAATTCTAAAATTCAGTTGTGCTTGTAATTTATCAAGCTACCTTGATGTTTGAGACCTTTTGCAGTTGGCACAATTCCAATTTAGTGCAAACACATTAATTTAAATGGATAGTAATAAGTAGTCATACATGGAAATACGATAGTGAAGATGGATCATTTAGGCTTCCCTCTACCTCTATCTTCTCGAATTTCGTACACATATACTTTACTATATGAGCAAAGGAGAAATTAATCATTTTGTATTTTATTGGTGAATTATTTTATATAATATTCTAAGATTGTAAATGAGTTGCTTGTTGATGATCGATAAATATATATAATGTTGCTTAAATTTAGTTTATTATTCCCTGCCAAGGCGGGGATATACTTTTCATTCAAAAGTCTAGAACACTTTGACTTGTATTAGTTTTAATTTGAAACAAAATTTGTTATTGTTTTTATAATGTTTTGAATATTTTGAATATTAAACATAATATTATGAAAAATAAAAATAATTTTAATAATTTTTAAATTATGAAATTTTGATTTTTTTATTGGATAAGTAAAACTCCGATGGGACATAAATCCCTGCGGAGACATTTTTATTTTCATAATTTAAAATGAACTATAATTAATTTTTAAAACAAAAAACCAAAAAAATTATATGTGTCATGTCCGGTCCCTGCGATCCAGTCTTGTCTATTATTCCATCTCATTTCATTAACTCTAGTGTTCGTGCAGGAACCGTACCGCATGACGTGAAGGTGGAAAACATATTCCTTACTTTTCTATTCAAAACAACGAATTTCTCCTTTCGAGTCTCCAAACCAACAGAAAACCTGGAAGCCGGACTTTGGACAAAGTTTTGTGTATTAAGAGGAATTGTCATGAGCTGACTCCGTATTTGATGCTGAAATTCAAACGGCCCTGTCTAAACTTGATGATGATAAATACGATGATGAACAGGATGATGCTTCATCCTGTATTGTTGCGGATGTGACCCCTTCCTTCTTTTTAGCTTCTTCCGATTCGGAAGAATATTTGACTGATCTATTTCTTACCATGGTAAGCAATGATTTACAGGCCGATTCTGGCGCTATGCGGCCCTCAGTCCTTGCCAGTTCCTGTTATCCATTAATTACTGAATTTGAAGAGAAATTTTGGTCGTGGAGTGATTATGCTTCTGCCAATGGTTCCAATGGTCTGTCGTAGCTTCCGTTTAGTATAACTGATCTGGCATGCCGAGAATTTACAGAATCGCGTTGTGGTAATGAAGCATTTTCAGACTATTTGCAAGTAACGTTAGTTCATGAAATTTATGTTTATGATAATAAATTCTCTTTTCGACACTAAAAAACGAGAATTAGGAACTCGTAAAGCTTAAATCATTGATCATTATGCTTTATTTTCATTTACTGCAGAGACTATTTCTGTTTTTTGTTAGAGTAAATTAAACTATTAACTAGCAAATCAAGTTGTTCATTGATATCGTGTTGATCTCTTGCCAGTGTCATATTCATCTCTAGGGAAGATTAAATTAATATTATTTAAAGGAGATTTGTAATGAGTTTGCAATGAAACAAGATGTGAAAAGCCAAGACTCTTGAAATTTCAATTCATAATGCTTTTGTTTCTTCTACTAATTTGTAGGACTATACGTGCACTGAGGATGAAGACGAGGACACATTTCAGAAATTTAAAGCAAGAGAGTATAAGAAACCTCCGTTGCAAAGTCATCTGTTGGAATGTATTGATACTCAGTTGACTGACACCATAGGAAAAGAACGTCTTCTTATGGTTAACTGGATGATGGAGGCAAGAATTTTGCACAATTTAAATTGAATTGGAATTTTGAAAAAGTCCTTGGATGTTTCAATAATTAATTCGTAACTTCTGTTGTGGCAGAGTACACAGCCTCGTATCATCTTCATTGGGAAACACTTATTAAGCATGAATTTCTGGACAGATTCTTGTCTAAAGGGACTTTTGCAAACAATACTCATATACAGGTTTTGAGTATCGCCTGCATGACACTTGTAATCAGAATTGAAGAGAATCAACCTATGAATTGGTATAAATTTCAAAATATTATTTCTTTCAAGTTCTATTTGCGGTATTAAAATGCATTTAGATCATTACAGTATTAAAATGCTTTCTAAATTTGTAATTGCGTCGAACTTCTTATAAAATGAAACATATATTAATTCAAGCATTTCATTTCCAGTATTAGGTAGGAAACATTTACAGTCACAAATAACGTATTTAAGTGACAAGAAGTTGTTGCAATGGAATGGATTGTCCTTAAAGTTTTGGATTAATGATGCTCCTCACCTACTACTACTACCTTTCTCTGGTAATTCTTGCACGGTATATTAACATCTCAAAAATTTTAAACCGAAAATTAGTCTTTAACAACTCACGCAATGTTCTATTTCCAAGTATTACTTGAAGGCTGTAGGAGGAGACGCAGAGGTTGAGAAGATGGCCAAATATTTGGCGTGCTTGTCATTGGTAGATCGCCAGTTGCCTACAGGTCCTCGTCTTTACTGCAATTTTTAATGATCTTCTCCAGCTATTTCGTGAAACGATCAACATATACTCCATGGCACTTTATCTGCAGTAGTTTTTGTGACATCTTTGACAATACGTGGAATATTTTAAGGCAGGTACTACTTATTTATCGATTTGGAGACACGGTGTTGATTTGGAAGACCAATGTAATCTTATGCATATGTATCTTCATTTGCTGAGACTATCAAACCTCAACAACGTGGTAGTCTTTTATCAAAATCTGATTTGACTTTATATAAATGTTCCTTCTTTAACAAGATGGAATATCTCCTTTTCTCTTGGCGATATAATTATGATATTTGTGATCTACTTTCTTTAAAACCTCTTCATCGCTGGCCTGACAGATTTTGAAGGATAACGCGGACACTCTGTTTTGCATTCATTGGAAACATACAAAATCCCAAGTCACCTCGTATTATTCTTTGTAAAATCTATGATTGATTTCCTCTGAAAATAATGGCATCAAATTTAAATCCAATGGTCAAGGCCGCGACCATTACAATAAACTAGTTGGTTGATCTCTTGCCTTAACTATCAAGCTATGTTAAGGTCTTCCTCTTTCATGAAACCATAGACCATATCAACAAGGCAAACAAAATCAGGATCATATGAGAAGTCAAAGAGAATCGGGATCGTGCTCGCTATCTCTACTGCCATAGTTGGTAGTATCATGATAATTATCAACTTAAAGCACGATTTCATTCAGAGAATTTGTTAAACGCAGAGGATCTAGCTCTCACTATTTCATTTTGCTCTTTTAAATGCAGCTTTTTGGGTTTGTTTTCACTATTTTCATTCATCTTTAACAAATAATTTTCATGGTTTCTATGCATTTTGATATTTTTTTTTGTTTCTTTTGTTATTTCTATGCACTGCACATGCATCCATTGAAAAAACGGGGAAAACAAAGAGGTAACAACAAAATTAGCAAGTCTCAACAGATATCGGGGGGTTAAAAACTATGGCACCAAGACAGGGTTAGCAATTTAAGGCTTGGCACATCTGAGGTTTATAAATTAAGAGTGCAATCGCTCTGACTTGCAATTTGCCGAGGTTAAGGAATAAGCGTTCATTCCAACGGAGGCTAAAATTTATGTGAACGATCTCATTTCAAAGGTTTAATATTTAAGTAGCCTATACTATTTCGGAGGCTTAAAATTTGTAACGCCGACTACTAAGTCTCGTTCTTCTCTTTTGGAACTTCTATTGGCTTTTTATTAGCTTTGCTCTTTCTATTTTGATTCACATTTTTTGGCAGGGAATATGCTGCAAAGCATCTTTCCCTTGTTTATTTATTTATATATAGTGTTGGTTTGATTCTTGTTGTTTGTATTTGGTATCTTATTGTACATTTTCATTTTATCATTGAAAAGGTATAATTGATTTGTTGTAAATATTAAAAATAAAGGTTAAGTTGTTGTTCATATTATTGTATTTTTTTATTTATAATTTTTTCAGTTTTTTAAAAGAAAAATGTAAAGTTTTTTTAATTGATTAAGAAAAATATTTAAAAATATTTAGAGATCGCTCAAAATATTATTAAATTATAATAAAAAATATTAATATATAGTATATTATAACCAATCTAGACCCTATGGCATCTTGCCACCATGGGGCATCAAAAGCAATGTCATAATGATCAAGATTTTATAATCATGATAAAAAAACTATGAGAAACAACAATCTCCTACTACCAAAGGTATGGTTTGGACATAAAGTACTCAAAATTAAAATATATATTCACCCACAATGACTTGAACTTAGATTACACCAACCTAGATCCAAATCCTAGGCTCTATCAAGCGCTGAGAGGGATCAAATCTCCCGAGGTCGAAAACTCTCCTCAAAAAGCTCCTTGAGTGCAATAACTGAGAAGAGGTTTGCACCTTGGGAGATTTGATCCCTCTCAGCTCTTGATAGAGCCTAGGATTTGGATCTAGGCTGGTTTCAGTTGTGGGCGGTGAGACAAAACTGGAGTTTGATCATCATTGTAAGGAATAGGTTAAATTGAAAACACAGATAGAATCATGAGGATTGTCATAATGCAAGTAATAAGTATGAGTAAATTGTTAAACTGGAAAATAGAGACAATAATTTTGTAAGGATTAAATAAATGAAAATATGGTTCACATCGTGATCATTCTCAATTTATCTTCTTCATCTTTTATTATCTTCACACCTGGTAGCTTTGACATTTTCTCATATCGATCATATGAGAATGGAGTTTGAAATCGCAGACTTGCCAAATCCTTAACTCGAGATATTGTCGTAAATGTCATACCCTGCCTCTCTTGCTTTCAAATATTAATAGTAGCTTTCTCCAATGTCAATCCTTGTGACTTATGGATTGTTAAATCCCAAGCGAGTTTCAATGGAAGTTGTTTTTTATTACCTCTTTCGATAGATGTAATAGGAACAACTTGAGGAAACGATTCATCCCATGGTACCCCAACATAATTATCAAATTTTATTAAAACATACGTGGGTGGTTCTGGAGGTGAACTTCTAGGGTTATATACAATTTGTTGTATAACTCCAAGAGCACCATTGATGAGTCCTGCATCAGTCCAGAGGTTTGATGTGAGCATTACCCTTGCTCCTATGGCTATAAGTAATTCAAGTTCCAACCCTTCTTCATCTCCTTCCATAGAATAGTTGCTTCTTACATATGTAGCAATACTGGTCGCAATGGGACAGTTTAAGCTTCTTATTAAACGCTTGTTATGACAGTTTACATCATCATTTGTCGCAAACAAATGTATCGCCTTATCGAAGGAATTTTTCACTGTATCCTGTAAGCAAGTATCTGTACGAGTCATCAGTAATTTCCAATCCTCTATTGTTGGAATTTCATCTCTAATATTCATTAACAAATTACGAAAATGTATTTGTTCATTGCTTTGTCCATTATGTTGAAACACAACATCGAGGGTCACAACTGTTGTGAATGTGTTCCAAAATTCTTTTGCAATACCTTCCGATGCATATACAGGATTATCCATGACAGGTGGCAATTGTCCAAAATCACCAACCAATATAATTGATCTTCCACCAAAAGGTATATTAGGATTTTCTGGGAAGGCTTGGCGAAGTCTTGAATCTATTATGATTAATAGATTTTTTCCAATAAAACTCATTTCATCGATCAAAATATATTTAACATTCCTCAACTCTTCATGTAAGTTAATTAAACTCGGTCCTCGTAAATGATCAATTTCTTTGATTGGTATGTGAAGTACAGAATGAACTGTTCTTGCAGATATGTTGAAAGCTGCCACCCTTGTAGGAGCTAGAAGAAGTAATGGACTTTTCCCTCGACGTGAGAGATTTTCAAGTGTATTTTTAATGGCTCCAATCAAATATGATTTTCCGGTACCTGCAATTCATTGGATTATCATGCGTAGTGGATCAACACCAGTTCTATAATGCTCAAGGATAACATCGTATGTTATTCTTTGTGTATCCCCCAAACTATCGATTGAGTAAGACTTTGCATGTTGATTAGTAGAAATCTTTTTGAATTTTCGCATATCAGAGATGAAATGAATTGCACGACTGGAGGTCTCTTCATCTACAAAAGCAGTTTTCCACTCATTCATATGATCAATATCCTCATGTCCAAGCATCTCAAACTCATTATAATTTATAAATTGATTTTTATATAATACACATATGATCTCCCATTCATGCTTCCTGGAATATCTTTGTGGAATTGGATGTTCTTTTTCTTTGTCGAATTCAACTCTAGTATCTGTAGGCACAGGTTTGCGATCAGCATGCCAAGGTATATATTGCAAATTTTTCCAATTCTATACTATTTCATCAAATGTGTGCCCTATATCTTTTCAAAAGTCATGAAATGTCTTATACAAAACCAACTCAGACCAACAGAATTCGACAAACCTCTCATCTTTTCGATCAGGAAAAGAGTTAAATCTAGGAAACAAACGTACAATAGATGCATTCCTTCGTGGTAACCATTTCCCTCCCATCGACATTTGCAATATGACCAATATTTTGCAACATCTATCAATGTAAGTTGCTCCATATTCTCAAGTCGCTTAGTATATGCATCAATCAGAGAATTATCATTGTCGGCATTATATGTATCAACTTGTACTTGTTTGAAAACCTTCATACCAAGATTTAGAACCACAAAACGACGGCTACATTCTAAAAGAAGAAGCTCTAGAAGCAAATGGCATGTCTCTTGTGCACCAATGTCCCTATCAACAATGGATAAACACAACAAACTTGTATATGCACATGCTACTGGTTCGTTCGGATTTCAGATAGAAGAGACCCTCATCAACATATTGTGGAAAGTTTAAGATCCCTTTTATGATTTAGCAGCGTATTTTTCTATGTAATTAATAACCATGTGCTTGGAAAGTACAAGCTACCAATCTATATTATCCCTCCACATCATCAGTGTTTCACGATTGTGTGTATTCACTCGGTCATCATTTCGTCACTTCTTTCAAAGACATCTTCTCTCATTGCAGGTAATATGACTCTCAACACAGTTAATAAGTTCTTCATAATCAGTCATTGGATCTGATTGAAATATTTGTTCTATGCCTTTCATAGAAGGATGATCATCTACATTATCTCCAATTTGAATCTTTCGTTCTTTTGTTGTCATTTCGTCCAACTTTCTCTTTCGAAGTTCTTTTTGTCGAATTGCGTTTTGTTTTTTTCATTCTTCTCGTTCTTCTGCTGTCATTTCGTCCAACATTTTATTATGATGTTGTTTTTGTTGTTCTGCTTTTCGTTTCAACTCTCCCTCTCATTCTTTTGATGTCATTTATTTAGATGGTACCTCTATATTAGCGTCAATCTCAATCACCTTATCTCGTTCTACATTTTGAATTATTTGTTGTTCTGCAAATTGTTTTCTTTGTTCTTCCAATTGCTTCAAATTTCTCTCCTGATACGCTCTTTGTCGATCAATGTTTCATTTTCTTTGTTCTTCTCATTATTGTTCTGGCAATTCGTCTAACTTTCTTTTTCGATATTCTTTTTGTCGATTTGGGTTTCATTTTCTTCGTTCTTCTCATTCTTCTGCTGTCATATCGTCCAACTTTCTTTTTCGAAGTTCTTTTTGTTGTTCTACTTTTCATTTCAAGTCTTCTTCTCATTCTTTTGCTATCATTTCATTAGATTTTTGTTCTTCTTTTGTTTGTCTCATAAGATCTTCCGCGTTGACATCTTCCATTTCTAGTTCAGAATCTATATCAAAAAGGTCAAGCATTAACATATACACCAAAATTAATGCATATATGAAATCCACATTGAAATTTTTGCATCCATGAAATCTACACTGAAAACAATGCGTCCAAGGAATAACTGCTACACTGAAATAATGCTTGACACGGAACTCTTTGCAATTATTAAAAACCATACACTGAAATCTATGCAATTAAAAAAAACCATACATTGAAATCTATGCAAGTATAAAATTCAATATAGTTTCAAAAAAATTAGGTGATTTGGGAGGATCGAACCTTGGACCTCATGCCCTTTATCCCCACACCCTTACCACTATACCACAGGTAGTTTTTATTATAAATAGTAAATCACTTATATATAAACTTGAATACTATTGCATTTGGCGAAAATGTGGGAAGGGTGGATCAATAGGATTTGACCCTGTGACCTACCTATGACCACCACAATGTGTTACCAATGGGATACACCCATTTGTCCGGGAGTTTAACTATACATTATATTTATATCTTTGAATCGAGAGTTTAAGATCCATTTAAAATTTAATTTAAATTTATGTTTAAATTTAATAACGATCAATAATTTAAATTTACCCTTTATCCCCACACCCTTACCACTATACCACAAGTAGTTCTTATTATAAATAGTAAAGAACTTATATATAAACTTGAATAATATTGCATTTGGCGAAAATGTGGGAAGGGTGGATCAACAAGAATTGACCCCATGACCTACCTATGACCACCACAATGTGTTACCAATGGGATACACCCAATTGTCTGGGAGTTTAACTATATAATATATTTATATCTTTGAATCAGGAATTTTAAGATCCATTTAAAATTTAATTTATATTTATATTTAATAATGACCAATATTTTAAATTTAGGATTTGGATCTAAATTTAATATTTATATTAATCTGAAATTTAACATAAATATTAAATTATATTTAAATTTAAATTTAAAATAAAAATAAAAATAAAATTATATTTAAATTTAATTTTAAATATAAATATAAATATAAATATAAATTATATTTAATTTTAATTTTAAATATAAATATAAATATAAATTATATTTAAATTTAAATTTAATATATATATTAAACAATATTTAAATCTAAATTAATATATAAATCTAACTCTAAATTAATATATAAATCTAAATTAATATATTTTAATTTTAAATTTAATTTAAATTTAACATTATTTAAAATTGGTGCAGGCGGCCGGAGGATGGTGCAGGTAAGAGAATGGCGGGAGGATGGAGGATGGTGCAGGCGGGAGGATGGAGGATGGTGCAGGAGGCGGGCAGATGATGTAGGAAACGGAGGATGGTGTAGGAGGAAGAAGGTGCAGGGGACAACAGGAGGATGGGGCAGGCGGCGAATGGTGCAGGTGGCGGGGGGAGGGGAGGAGGTCGCGGGAGAGAGGAAGCGAGGACGACTGCGCAGGAGGAGGGGAGGTCTGCGATGGAGGAGGGAAGGTGAGGAGGACGTGAAGGAGGGGTGCAGAGGTTTGCGGAGGAGTGGGGGATGGCTGCGCAGGAGGGGAGGAGGTCTACAGAGGAGGAGGGGAGGGATGCAGATGAGCAAGGGACGCGAGGATGTCGCGGGAGAGTGGTGGGAAGGATCTGGGTGAATACAGGGAGCTGCAGGATACAGGGTGATTTGCTACTTCGTTGATCGCTGATAAAAGGTTGAAATAAAATTAAAAATTAAAATTAGATTACTTATTGGCTAATCAGATTTCCCTTCTCTCTGTCGCCGCAGATTTCTGTTTTATAATTTTTTTATGTTGTTTTTTTGTATTACCTTGGGTGTATAATATAGCCATTGATTTCAAACGTGTTTTTCAATCGAAAATACACTTATTTTAATTAATGGCCAACAAAATATTTATTACTTTTTACTTTTTATTACATTTTGTTAATGGACAACAATAATATCGACAAACGTTACATGTAACGTTACAAGATCTCCCTCATATTATTACTTTTTACTTTTTATTACATTTTATTAATGGCCGACAATAATATCGACAAATGTTACATGTAACATTACAAGATCTACCTCATATTAGTACTTTTTACTTTTTATTACATTTTATTAATGGCTGACAATAATATCGACAAACGTTACATGTAACGTTACAAGATCTCCCTCATATTATTACTTTTTACTTTTTAATATTTTATTAATAGCCAACAATATCGACAAACGTTACTCCAGAAATGTTACAGGATCTGGGTTGTAGAGTGCCTCTGGGCGCAATGAACTTGATCGAGAGGAAGATGTTAATATGGAAGGATCCAACCTTAGTTTAAGATAATGACCTTTCTTACCATAAACTTAGACTAAAGATGAAGAGATCAACTCCAAAAGAGAATCTGCTACCAAATATGTAGAAGGAGATGCTTCATCCATGGAAGTTGCCCCATACTAGATCCAAAACATTGGTAGTCCACCACAACCCTCAAACTCTCTACTTGATTTTGGTGGGAAGGAGTGAGTATTCTCTAGCAATTGAGACAATTTCTCTAACCAATCATTATCAAGGGACTTAACACATCGAGGGAAGAGCTACATTCCCATCAAATGAAGATCTTCCTAGGTAGGCCAAGTTGACCACCTCCAAGATTGAGAATAAATGTGCATAAAAAGGAATTAATATGCTACTTGAGTATATGCATCTTTACATCCTAATTGTTGCATGTCTTTACCACCATTGACTACTATGTCTTATCTGCAATGCCATAGGTTTGACCAAATTCTAATATGCCAAGATAAAGTTATGGTAGCTTTCCAAAGACTTGTCGATTTTGCCTCTTTCAAGAGAGAAAAGTTGTACAACCTAGTACCACATGTCCAATTTTTAAGACCGACTTTTGAAATTTTTATTTTTGAAACTTCCTAGAAAAAAATTATAGTGAAAATGGAAAGATGACTCATTTTGATGGAGCCAACCAAGGACCATATGCTCTTGATACCAATTGTTATGTAACAAATGCTTAAATTAGTAGAATAAACTAGATTATAAAAATATGTGACTATGGAGCATAAATCCAAAATAAATAAGAGAGATTAGTTACACAATAAATCCTAAAAGAATAGAGAACCTCCTCCAAATACCCGAATACATTCATATATCCAAATCACATGTCCCCCACAATAATAACCACCAGAATTATATATATACATAATCCAACTCATGACACATGTGGCCCCTTTATTAGACCAACCCTATCACATATACATTTTCATACATTCACCCCTATTTACGCCCCCCTTGGAATCATCATTCATATATATATACTCCAATATATACCCCCTTGGGTCATATCACCAACCAATCCAATCCTCTATGCATTTGAAAAGCCCTCACTCATGAGAAGGGAAGTCGATCCTAATTCTAATCTTACATCAAATGTAATCTCTCTCTTCATTTGCCTCGATCGCACTAATTTGTATCCACTTATATGCTATGGAAAAAAATTGCATGGATACGGATGGATACATCTACCCTTTATATGATACTAATCTTATTTGATATGCCTTCCATATTATCCCCTAAGTCTTGCGTGCTCTCTTTACCTTTACCTATGCCTAGGAAATTCAATTCCCTTGTCATTACATGAGGCTTTTGTCTATCTCTTTCCCTTGGTCCTTCTTAATCACTAATAAGAAGGGGGCTTAGAGACCCTGAAAACCATTCTTGTTCTTGTTAGATATGCTAGAGGCCCCCAATATGTCCTTGATCTTGACAAATCTACTATCCCTAACATCTTCTAAAATTTGATCTGACCCAAACATTTTTGTAGATTTGCACTCTCGAGTAAGAAATCATTAAACAAGTGTCCCTACTGATGGAAAAATCGACATCAGAATAGAATATTTTCACAATCCAAAATTTGCTCCAACTCTAATCTTCCCATTTAGAAATGAGTTCCTTTGGTAACCCTCTTGACATAAAAATCAAGATAAAAACATGAATAATTATTTCTTGATTTAGGGTTTTTATCACCACTCCATTGGACCCAAGCTTGTCTCTTACGAACTATAAAATATTGGGATCAAAAAAATGCAAGATAAAACTTGGAAGCCACACCAAGAGAATGAGTTTATCCGTTGTTATCCAATTTGAGTCAAATGAATTGTACAAGAGTACTAGAACTAGAACCAACCCAGAAAAACCATAATTCTAAGGGAAACCTAAGACTTAGCTTCCTTATCCAACAAGTGATTAAACAGAAAGTAAAAAATCCCTTATTGCTACGGAGAGATTCGAACATTATCATTATCTACTAGATTCTAAAGAGAGCCTATCCCATCCACCATCTTCAAGATGTACAATTTAAGACCATGCAATTACTTGATTAAAACTCTCTTTACTAATGCCATGAATTAATGGGAGCCTCAGCAATCCTCTAAATTGAATACATCACTTTTTATGTGTTAAAAACCTCTCCCTAAAACCATTCTTTCAACCCTCATCCTTAAATCCGGTTACTTAAATTGTTTAAATATTTATGACATCATAATACAATTCTACAAAAGGACCTCAAATGATGTGATGCAACCAAAGGCAGAAAACGAACAAAAAGGTTCTCTTATTACTTTTATCATTGGAGGAATATAAAGTTTTCAATGTATATATATTTTTTTTATTTTCAAATATATCAATTCATTGTTTTCTCTTCATTAATATTTGGTCATGTAACTTAAGTAATAGTTTACTATAATTTAGATTTTATGAAATTTTGTTAAACTTTGAGAAGAATTGTTAGAATTGTAAATATAAATGATTAAGATTGTATAATCTAAGTGTAATAAAAATATTTAAAGATAATAAATTTGTTTATGCATTTAAACATATAATTTAAGTAATTAAAAATTACAATATGATGAAAGATTAATCAAACTCATGTGATGAGAACTAACAAAGATCCAATTTATATAATGTGTAAACTATTTAATAACTTAATAATCATAAAAACATGTCATATAATTTAATATTTAGTAAAATTATATTAAATATGTAAATTTAAGAATGGTGAAGTCTAAATATTTTAAGTTTTCAATTTTTCTAATTTTGTTTGCATTTTTGTTGGAAGTCTTTAAAAAAGTTTAAAATCACATATATTAGTTATAAAAATTACATAATTTAATTACCATGTAGGTATTTGAAGGTACTAAATTTATTTATAAATTCAAAATCTAATACTAATTAATTAAATTAAATTAAAACTTCACAACTTTTAATTCTATAATAATTGTCAATTTCAATTTTAATAATATATTTACTTAAGCTTTTCTTTTCTAAACAACTTAACCGTAAAAGAGTCCTCTCCTTTCTATAGCCCCCACTCACATTGACCTCTTAGAAATTTTAATAGGATATTCCTCGTGTAATCCACTTTACCTTTTCCTGGCCGGTTAAAATGGATTGCAAAAGCGATGCAATTCGACGTGGTTAGGTGAATTCATTGTGAATTTTGATTTTTGATTTTTGAAATTGTAATATAGAATTATTTTAATAAAAATAAATAATAATGAGTAGGATAAGTTGATTTAGTGATATTGAATTGGGTATTGTTTTTTGATAAGTTGAATTAATGATATTGAGTTGAGTATTGTCTTTTAAGCTAAAATGAATTAGCAACATTAAGTTGAGTATTATTTAATTTAAAATGTTTAAAAAAATAGTTGATCAATTTTACGATGTGAAAAATTAGATAATCGTTAAAAGAATCTTAAGGGCTAAACAATATTCACAACCACTAAAAGAAGACATTACTTTGTAAGAAAGATCAAATTGTTTAGATGCATCAACACAAACATAAATCCATATAATGTATATGGTAATTAACTAGAATACTTTGTTATTAAGTGTATGAAAACAACACACCAATAATGTTAGAAGTATTTTACTTTGGAGATGGAAAATAAAAAACATTACTTTGTAACAAAGATCAAATTGTGTACATGCATCAACATAAGAGACATCTACATTAAAGCATATATCCACATAATAGATATGTTAATAAACTAGCATATTTTGTTATTTAAGTGTATGAGAACAACACACCAACAATATTATTAGTATTTTACTCTGGAGAGGGAAAGCAACTCGTAACACTTCATAATACTTTTGTGAACCACTAGGTTATATAAGGATTATAGTGTATTGAGGCTTATAGCTTGTTGTAAGCACAGTGCAATGATATAATAACCTATGCTGATAAATATAAGGTAAGTCGATAAGAATTTTCGTGGGGGATAACTCAAGTGGTTATGTGGAAGTTCTAAAATTGGTTGTGAATAGCAGGTCATGTGTTCGATCCCTCCAACTTGTATTGTGCGCCATGACTTGCGAGATCAAACCCCTGGACTCTGTGTCTTGCGAGTACCAGCCCAACCTCCGTTATCGATTCCCCTAGTAAACAAAAAAAGGTAAGTTGATAAGAACAATGAATATGCTAATAAACTAACATGCCGTTGGATATAATGTCGAAATCATAGGTTAGATATTTGAGATTGGGTTATTTATGATCTTCTCACATTAGTATGCGAGTGGTTTGAGATCCAAGAAGATAGAACCTTAATCTTGGTTTATTGTAATTGAAATTCTATGACTAGAACTTATAGCTATACTTTTACAATTCATTTGACAAGAGTAAATGAGCAAAGTAATGTACGCAAACTAATAATACTAAAAAAAGTACGAGTTCTCAATATTTAACTATCCAAGGATATTATTATCTGCAATTCATTTTGCCCCTCATCCAACAAACTTGTTTATTGATGTACACATGTTTTCTTAAATAATAAGAGGCTTCACACACATACAGTCAATGAAAGTGTATTTACATATTTATTTTACAGAAGGTTATTCATAAGCTGAACGTAGCAATTCACACTTCAAACCAATTGTGGAAATTTAGTAAACCATTAACAATAGTGTCTACCAATTTTACAAATAACATCACTCAGTTAAACGTGCTTGACCTCCAGTTGGAGGGCATAGAACAGTTTTACAACTTCCACATATCACAACTGTCTATGGATGACTAAAACTGTTGTGCTGCATACAAAACATAACATCATGATAAATAAATGATGTCATTTATGTAGACTCAAAACCACATATACAGTAATAAAGAAAGCTAGATGATTTTTAATGGTTTTCATTCATGTTAATAAAAATACAAAACAAACAAAATAATTAGATAAAATAGCATACATGTTGAAGCAACCCTGACACTTCACATCCTAAAAAAGACAAAACATTCAACAGAATAACAAATGTACTTAAATATATTTAAAATAGTATTTTTAACAGAATAACAAATGTACTTAAATATATTTAAAATAGTATTTTTAACATAATAACAAATGTACTTAAATATATTTAAAATAGTATTTTTAGCAAAACTAAAGATAGTACCATGAAAAAGGAATTTGGAGATTGCACAAGCCGTTTCAGTTTGTGCTTTTGCTTTTCCAACTCTGCTGGAGGGTGAAGCAAGTCAATGCCATTGAAAGATACATGCAAACACCAGAGAGAATTAAAAATATAAACAAGCAGTAGTTCATTATATGTCAAACCATAGAAGCTTTTGCACCAAGACTGCAGAAATGAAACATTTTGGCATTCTATGAACAGCATTGACCAAACAAACATTGGGAATTATATAAAATTCAAAAATATAAATATGTTATTTAAAAACCCTTGAAATTTCTCACTTGATTTTGTGGAAACGTCTTATTTTTATCTATGTGAGGTTTTTTCATGAATTTGGTTGTATATTTTATTTTATAGATTTTTATTTTGATTTTGAAACTTTATGTTTTAAATTAAATATGGTTTACCAATTTAGTGTAAATAAAATAGTTTAAAAAAATATTATTATACTCCCAACCTAAATTCAAATCTCATTATATAATTAATTTTTTTTAAATCTATAAATTTTAAAAAAATATGTTTTTAATTATTAAACTCATTCAAATTTTACTTTACACATATTTAAACTATAATTCTCTGAATCACCTACTTTTAAAAAATAGATTAAAAAAATTATTCTATTCCTACTCGTCTTTGGTAAGTTTATAAATATGTCTTTAATAAATTAATTAAATCTGAAATTTATAAATAAAAAATAAATTTATAGAGTTGATTAAGCTTGATCTAACGATAAATCTGCGAGAGTTTGTTACAACTATCTTCAATTAGTTCAGTTAAGTCCTTAACTCCTGTGTTTTGCCGCATCCAAGAATCTCCATACGACACGTTCGTAAGTGTTGACCATCATTTTGTTTTCTCAAAAGAAATTTAATTTACAGCAACAACATGCCACAAAGGAACATACCGCCATGCGATTGTTTACCAAGCTGCCTCCGGAACCAACACAATAAGGATTAAGGTTAAACTTGCAGTGAAGGGCGATTGAGAAAACGAAAAGTCAAGGTCAAGTGCACACACGTTTTCAGTTCAGCAGTCTGGTTCTTCTGTGCAAGTATGGCGTCCAAGAAAACAGAGACGGAGAATAGAAGGGGACCTGCAATTCCTCCGAACATTCAACTCCCTTGTCAGGCATCTGCACATCTTGACCACAACTGGAAGGCTTTCAATTTTACTTTTCAATTCTTGACTTTCTGAATTTTGAAAATGACACTTGAATAACAATGGAAACCCTGCATATTCAGCAATAAATATCATTCAGGGCCTGGGGAGGAATCCGGAGAAAAATGAAGCAGGGATTGCATGCATTCTTCGTTTCTTTGCTGTGAAAAATGAGGTATTGTTCGACATATCCTGCCTTTCTCAGTCTCCTGTTCATTTTTTCATGTTTGGATTCTGAATTTGTCTCGAAACCCAACAAATACAGGTCATGAAAAACCTGTCATCCTACGTATCCTCATGGAAGAATACAACTGCTAATGACCCATGTCTCTGGAGCGGTGTGAATTGCACTGGAAATGGGAGCAGTGTTATTGAGCTCCATATGTCCAATTTTGGGCTGAGGGGAGACTATATGCCAGCTTCAAGCTCTTCAAGTCCTTGATGTCTCTAACAATTTCCTGTCAATCCCATCTCATAATGATATAAAGGCTTGCACCAACTTGCTTTCGCTTAACATCAATTCCAATTTAATGTGAGCTGTCCTTCCTTCGTTTGTACCGATGCGCAAACTGCAGTTACTGGATGTCTCTCACAATGGATGGATAGGGGAATTTGGCCCACAAATTTAGAATTTGACAGAACTGAGAGTGCTCAATTTGACATACAATAAGTTTTCTGGTCCAATCCCTAATTCCTTGTTGGGAAGTCTGGGGAGGTTAGAGAAATTAGACTTCTCTCAAAATTCTTTTCAGGATAAATTTCCCCAAGAGCTTGTGAACTGCACCAATTTGACTTATCTACACCTCAGCTTCAATTTGCTGAATGGAAACATCCCTGATGGTATTAGGAACCTTACCTATTTACAAACCCTGTTTCTGTCATCAAATTATTTATCTGGAAGGATTCCTGAAACATTGGGTCAACTCGGCAATTTGATCCACTTCGCATCTAATAAGAATAATCTCAGTGGAATCATACCGTTGCAGTTAGCTTCCATCACAGGATTGCAGTTATTTGATCTGAGCTACAACCAGTTAAATGGAACCATTCCTTCAAACATTTTTGCTATGAGCAACTTGCTGACTCTGGACCTTACACAGAATTCGCTAACAGGACAGATTCCTCAGAGTTTCTCGAAAAAGTTGTTTAGGCTGCGAATAGGCAGCAATTCTCTTCAAGGAAACATCCCTTTTACAATTGGGAACGCGTCTGGCTTGTCATACTTATAAATGAATAACAATTCACTAGATGGCCAGATTCCGCAGCAGCTGGGAAGTTGTGCCAAGCTTCAACTACTTGATCTCGGCGACAACAATTTGACAGGTTCATTAACCAATCAGCTGCCTTCACTTCTAGCGTTGCAAGTGTTGAAGTTGCCGAATAATCGTTTTACGAGAAGCATTCCAGATATACCGTCAACTTTTTCTAATTTGTCATATGTTGATTTGAGTGGCAATCGTTTACCAGGGCCCATAACCCCAACAATTTT
This sequence comes from Larix kaempferi, assembly GCA_027924585.1. NCBI lineage: Eukaryota > Viridiplantae > Streptophyta > Pinopsida > Pinales > Pinaceae > Larix > Larix kaempferi. The sequence continues at coordinate 4,926,849 of BSBM01000199.1, forward strand.
CAATCTTAGGAAGCTGCAAAATTTGCGTCTACAGAACAACCTCCTAACAGGAACAATTCCAAAGAATGTGGGAAACTGCAAGTCCTTGATAGAGCTCCTGTTGGGTGACAACAATCTAACTGGAACAATTCCATCAGAAATTGGCTCAGCCATGAGGTTGCAAATTCAACTCAATCTCAGCCGCAATTCTTTAGAATGGGCAATTCCGATTGTTCTTTCCAGATTGTATATGCAAGACATTTTGGATCTTTCCAACAATAAATTGAAAGGATAAGTTCCAGGTTCCTTGACAAATTTGATGAGTCTTGCACTGCTGAACGTTTCAAACAATAGATTAATAGGCATCCTTCCAAATTTTGGAAAACAGGTGCTTGTTAACTCTTCAGGAAACTCTCGTCTCTGCAGTGGGCAATGTGTTTCTATTCCGGCCACAAGTACCACCAGACAAAAAGGAGTTTCGGCAGCTCTGCTATATAATACAAATACAAAGAGTGCCAAATATATATAACTTCTAAATGCACTTGTGATGATTACTCACTAAAGGTTAAGTCCTCATTACACAACTTTAAGTAATAATGTCTATTTAATAATAATAATAATAATAAGTATTTATAATTTATTTATTACACATCACAAACACAACAAGTTCACA